>OZ020567.1:57906890-58099390 GCA_963971475.1 Chrysops caecutiens | reverse complement strand
TATTATTATTATTATTATTATTATTATTATTATTATTATTATTATTATTATTATTATTATTATTATTATTATTATTATTATTATTATTATTATTATTATTATTATTATTATTATTATTATTATTATTATTATTATTATTATTATTATTATTATTATTATTATTATTATTATTATTATTATTATTATTATTATTATTATTATTATTATTATTATTATTATTATTATTATTATTATTATTATTATTATTATTATTATTATTATTATTATTATTATTATTATTATTATTATTATTATTATTATTATTATTATTATTATTATTATTATTATTATTATTATTATTATTATTATTATTATTATTATTATTATTATTATTATTATTATTATTATTATTATTATTATTATTATTATTATTATTATTATTATTATTATTATTATTATTATTATTATTATTATTATTATTATTATTATTATTATTATTATTATTATTATTATTATTATTATTATTATTATTATTATTATTATTATTATTATTATTATTATTATTATTAATTATTATTATTATTATTATTATTATTATTATTATTATTATTATTATTATTATTATTATTATTATTATTATTATTATTATTATTATTATTATTATTATTATTATTATTATTATTATTATTATTATTATTATTATTATTATTATTATTATTATTATTATTATTATTATTATTATTATTATTATTATTATTATTATTATTATTATTATTATTATTATTATTATTATTATTATTATTATTATTATTATTATTATTATTATTATTATTATTATTATTATTATTATTATTATTATTATTATTATTATTATTATTATTATTATTATTATTATTATTATTATTATTATTATTATTATTATTATTATTATTATTATTATTATTATTATTATTATTATTATTATTATTATTATTATTATTATTATTATTATTATTATTATTATTATTATTATTATTATTATTATTATTATTATTATTATTATTATTATTATTATTATTATTATTATTATTATTATTATTATTATTATTATTATTATTATTATTATTATTATTATTATTATTATTATTATTATATTATTATTATTATTATTATTATTATTATTATTATTATTATTATTATTATTATTATTATTATTATTATTATTATTATTATTATTATTATTATTATTATTATTATTATTATTATTATTATTATTATTATTATTATTATTATTATTATTATTATTATTATTATTATTATTATTATTATTATTATTATTATTATTATTATTATTATTATTATTATTATTATTATTATTATTATTATTATTATTATTATTATTATTATTATTATTATTATTATTATTATTATTATTATTATTATTATTATTATTATTATTATTATTATTATTATTATTATTATTATTATTATTATTATTATTATTATTATTATTATTATTATTATTATTATTATTATTATTATTATTATTATTATTATTATATTATTATTATTATTATTATTATTATTATTATTATTATTATTATTATTATTATTATTATTATTATTATTATTATTATTATTATTATTATTATTATTATTATTATTATTATTATTATTATTATTATTATTATTATTATTATTATTATTATTATTATTATTATTATTATTATTATTATTATTATTATTATTATTATTATTATTATTATTATTATTATTATTATTATTATTATTATTATTATTATTATTATTATTATTATTATTATTATTATTATTATTATTATTATTATTATTATTATTATTATTATTATTATTATTATTATTATTATTATTATTATTATTATTATTATTATTATTATTATTATTATTATTATTATTATTATTATTATTATTATTATTATTATTATTATTATTATTATTATTATTATTATTATTATTATTATTATTATTATTATTATTATTATTATTATTATTATTATTATTATTATTATTATTATTATTATTATTATTATTATTATTATTATTATTATTATTATTATTATTATTATATTATTATTATTATTATTATTATTATTATTATTATTATTATTATTATTATTATTATTATTATTATTATTATTATTATTATTATTATTATTATTATTATTATTATTATTATTATTATTATTATTATTATTATTATTATTATTATTATTATTATTATTATTATTATTATTATTATTATTATTATTATTATTATTATTATTATTATTATTATTATTATTATTATTATTATTATTATTATTATTATTATTATTATTATTATTATTATTATTATTATTATTATTATTATTATTATTATTATTATTATTATTATTATTATTATTATTATTATTATTATTATTATTATTATTATTATTATTATTATTATTATTATTATTATTATTATTATTATTATTATTATTATTATTATTATTATTATTATTATTATTATTATTATTATTATTATTATTATTATTATTATTATTATTATTATTATTATTATTATTATTATTATTATTATTATTATTATTATTATTATTATTATTATTATTATTATTATTATTATTATTATTATTATTATTATTATTATTATTATTATTATTATTATTATTATTATTATTATTATTATTATTATTATTATTATTATTATTATTATTATTATTATTATTATTATTATTATTATTATTATTATTATTATTATTATTATTATTATTATTATTATTATTATTATTATTATTATTATTATTATTATTATTATTATTATTATTATTATTATTATTATTATTATTATTATTATTATTATTATTATTATTATTATTATTATTATTATTATTATTATTATTATTATTATTATTATTATTATTATTATTATTATTATTATTATTATTATTATTATTATTATTATTATTATTATTATTATTATTATTATTATTATTATTATTATTATTATTATTATTATTATTATTATTATTATTATTATTATTATTATTATTATTATTATTATTATTATTATTATTATTATTATTATTATTATTATTATTATTATTATTATTATTATTATTATTATTATTATTATTATTATTATTATTATTATTATTATTATATTATTATTATTATTATTATTATTATTATTATTATTATTATTATTATTATTATTATTATTATTATTATTATTATTATTATTATTATTATTATTATTATTATTATTATTATTATTATTATTATTATTATTATTATTATTATTATTATTATTATTATTATTATTATTATTATTATTATTATTATTATTATTATTATTATTATTATTATTATTATTATTATTATTATTATTATTATTATTATTATTATTATTATTATTATTATTATTATTATTATTATTATTATTATTATTATTATTATTATTATTATTATTATTATTATTATTATTATTATTATTATTATTATTATTATTATTATTATTATTATTATTATTATTATTATTATTATTATTATTATTATTATTATTATTATTATTATTATTATTATTATTATTATTATTATTATTATTATTATTATTATTATTATTATTATTATTATTATTATTATTATTATTATTATTATTATTATTATTATTATTATTATTATTATTATTATTATTATTATTATTATTATTATTATTATTATTATTATTATTATTATTATTATTATTATTATTATTATTATTATTATTATTATTATTATTATTATTA
This sequence comes from Chrysops caecutiens, assembly GCA_963971475.1. Lineage (NCBI taxonomy): Eukaryota > Metazoa > Arthropoda > Insecta > Diptera > Tabanidae > Chrysops > Chrysops caecutiens. The sequence goes on along the minus strand of OZ020567.1, from coordinate 58,095,626 downwards.
TTATTATTATTATTATTATTATTATTATTATTATTATTATTATTATTATTATTATTATTATTATTATTATTATTATTATTATTATTATTATTATTATTATTATTATTATTATTATTATTATTATTATTATTATTATTATTATTATTATTATTATTATTATTATTATTATTATTATTATTATTATTATTATTATTATTATTATTATTATTATTATTATTATTATTATTATTATTATTATTATTATTATTATTATTATTATTATTATTATTATTATTATTATTATTATTATTATTATTATTATTATTATTATTATTATTATTATTATTATTATTATTATTATTATTATTATTATTATTATTATTATTATTATTATTATTATTATTATTATTATTATTATTATTATTATTATTATTATTATTATTAATTATTATTATTATTATTATTATTATTATTATTATTATTATTATTATTATTATTATTATTATTATTATTATTATTATTATTATTATTATTATTATTATTATTATTATTATTATTATTATTATTATTATTATTATTATTATTATTATTATTATTATTATTATTATTATTATTATTATTATTATTATTATTATTATTATTATTATTATTATTATTATTATTATTATTATTATTATATTATTATTATTATTATTATTATTATTATTATTATTATTATTATTATTATTATTATTATTATTATTATTATTATTATTATTATTATTATTATTATATTATTATTATTATTATTATTATTATTATTATTATTATTATTATTATTATTATTATTATTATTATTATTATTATTATTATTATTATTATTATTATTATTATTATTATTATTATTATTATTATTATTATTATTATTATTATTATTATTATTATTATTATTATTATTATTATTATTATTATTATTATTATTATTATTATTATTATTATTATTATTATTATTATTATTATTATTATTATTATTATTATTATTATTATTATTATTATTATTATTATTATTATTATTATTATTATTATTATTATTATTATTATTATTATTATTATTATTATTATTATTATTATTATTATTATTATTATTATTATTATTATTATTATTATTATTATTATTATTATTATTATTATTATTATTATTATTATTATTATTATTATTATTATTATTATTATTATTATTATTATTATTATTATTATTATTATTATTATTATTATTATTATTATTATTATTATTATTATTATTATTATTATTATTATTATTATTATTATTATTATTATTATTATTATTATTATTATTATTATTATTATTATTATTATTATTATTATTATTATTATTATTATTATTATTATTATTATTATTATTATTATTATTATTATTATTATTATTATTATTATTATTATTATTATTATTATTATTATTATTATTATTATTATTATTATTATTATTATTATTATTATTATTATTATTATTATTATTATTATTATTATTATTATTATTATTATTATTATTATTATTATTATTATTATTATTATTATTATTATTATTATTATTATTATTATTATTATTATTATTATTATTATTATTATTATTATTATTATTATTATTATTATTATTATTATTATTATTATTATTATTATTATTATTATTATTATTATTATTATTATTATTATTATTATTATTATTATTATTATTATTATTATTATTATTATTATTATTATTATTATTATTATTATTATTATTATTATTATTATTATTATTATTATTATTATTATTATTATTATTATTATTATTATTATTATTATTATTATTATTATTATTATTATTATTATTATTATTATTATTATTATTATTATTATTATTATTATTATTATTATTATTATTATTATTATTATTATTATTATTATTATTATTATTATTATTATTATTATTATTATTATTATTATTATTATTATTATTATTATTATTATTATTATTATTATTATTATTATTATTATTATTATTATTATTATTATTATTATTATTATTATTATTATTATTATTATTATTATTATTATTATTATTATTATTATTATTATTATTATTATTATTATTATTATTATTATTATTATTATTATTATTATTATTATTATTATTATTATTATTATTATTATTATTATTATTATTATTATTATTATTATTATTATTATTATTATTATTATTATTATTATTATTATTATTATTATTATTATTATTATTATTATTATTATTATTATTATTATTATTATTATTATTATTATTATTATTATTATTATTATTATTATTATTATTATTATTATTATTATTATTATTATTATTATTATTATTATTATTATTATTATTATTATTATTATTATTATTATTATTATTATTATTATTATTATTATTATTATTATTATTATTATTATTATTATTATTATTATTATTATTATTATTATTATTATTATTATTATTATTATTATTATTATTATTATTATTATTATTATTATTATTATTATTATTATTATTATTATTATTATTATTATTATTATTATTATTATTATTATTATTATTATTATTATTATTATTATTATTATTATTATTATTATTATTATTATTATTATTATTATTATTATTATTATTATTATTATTATTATTATTATTATTATTATTATTATTATTATTATTATTATTATTATTATTATTATTATTATTATTATTATTATTATTATTATTATTATTATTATTATTATTATTATTATTATTATTATTATTATTATTATTATTATTATTATTATTATTATTATTATTATTATTATTATTATTATTATTATTATTATTATTATTATTATTATTATTATTATTATTATTATTATTATTATTATTATTATTATTATTATTATTATTATTATTATTATTATTATTATTATTATTATTATTATTATTATTATTATTATTATTATTATTATTATTATTATTATTATTATTATTATTATTATTATTATTATTATTATTATTATTATTATTATTATTATTATTATTATTATTATTATTATTATTATTATTATTATTATTATTATTATTATTATTATTATTATTATTATTATTATTATTATTATTATTATTATTATTATTATTATTATTATTATTATTATTATTATTATTATTATTATTATTATTATTATTATTATTATTATTATTATTATTATTATTATTATTATTATTATTATTATTATTATTATTATTATTATTATTATTATTATTATTATTATTATTATTATTATTATTATTATTATTATTATTATTATTATTATTATTATTATTATTATTATTATTATTATTATTATTATTATTATTATTATTATTATTATTATTATTATTATTATTATTATTATTATTATTATTATTATTATTATTATTATTATTATTATTATTATTATTATTATTATTATTATTATTATTATTATTATTATTATTATTATTATTATTATTATTATTATTATTATTATTATTATTATTATTATTATTATTATTATTATTATTATTATTATTATTATTATTATTATTATTATTATTATTATTATTATTATTATTATTATTATTATTATTATTATTATTATTATTATTATTATTATTATTATTATTATTATTATTATTATTATTATTATTATTATTATTATTATTATTATTATTATTATTATTATTATTATTATTATTATTATTATTATTATTATTATTATTATTATTATTATTATTATTATTATTATTATTATTATTATTATTATTATTATTATTATTATTATTATTATTATTATTATTATTATTATTATTATTATTATTATTATTATTATTATTATTATTATTATTATTATTATTATTATTATTATTATTATTATTATTATTATTATTATTATTATTATTATTATTATTATTATTATTATTATTATTATTATTATTATTATTATTATTATTATTATTATTATTATTATTATTATTATTATTATTATTATTATTATTATTATTATTATTATTATTATTATTATTATTATTATTATTATTATTATTATTATTATTATTATTATTATTATTATTATTATTATTATTATTATTATTATTATTATTATTATTATTATTATTATTATTATTATTATTATTATTATTATTATTATTATTATTATTATTATTATTATTATTATTATTATTATTATTATTATTATTATTATTATTATTATTATTATTATTATTATTATTATTATTATTATTATTATTATTATTATTATTATTATTATTATTATTATTATTATTATTATTATTATTATTATTATTATTATTATTATTATTATTATTATTATTATTATTATTATTATTATTATTATTATTATTATTATTATTATTATTATTATTATTATTATTATTATTATTATTATTATTATTATTATTATTATTATTATTATTATTATTATTATTATTATTATTATTATTATTATTATTATTATTATTATTATTATTATTATTATTATTATTATTATTATTATTATTATTATTATTATTATTATTATTATTATTATTATTATTATTATTATTATTATTATTATTATTATTATTATTATTATTATTATTATTATTATTATTATTATTATTATTATTATTATTATTATTATTATTATTATTATTATTATTATTATTATTATTATTATTATTATTATTATTATTATTATTATTATTATTATTATTATTATTATTATTATTATTATTATTATTATTATTATTATTATTATTATTATTATTATTATTATTATTATTATTATTATTATTATTATTATTATTATTATTATTATTATTATTATTATTATTATTATTATTATTATTATTATTATTATTATTATTATTATTATTATTATTATTATTATTATTATTATTATTATTATTATTATTATTATTATTATTATTATTATTATTATTATTATTATTATTATTATTATTATTATTATTATTATTATTATTATTATTATTATTATTATTATTATTATTATTATTATTATTATTATTATTATTATTATTATTATTATTATTATTATTATTATTATTATTATTATTATTATTATTATTATTATTATTATTATTATTATTATTATTATTATTATTATTATTATTATTATTATTATTATTATTATTATTATTATTATTATTATTATTATTATTATTATTATTATTATTATTATTATTATTATTATTATTATTATTATTATTATTATTATTATTATTATTATTATTATTATTATTATTATTATGTTAATCCGAATCCGAAATTGTTCTTTAAATGCTTCGACAGGAATGATTGGCTTAGAGATTGAAATAGTAAACACGTCACAGAATTGCTTGTGTTATTCCTCACTCAATCGCGGGGCTATTAGTCGAACAAGAAATATATGAATAGTAGCCGATTCGACTACCCGAGATACATACGCTCACTAGGCCGAATATGTGACTCAGTCCCAATGAAATTCTCTGGCGATGCGACACATAAAAATAGTTAACCATTGCATTCCCAGTGAAATTCACTACATCAGTGAAACTTTAACTTTTGGAAACAACAAGTATCACGGTCCCACTAGTATTTAGCAGACGTGAATTTCAGAATTAGCGATCAAATGAAGATATAAGATTTTTTTAAATGAAAAAGGAAGTTTTATGTTATGGGAGCGACGTTACGCTACAGAGTTGTCTGTGTAAGAACGTATTTGTTAAGGACTATAAAAATCGTGTTTCTGTTCATTTATTTTAAGCTTTTCCTATTCAGCTTGTAAAATTTCATCAGTTAGCGCTCATTACTATTTTGATAAATATAAAAATTGATTTAATTGGACTCGATTGAAAAATATTGCAATAAGTTTTTCACATTATGTAACCAAACATGTTGAATTTTCAATTTTCTTTGCAGGACCATCAGACGTAATTCAACTTTCGCAAAATGGTGAATACTTTACCGAGCAATCAATGTGCCTAGTGGGAATCAGATACAACTCGTTTGCTCGTGGTATTGATTTCATATGTGAAGATTGTCTTATTTCTTCTTACGAAATTGATTGAATTGCACTTTGGAGAATGGAAGCTTTATTAAATGCGTATTCGATTGAACGTGTGTGATTCGTATATAACTTGAATACGAAATTTTATTAAATTTACTTTTAACGTGATATGGAAACAATTGAACGAAGTTCCGTTTATTTTGTTCTACACACAGTATGTTTAACAACTATTTGTTTGTATTGCATTATTGGGTCAAATATGCCTGTGGTAACCGGTAAGTAGGCGCACATGTTTCTTCTTGACGCGAAAACGTTTTTCCTCTCGTTAAGTATGTACATTGACAGACAGTCAAACGCTCTTGGGTTTCAAAATACGGTTATATATCAATCGCTTATAACTACGAGACTAATAATGTTATAGCAACAACTGACATCACAGTAGATAGAGCATATTTGTACGTATTTATAGTGCCGTGTTTGTTTGGCCCGTGACATCATCGGGCTAGTGTAAGCGCCTACGCGTGATGTTTGTTAATTAGCTTTGGGTAAAACTATGAATGAGTGTAGCGTGATAGCGCGTTTAGCTAGGACGTAGATTTGGGTGTTATTGTAAAGAGCTTGAAAAGAACCATCAGGACAAAGAGTGAAACAATAACAATATTCGCCGAAAGATAAATGAAAATCGGCAATAAATTGAAAATAGAAGAAAATGACAGATATCGTCGCATAAGAATCGTAAATATGTGCCGAATTGAATAAAACGCAAATCAGAGAAAGCTCGCATAAAAACGAGTTTAAAAAAGTGTAGAGTACCGAGAAAATGTCCGAGCAACAGCGCAAAACAATAAACTTGTGATTTAAACCTGTAACCGTATGAGTCTATATAACCTATATTCTATATTCTATAGTCTATCTTCTATTAAGGAGATTCATTTAAGTAAATACCAATGAGAAACACTTATTATAATTTTATCCCATCGTTTTCAAGAAAAATCTACGGCGTGGATCTCGACTACGCCTTTCGATTTTTTTCTGCTGATAAACCTTACATATGCATATGTCTGGAAACTGCACATGGATTTCAATATTTTAAGTGCATGGCTGCTCCAAGAGTCCAGTTTCCTATGCGGTCTATGTTCTTATTGGGCTATAGCGAAAAGAAACCAACACCAATGCTGAAAACATCACTCTTAATTCATTATCTACAGGATGTTATTTGCAATCTTTCTGAACTGGGATTATATATGTGTTATTCGCCAATATCTTGCCCATGGGAAAGTTTTAAGTCGAAATTCTAGAGCGAAGATTTTCATTTTTAGGTGAAATGGAAATAACGAACAATGAGCTATCAGTAACACCTATGAATTCAACTCAGCATTTTTAGTACTACAATTGTAACATCGTGATGAAAAATATTTTACTTATAGTTTGTTTATATTTTACTTGCGTAAAATATACTTTGTTTTTTACGGAATATTGATTTGACTTTTATATAACAGTGGTTAATTATAGATAGATGAGCGTTCAATTGTACAGTCTCGGAAATCAGGATACTTTCAGGTGTTTTGTATGATATTTTCATAATTCGGCAGAAGGGGCTCATCCCGTGGTCGTCAAGCTAAAACCAATAAGCAATGTATTATATGAAACAGAAGTGTTGCTCAAACATGGCATCAAACTTTTTAATAAGTCTACCTAAGCTTAAAGGAAGAGAAAATTTCTTTGACTAGATAATTGCTGCGGAGTATATTCTTGTGGTAGCGAACATCCTGTATTGCGATAACGTGAAAACAAGGGCAAAGGTAATAATGGCAATAGACCCAGTGGCAAATCAAAAGATACAAAATGTTAATGAGCGCTACTGTGGATTCTTGTACGTACAAATGTACATAAAAGAAAAGAAACACAAGGCATAATCAAGGTCCGCGCCTTCGATTTTCCGTGAAGACGTTGGGATTAAATTATAGTAAGTGCTTCTTTCTAGTATGTACTTTAAACTATCTGTTTAAAGTTTATTGCTTTACGTCGTTTTCTTTCTATTTCTTCATCGATGCCGCCGCAGCTCTGACGTTTGCTTGGCACTGAAAACTTACGATTTCTTAAATTTGTTTTGATGCAAACTTCTTTTGATTCGCGTTTTAGTCAATTCGGCGCGTATATGCGACGCATATGAAACGATATATTTAATTTTTTTCGATTTTCACATTAGTATCGATTTTCACGTACATTTCGGCAAATATATGTATGTCTATTGTTTCAGTTAGCGGCCTGGCAGTTCTTTTCAGGATCTTTTCAATGACTTCTGAGTCAACGTCCTAGATATACGCGTTCTCACGCTACACTCATTTCTAATTTTATACAGCACTCATTTACAACAATCACGCGTTAGTGCTTTGTTAGGGAAAAACAGACGCTGCACGATAAATACGTCCAGACATATAGATCCTCTGTTCATTGTGTCCTCCATCGTTGCTATCGGCTGATAGTTATTATAGATTGAAATTTGCCCACATTTTGTAACGGATGAAAGCTTAACGAGTGAAAAGTCGTTTTCAAGCCAAAAAATATTATAATCATATTGGAAATTCACTTATATCTTTAACATTAAAAGACTTATTTCTCTTCTAAATATATTTTATTATAAGGTCACTTTAAATCAACTACGTCTTCTTTTCTTGAACTCAACTTTTCAACTAACAACTAAATCAAAACTGAAATTTAAAACTAAATCTATCCTAACAAAGAAAAATCTTATCTAGACTATAAATTATAAATTAATTATTCTCTGAAAGAAAAATTTATGGTTTAAAGAAAACTTACCACTTGAAATATCCAGAAATAAACAAGCATAAAAATGCTTCTGAACACTTCATATTGATAAAAGAAACACTTAATGTTAAATTTTGTTTACATTCCAACACGCCTCCTCAAAATTTAATTCATTTATTTTCACATTCAAAAACAGAATACTTATTCAACGCAACATTAATACAATTTAAAAAATATTATTATTTAAACATATATGTAGACGTAGTTTCTTTAAAGCTTTCCTGGGCAAATTGCATATGGTCCAACATTTGTTGCACAGGATGAGGAAAAACCCGGAAAAACCTAATCAGACCATTTCAATAATATCTAATCAAACTTGTTATTAATTAAGGTTTAGTCCTTTTCTGAATTCCAAAAATTTTGCAGCTGGTAACGGCTTCGTCAGTATATCCGCTATTTGGCTTCCTGTAGGAATATATATTCATTTTATTATATTTTTCTCTATTTGTTCCCTGGAAAAATGAAATTTAATGTCAATATGTTTTGACCGTTTATGACTCGCTGGGTTGTTAGCTATACTAATACAACCGCTATTGTCTTCGTAGATTACATCTGGTTTATCAATTTTTATATTTATTGTTTTTGCTAATGAAATCAACCACAAGGCTTCTTTAACAGCCTCAAATAAAGCCATATATTCAGCTTCAGTGGATGATGCTGCCACAGAAGTTTGTTTCCTCGTATTCCAACATACTGTACATCTTTCAAATAATTTGAATAGAAAACCAGTTGTACTGTTTCTATCACTTAAATCATTTCCTACCCAGTCTGAGTCAACATACCCATTTAACAAATCATTAAAATCACCTCTTGTATAAGTTAATTTTAAGTCAATGGAATCTTTAAGATATCTTAATATCCCTTTTAAACATTTCCAAAGTTCTTTGTTATTATTATTTAAATATCTACTCAAAATATTTATGGAAATACTTAAATCAGGTCTTGTATAAAGCATTACATACATTATACATCCTACAAGGTTTCTGCAAGGAGCTTCATATTTGTCATCTGAATTAAGCGCAATATAATCTAACTTATTTTCAAGAGGTGTACTTATAGGTTTGCAATCATGCATATTAAATTTAGTTAAAATTGTTTTTATATATTCACTTTGGTCCAAAGTTATCCTATTATTATCTCTTCCAATTCTAATGCCTAAAAAGAGTTTAATATCATTTAAATCTGTCATTCGAAATTTATTTTTTAAATAATTTTTAAAATTATTCTTTGTTTCTGAATTTGCAGTTGCTATGACTAAATCGTCAACATAAAGAACGACATATATTTTTTTATAAACATCACCTTTATCTAACAAAAATATACATCTATCAACTGCTGAATTTTTAAAACCTCTATCTATCAGAGCCTGTTCAAATGTTTGAAACCAACATCTTGCAGCTTGTTTTAGTCCATATGTAGCTTTATTTAATTTGCAAACTTGATTCTTTTTACAAACTACTCCCTCAGGAACTCGCATATAAATTTCTTCTGATAATTTACCGTTCCAAAATGCTGTTTTTACATCCATGTGATGTACCAACAATTTATATTGATTCGAAAAAGCTAATATAAATCTGAAATTCGAAATTCTTGCTACTGGAGCAAATGTCTCGTTGTAATCAACCATATAATCTTGACTAAAAGTTCGTGCAACAAGACGAGCCTTATACTTTAGCGGTTTCCCAAATTCATCATTTTTGATTGTAAAAACCCATTTACAATCTACAATATTTTTCCGTTCCGGTTTTGATACTAAAGACCAGGTATTATTAATCAAAAGTGAATTAATTTCATCATCTACAGCTCGTTTCCATAATATTTTATCATCTCTACTTTGGATTTCTTGAAAAGATTTCGGAATATCACAAAATAAAGACTGAGCACAAATTAAGCAATCATTTAATTCCTCATGCTTTTCATTATATCTAATAATTGGACGTCTTTTAGTTCTTTCACTCCTTCTTAACTTAGAGAATATTTTTCGTTTACTCGAGTTACTGTTTCTCTCTTGTGATTCTTCTGGCGAAGATTCTACTATATCTGTTTTAACTACAGATTTATTTGCATCACATAATTTTTCGACATTTTCATTACTCATTATTAATTCATCTGATTTACTACCATCAGATTTATGTTGTAGTTTATCTGATTTATTTCCATGAGATTTATTGGACCATACTGATTTTGACACTGTGTCAGTTAACACAGTTTTATTACTGGAGTTTTCACTATTAACTCCTTCAGTCTTAGCTGTAGGCCTAGTTTTCATAAAATTGGTCTCATCAACTACAACATCCCTCACTATCAAGTTTTTTTCAGTATCCGCGTCCCACACCCTATAACCATTTGGTTCATATCCTAACAAAATACCTTTCATTGATTTTTCATCAAACTTAGATGCCCTCGCTTTATTATGATAATAAACAGTAGAACCAAATACCTTCAAATACTTTAATTGTGGCTTCTTACCATTCAACATTTCATATGGTGTTTTAGATTGTCTCAAAGCTTTTGTTGGAGTTAAATTAACTAAATAAGTAGCAGTTAGAATTGAGTCCCCCCAAAAAGACTTGTCTAAACTTGCCCCTGAAATTATTGCCCTAGCTTTTTCTGTTAATGTCCTATTCATTCGCTCAGATACACCATTTAATTGTGGGGTACGTGGAACTGTTAAATGATAGGTAATGCCTTTCTTCACACAGTACTCTTTTATTTCATTGGATAAATATTCTCGTCCATTGTCACAATACAAATTTACAATCTTTAAATTAAAACGAGCCTCACTTTTTGCTGCAAAGTCTAGAAACATATAAAATACATCTGACTTTGCTGCTATTACATAAGTAACACAATAGTGAGTAAATTGATCAACAAAAATCGCAAAATAATTTTTATTATATTTAGTAGGAGTGATTGGACCGCATACATCAGTATGAACAATAAATAATGGTCGCCTAATGTAACTTTTATTTTTACTCCTATTAAAAGATAGCCTTGCTTGTTTACCGTTAATACAAGCTTCACATAAGTTCTCATTTGGCATAATATTTTCGATTTGCCCTATATCTGGAAACATTTGCTTATTTTTCAATTCAAGAAACTTAGATTTTCCTATGTGACCTAAACGCTGATGCCACAATTCATAATTCCTATTTAAAGTCGCGTTAATCTGGGCAATTTTGTTAACTTTGAATTTAACATTAATCAAATTGTTCATTAGCTTACCTGACATGATCACCTTACCACCTTTAAATATTTTTACACCTTCTTTGTTAAAGATGATCACTAATCCAGCCTCTTGCAATTTCCTCACCGAAATTAAATTGTATGGAACCTCTGGACAGTATAGAACATCCTCAATAGTTCCTTCTACTCCCAAATTGCTGGTAACTTGCAATGTACCCTTCTTTGTTGCTGAAACAAACACTCCACTCTTTGCAATTAAAATTTTTATAGGCATTTTAAGATCCATAAAATTACTAATTAAACTTTTATCATTTATTATATGATCTGATGAGCCTGAATCTAATAAAAAATGTTATATCTGTTCACTATTACTTTTTACTTGAATGTTATCAGTGCTATGAAAGCAAAACTTTCATTACTCTCACTTATCTTTTGTGACTGGACATTTTGCACAGTTCTATCAGTTCTTTCACCTTTATTGTATTTGAGATATTGTTTATAATAATAAAAATCTTTTCTAATGTGACCTTTTCTACCACACTGGTGACATTTTGCTTTTAAAAAACTTTTCTTATAATTTGTGAACTGTTTTTCATTTCCAGGTTCCTGATTATTAAATCTTGGCTTTTTGAAACTGTTTTGTTGACCACTCTTATTATATCTTTTTACTGTTTTAAGCTTCCTTTCTGCATGGAGGACTTTCACACTAGTATCACTATTTTCTGCTTTTAATTTAGTTTCATGATCTAATAGTCTTGTTTACACAAACGACACAGTCAAATTATCTTCTGTTAAAGTTTCGAGAGCCGTAATTACACCTTCATAAGATTTAGGAAGCGATCTAAATAAATGAGCAACCTTTAAAGTCTCATCTAATTTTGCACCTGCTGCAGATAACTCCGTAATTATATTATCAAATTTCGTAAAATGTTTAATCATGGTCATATCACTCTCCAATTTTAGTTCCATAAGTCTTTTATACAATGCCAATTGAGTGGCAACACTTTTCCTTTCATAAATTTCGTTTAGCTTTTTAAAAATTTCTTTTGCAGTGTTTGCAGATACTGCCATAGACACAAAAGAGTCATCCAAATATTCAATAATTACACTTTTAGCTGTCCTTTCTGCCTTTATCCACTTCCGATTCGGATGTGCAGGAACATCTTCATCAATTACTTTTATTAAATAAATTTCCGTCAATAAGGCACGCACCCTCGACTTCCAAACACTATATCTCTCACCATTAAAAACATTAATGTTCCGTTTCATACTTGATTTTTCCATTTTTATAAAATTAGTCTTATAAAATCAACATTGAACTAGCTGAGCAACCTGGGCCCATAACCTATTGGAAATTCACTTATATCTTTAACATTAAAATACTTATTTCTCTTCTAAATATATTTTATTATAAGGTCACTTTAAATCAACTACGTCTTCTTTTCTTGAACTCAACTTTTCAACTAACAACTAAATCAAAACTGAAATTTAAAACTAAATCTATCCTAACAAAGAAAAATCTTATCTAGACTATAAATTATAAATTAATTATTCTCTGAAAGAAAAATTTATGGTTTAAAGAAAACTTACCACTTGAAATATCCAGAAATAAACAAGCATAAAAATGCATAGATTTCTGAACACTTCATATTGATAAAAGAAACACTTAATGCTAAATTTTGTTTACATTCCAACAAATCATAATATAACACGCACCCGAATAAATTAAAATAGCATAATATAACATGGTGAGCCTGAGCTCGCGACGACAGCAGAGATTCGGCCGCAGGATGCATGCCAAACATTTACGATGGAAGTAATTTCTTATTTCCACTTCTCAAATATGTCTCTGAGGTACCTACTTATGTATCTACTAATAATCTTTCAGTGGTTTTTATGGATATACTATTTTTATGTATATATCTGAACTCTCTCTAGTTAACTTGACCAGTCAAAAATTCAGAAACATTTTCTATTTCTTATCAAAGGCATCATTACTAGGTAGCGTTCGCGGAGTCGCACAAAAAATTAAGTTGAGTGGTCGGAAAGCTTTATATATTAGATTATATAAAACTAGATTAGAAACATTCAAATACTCTCCGCCGTCGTCACTGTTGTCAGGTAAAATTTGTTGGTAATTGGTGTCCAGTGGTATTAATGTCCAAAAAATTGGATGAGAGTGGAGAATTAGATAACATCCTACATCCATCCTACATTTCGCAAATAATCGCAATGTTTATGTTGGCAAACTGAAATGTTGTTGAATGGTATTTATCGCAAACTTTTTTCTCGACAGCTTGAATTTGTTGGCTAACACTGAATCATTATGGTTATTGACGACTTTTCTTGAGCGGCAATATACTTGCCGAAAAACATTTAGTTGCATTGTTGTCCTTCTTGCGCTTGGTAGTTTTTCGCACATTGATACTATACCTTCTTCAAAATGGGTAAAACAATTTGTTTTTAAACCTTTACTGACTAATTCACATCTCTTTTATGTAATTCGTAGTTATGTTGGTAATATCTATTCACAAAAACTGGTGCGCTCTCAGTGGAGTAGACTGCGTCGTTTCATATCAGGCTTAATTTTTATTAATTCATCCACCATAACTAGTTGAAAGCTTTATCATTCGATTACTATTCATACAATTCGTCTAGTTTAATTGACTAAAAGTATGATATTAGTAATTCTACTTACTCCATAGTTCTATTATAAGAATGATTTTAACAAATAACTTGATGATATTTTTCATATTTTCCCGTATTTCTTATACTTAGCTATTGTTTTTTTTATTGATCACTAAGTCAGGAACTATTGACTATTATCTCTTATTTAGGAAAGCATTTATTTATTTATAAGAAACTAGCAGTAACCGCCCTCTTTGCTGTGCATTACTGGATACTGTTAAGTTGTATGTTTCCTTTGAGTTATAGAGTTTTATTTGTTAGCAGTTATTTTTGATTTCAAAAATGGTTTTATTAATATTTGGCCACAAATTTGCGCCGCTAAACGGATATTAATTTTAAGGTATCATTAGTGCTTACCAAGAGAAGGAGAAAGGCACAACCGGGTTATTAAGCAAAAGAGGAGTTTTCAACATAGCTGAATGGAAGTGATATACGCCTTCCCTTTTCCAAAAATATTGGATAATGCAACGCATCGTAGGACTGATATGCTTCAGAAACACGTAGAATTGTGTTGTTACGTATATGACGCGTATCAAGTTCTTCTCCAGTTATAACAATCGCTACTTCATAATAATAGTTGTCAGTTACCATTACTTGGTTGGTAGTTGCCGATTGGTGCTTTTTCTGTTCTTATCGTAATTATCTGCGAGTAATTTATCATGATAAGTTGAATGTGTGGCGAACTAAATCATAAATAATAAATAAAATAAAAAGCCTTTATAAATCATGAATTCAAAACCTTATCTTACATAGAAGAATTACAAATTGGTGTTAAAAAAGTTTTTTTTTTGTTTATATTTTTTGTTTTTTTTTAATGTTTAATACCTATGTATAAAATTCTAAATTTCGTAATAATAATAAAAGAGTTAACTAAATTCATGGCCCCTTTCGGTATAGGCCTCCTCTGGCCCCTATTTGCTGGCCCTATTTGCTGTGTCCATCCAGTTTCTCCCCGCTGTACTTACAATGTCGTCACACCAGCGAGATCTCGGCCGGCCCCTATTTTTTCTTTCTCCTGGACCTTTCCAGAGAGTTGCTTGCTTCGTCCATCTGTCGTCGGACATTCGGGACATTCCTGCCCATCTCCATTTTAAACGTAGTGCGTGTTGTACTGCATCTATATAATTTCCAGGTTATATTAATTCGTCGTCCTAGTTCGTCACTGTGCCTAGTATTTTTGAAAGATATTTGTTTTCTTATGTAAGTATAATAATATTCATATTCTAGCGGTATGTCATTTATCCTAATAGCATTTATATCGCGGTGGTAGCAACTTTAGTTTTTAATGTATTTAGTTGTAAGCCGATACCGTTGCTGACCTTGCTTAATTCTTCCACCAAGTTTTCTAGCTGGTTCGAGGAATTTGAAAAGTTGACTATGTCATCTGCAAATCTGAGGTTACTGAGACACTTTCCATTTAAGAGTATGCCATTTTTGCTTCGATTTAGTTCCTTCATAATGTTTTGCATGACAGCTATAAAGCTCCTTGGCGGCAGTAGATCCGCTTGTGAATGCCGAATTTCTATAGATATCTTGTATTCTTTTTATGTTTGTGTATGGAATTTCCTGGTAGTGTAACGCCTTCCAAATACTTTCGTGTGATATTGAATCGAATGCTTTTGTGTAATCAACGTAAGCAACGTAAGCGGTCTTTTAAACGCTAAATGTTTCTCCACTATTTGTTCTAGAGTGTGAATATGATTGGTTGTAGAGTACCCTTGTCGAAAGCCTGCCTGCTCCACCGGTTGGCTCCTCTCTATGAATGATTTTATTCGTTTCTCTAGACATACTGCAAATAGTTTGTACATTGTCGGAAGGAGGCTGTTTGGCCGGTTATTGTTGATATCAGTAGAGTCTCCATTTTTATATAAACGAATTACGTGTGATTTGCCCCAGTTTCTAGGTATTTCTTGATTTTCGTGTATTTTGTTGAACAGAATTAAGAGTGGCGTTATTAGGAATTGTTTTCCTAGTTTAAGGGCTTCGTTGGGCATGTTATCTGCTCCTGGGCTTTTCTCTATCTTCAAGTTTTTGATTTTTTCCATGATTTCGTTTTCGCTAAAAGGTGTGGCCATTGGTTTTAAGACATCAAGGTACTTTCTTTGATTCGACTCATCGGCAAGGTTGGAAGGGGACGTTGTTAGGAACCAAAATTTGGGTTCCTTTTAAGGGAACCATGACCTTTAAGGGCACTAACCCTGGGGAAGGTCATCAAATATTTAAAAAAAAAATAATAATAGAGGAGAATGTGGTAATATGGCCCCCCACTTTGTTTTTGAGGCCTCATGAAAAAAATACTGGACTTAAAAATCAAATGAGTACGTTTGAGTGTTCTTCAGTCATTCGTCTATATATGCCTTTCTATGGAATACATGAAATGACTACAGAATAACCAGGAAATGATGTCTTATAAAAAGTTGCAAATTTCGTAACTTGAATCGAGTGACGGTTAAATGGCCCCCTGGGGGCCATATTAAATATACTGACTAACAAAACTTAAAGTTAAGTTAAAAAAAGGTTTTTATTTTTTATTCTTTTATTTTTTGAAAGCCTAACGGCAAAAGTCACAAATATAGTTTTCGCCTTCTGGATCTGCGCAGGCTGTATGACCCCATAAATTGCAACTTTGGCACTGGATCAACTCCTCTCCATGTCTGTCGCTCGAATAGTTTGTTCCACAGAATATGCAGGTCGTATCTTTGTCACTCTGGCGTTGATTATATCCACTACTGTTGCCCGCTTCACATTGACTACGTCGATAGCCGCTTCCACGAGCTCGTCCACGTCCACGGCCACGTGTACGAGTCTCAGCCAACCGTAAAGATTCTGCTAATTTAGTCCTATAAGGTGATGATGTGACCACTTCGGCTATTGTAGCTTTTCTTCCACGATTGGAAGTCCTTGACTTGGCTCTAGGGATAGGTTGAATATCTTCCGGTAAAACCAATCCAGGTGGCAGCCTATGTGCAGCTGAACTCGTTCCTGGGGCACCTTGCTCAGCAACAACACTTGTATGTTGATGAACTGGACTGCAAGGTGTCGGATCACCATTTATTCCGTCCGTTGGAAGGTCGGCATCTGTGAAAATGTCTGGATTGTATGGGTATATGCCTGTTGCACGAAAACCATTCACTGCAATTTCTCCCGTGGCGCTTTTTAGATATGCCCGCCCAAAAACTTACGAACCTCCTCACTGTAATAACTCTTTAGGGCGCCCATGAAAGTCTTGTCTAAGGGCTGGAGTTTGTGCGTCGTATGGGGTGGAAGACTGATCATAGTGACATGATTTTCGCGGGCTAGCTCTATTACTTCCAAATTACGGGTGTAAGTATAATGTCCGTCAAAGATAAGCAGCACCGGAGAGGTCCCAGTTGGGTTAGTTTTTTCAATAAAATGCTGGAACCATTCAGTAAACAAATTTGACTGAATCCAACCTGATGGATGAACTTTACCTATTGATCCAGGTGGCGCACCTTTCATCAAAATATCTGTAAAATTTTTTCTCGGGAAAATCATCATTGGCGGTACAAAGATACCAGATGCACTCATACAACAAACCAGAGTACATAATGAACCCCGTTCTGCAGCAGTTAAAGCTCCTATCTGCTTCTTCCCTTTTTTCCCTACAATCTGTGGTACTTTTGATTGCACGATTGTCAGCCCAGTTTCATCAACATTGAAAATCCTGCAAGGAGGACTTCCAAAATGTCAAAAAATTCCTTGACTGCATCACGGTTAAAGCCTTGACTGCGAGCATACGAAGTCCCGAGTGGTCTGCGCAAGGATAAAGTCTGCTTATGTCGATTCAGAAAGTGATCCAACCAGGCACGACCTGCTACTTCTTTTCTAAAATCATTTCGAATATTGTTTTTTACAGCCAACTGATAAGCCATTCTTCTAATATCCATCCTAGTGAGTCCGTAGTATCTAGATTCCATAAGCAAAATGTGCTGCGCTAACTTTTTCTCCATGTCATATGAAAGTATAGGTTTTCTACCAAGAGGCTTATTCACAAGTAACGCTAAAGATACTTGAGAATCTTTGACTAATCGTTTAAGCGTGGATCTTGGCACAGAAAACATTTTTACTGCCTTTTTATAACCCATAACCTTGGTTCGTACAGCTTCAATTGCCTTTTTCATTTGATCAGGATCCCATTTTTTTCTTTGCTGCGAAGGTTCAGGTAATAGATTTTGACGAGGCATCTGAAAACGAAATTTAAAAAAAATATATCGGTCATACTAATAATATGGCCCCCGGGACCATAATACGAACATAGTGAGGGGGCCAAATTACAAACTCTGAAGATTTTACGAAAAAGCCCTAATACAGATATTCATCAAATGTTTTTTTTATAATTACCTTCCAAATCCAGTAGAAGAACCTTTGGCAAATACAATGTCTAAGGAATGGCAAATGACTAAGGATAAAACTTATTTTTTTTTTTGAAAAAATTAATAATTACAAGTGTGGTTAAAAATGTTTGTTTGTTGCGACTTTTGAATAGATCAAATGACGAAGGAACGTAACGCCTTCTGACGAAGATGCAGTTACTAATTGGGCAATGATCACATATGCTATGCGTTCCATACAAAACTTACTAGATCATGTTTTCTTAAATAGTAAATATCAAAGGGGGCCAATAAACCTGCAGGGGCCATATTAGCACCTTTTCCCTCTAATAATAGTTGTTTTGAAAAATATTCTTCCGAGTCGCCATTTCCGCTGACTCCGGAAAAAATTAAACGTCAAGAATTTTCGCCGAAGTCAGCAGAAATGCTGACTCAAGAGATATATGAAGAATAAATGACAAATTAGGTCAACGTCGGTGGGAACATAGATCGGGTTCAATAATTCCCGATCAATGACCCGTTCGACGGAAATTGCATTTCACATTAGCTAGAATAAGTAAAGAGTAGGGAAAAGTACAGAAGGCTAGATTTACGTAAAAATTAAGGTTTGAAATGTAAAAGAATTCAGTCAGCAATACACTACGGCTCCTCGAATGAGTGTGTTTCTTTGAGTCGGGTAACATGGCCATATACCCTCAACGACCTAGGTAAAGGTAAAGCGGGCTACATGCCCCATACCTCCAGCGTCCTAAACATGGTTCGAAAGAACCTATCAGGCAAAGATATTACTTACAAGGTATAGATATCAACTAAAAACTAACTTCAATTGAAGTTCTACATTTCAGGTGAAATGTGGAATTTCATAACAACGTAGAGTAGGACGCTCTGTTTTTCTTTGTTTTAGTTATATTTATTGTCCCTCTTAATAATCTGTGGTCACTTGGGAAAGAAATGTTGGTTAGTACTTCCTCATTAGTAAATAGTTTTGGATCTTCGCTAAGGAAGTAGTCGATTTGAATGAATTTTATCAGGTGAGGTCCAGGGCGACAGATTAGCGGGTTTTTTTCTTAAATATTGTGTTAATTATGATATATTTGTTTTGTAGTGCAAATTGTAATAACTTTACTCCTCTGTTGTTTCTTTTTCCATAACAGAAATGACCCATGACTGAGTTTTCTTCTGGGTTCCTCTGCCAGGAAAAATGTATATATAACTTTTCCTTGTGAGAGACTTTGGGCGTACTCTATTTGATCATAAAATATATCCGTTTCTTTTTCAGTTGCTTCAGTTGTGGGAGCAGAAACTTGAATAATTGAGATCTTTTTTACTACGAATTTAAGATTTAGACCCTGTCCGATATTCCAATGAAATTTTCTATGTTATTTTTGTACTCCTTTTGATTAGGAATCCAACTCCGTATTGTTCTTTAGTCGCATGAGTGTAGCAAAAAATTTTACTATCATCTTCCCTGATTTTGTTTCCTTCTCTCCTGATTTCCGACAAGCCGATAATGTCATATTTTATTTCTGTTAAACACTATTTCAGTAAAACCATTCTTTGGGGCGAAATAGAAATTTAACATTGTACGAACATATTTAGATTTTTTGGCGTTTTGGAGGGTTGTAGTTGTATTCTCCCGTGGTGACAAGCCATGTTGGGAGATTGAGAGGAGCCGGTAGTGGTTGCTATTCCTTAGGTGATAATTGGTTAGAGCAATGCATGTCGGTCGCGTGTGGAGGTGGCGGCGTTTTTTCGTGGAGTTGAAGTATGGTTTTTTTAACAATAAAGTTGTGTATATTATAAGTTTTGTTCATTTTAGTGCGTTGTTTCAGATTTTGATTCTCTGCATTCTGGTTTGAGTGAGGTAGTGTTGTTTCGGGCGAAAAAGATAATGTTTTATTTTTGTGACATTGTTTTTGCAGATCTGTTTGTTGGCTTTTCTGTTTTGTACCAAAATTTTATCATATTTAATAAAGGCATTTATACCTTGTTTTCTCATTAGTTCTACTTCGTTTTGAAGTTCTTTTCGTCTATTTAATACTTCCTGTGGGTAGTCTTGCTTTATGTAGTAAAGTGTTGACTCGAGTTTATTCTTATTTTTTTGAATTTGCATTTCAAATGCAATCATGGCCAGGTTAACTACAATGGGTCTAGTTTTCCCGCTCTTTTTTCCTAGTCTTCTAACGTGATCAATGTCATTTTTCTGGCATTTTATTTCCTGAATGTTGTTTATAATGTCACGGATTTTTTGTTCTAGGTCATGGTAAATCATTTCTTGTTCTTCTACTCCAAAAAACAGCAAGTTTTTGCTCCTTGCGAATCTCTCAAAGTTATTAATGGCCTTTCGTTGCATTTCCATTCTTTGTTCAAGGTGCTCGTTTTGAGATTCGAGCAGTTTAAATTTTTCAGTATTAATAGTGTTTTTTATATCGTCCTTCATTTCCGTCATATCTAGTTTTTGTTGCTTCATCTCCTCTTGCATATATTTTAACATACATTTAATTTCCTCCATAATGCGTCCTCTATTCGGGCCGATGGCTATAATAATCTGCGGCGATATTTGCAAATTTTTAAACGCTGTTTATGGTCCGAAAATTTAGATTTTTTTTTTTTTTTACTGATTTGCGCCCGTTAACTTCGACCGCCACGTGTCGCAATATCTGTTTTGATTTAATTCACATGTCAATGCCGATTTCGTTCTGAGACTTACTGTGCATAATTTTAGTTTTTATTGTTGTTTAAACCGGTAATTTAGATTTTCCACAAAATGTGTCTATAATAATCTTTGGCGAAATTTGCAAATTTTTAAACAACGTTTATTGTTCGAAGATTTGGATTTTTGGTGGTTACTCTTTTGAACTGTTAAACTTAAGCCGCGAGGCATCACAATATCTTTTTGTAACAAAACTAACCAGCAAGTCACTAACAAACATTTGCTAGTTGTTGTTATTTGTCTTTTATTACATATTTTGGATTTTGTTCACATATCAATGTCAATTTTAGTTTTTATTTTTATTGTTGTCTAAAATCGTTAGTTTAGTTTTTCCACGAAATGTGTCTAAAAATACTCTTTGGCAGAATTTGCAAATTTTTAAACAACGTTTATTTTCCGAAAATTTTGATTTTGATTTTTTACTGCTTTGAACTGTTATGTAACTTTAAACCGCCACGCGTCAAAATATCTTTCTGTGACAAAACCAACCAGCAAGTCACTAAACAAAAATTTGTTTGCTGTTGTTATTTGTCTATTATAAAATAATTTTGATTTTGTTCACAACACATTCTCGGCTTTTTGGACCCACAGTTTCTTCAACCGGACATGGACATGATTGCAAATCCCCCGGAATCAAAAAAATACTAAATTTTAAAAATGCGTGTCATAGAATTCACACAATCGGACCAAGGCAAACTGAGAATCTTGCTTCGTGAAACGGAATTGGGAGACGCAAAACCGCCACAACTTCTCAGAAAAATGCGAGAACTCTCTAGTAATGCATTGTCGGATAACGCAATCAAGACACTTTGGATAGAACGTTTGCCAGAGCAAATACGTCCAGTCATTTCCAGGGCTGACCGGGATCTAAGATACTCGAGTTGACGACATTTAACCAAGTAAATGGAGTGTCAACATCCTCTTCGTCGACATCTTCTCAAAGTGAAACGACTTCTCAATTTCTCAATAGGAAAATTTCTCAATTTCCGACGAATCGTGGTCGACCAAAGAATCGTCAGATCTTTCAAAACAGAAATCGCTCTTCCTCACGTAAAAATAATAACCCTTATTGCTATTACCACTTCAAATTCGGCAGCATGGCTGGCAAATGCACAGAGCCTTGTAAATTCAAAAGCCAAGCCGAGGATCGAAAAAACTAAAATCTACCACTTCTGAAATTATGGCGAGTGAGGTGGTCAACTCGAAAGGTAAACGCCAGAACAACACAAAATTTCTTATCGATACCGGTGTCGACATATCTACAATACCAAAATTCCACTTCAACAAGGCAGCAAATGCTGGACTTTATCAACTTTTCGCCGCAAATGGCACACCGATAAAGACCTTTGGTACAACAACCATCAACGTTGACTTGGAATTTTGCCGAGATTTCACATGGCAATTCATTATCGCAGACGTCAACAAAGGCATCATAGACGCTGACTTTCTTGAACATTTCGACTTACTGGTTGACTTAAAAGGGAAACGGTTAGTTGACTCAATCACCAAATTAAACGTCGGATTCTTCTATCATGGGTCAATAAATTTTTTTTCTACTTTCAACCAATTCAAAAACTTGACTCAGCCACCAACAACCAACTCGTCATCAAAAAACAATGCAACGTCAAACATCAAATAATAACGACTGGACAACCCGTATTCTCCCGAGCACGTCGTTTAAAAGCTGAACGCAGCTAAGAAGGAATTCGAGATAATGATGCAAGCTGGCATTTGTCGTCATAGCAACACTCCGTGGGCTAGTCCGTTACACATGGTCCTCAAGAAAATTGGGGAGTGGCGTCCATGCGGAGACTACCGTCGTCGAAATGATATCACAATCCCAGATAGATACCCGCTACCTCATTTTCAAAATATGCACCACAATTGACCTAGTCAAGGCAAACAATCAGATACCTATGGACCCAGATGAACGCCAAAAAACTGCCATAATAACACCGTTCGAATTGTTCGAGTTCAACTATATGCCATTTGGACTTCGGAAAGCGTCACAAACCTTTCAAAGATACATGAATAAGATATTCCACGATGTAGACTTCGTGTACGTATACATCGACGACATATGCGTCGCATCAGAAGACGAGTCCGAGCACGAACAACACATCGAAATCGTGCTGCAACGCCTACAAAAACACAATATAAAAATTAACCTGGCGAAATGCGAAATCGGTATACCAAGCGTGAACTTCCTTGGACACACGGTTAGTGCCGGGGGCATTGCACCACCAAAGGAATGGACAGACAAACCGCTTACATTTACATTTTGACAAAAACCAGAAAAAGCATCATCACGACAACTACGCCACCTCGATTTCATTGGACAATTCACTACAGACATTAGACACGTTCCCGGAAAAAACAACATTGTTGCTGACGCCTTGTCACTAATCGAAAGTATCACCGAACAACTGAGCATCAAAAAACTTGCGCAAGCACAAACCCGAGACGAAGAGCTCGAACAAATGATAAAGCACACAAGCTCATCGTTAAAAAGCACAATGGCTACATTGCCAATTTCAAATCTACACGTAAACCGCGACACATCTATGGACAAAATTGGACCTTATGTTGCATCATCTCTACGCAAACCAATCTTTGAACTGATTCGTAATCAGTTACACCCTGAAAAACAAGCAAGTATCAAGCTCATCACGGAAAAGTATGTTTGGACCAACATGAAAAAAGACATTACGAGATGGACAAACGAGTGCATTCCATGTCAAAAAAGTAAAGTCTCACGTCACAACAGGTCAATCTTGGACAGATTCGAAGTCCCTAGTGCGCGCTTCAAACACATCAATTGGACCACTTTGACATAGTTGACCACTTCCGCCGTCCAATAACTTCCGTTATTGCTTAACCTGGCCGGTAATCATACCAATTGAAGACGTGTCCGCAGAAACTATCGCGAAAGCGTTAATGACTAACTGGATTGCAAACTACGCCGTCCCACAACACATAAGCATGGATCAGGGAAGACAGTTCGACTCAACCCTATTCACGGAACTGAGCCGATTGTTGGGATGCGTTCACATCAAAATATCAGCCTATCACCCACAAGTCAACGGCATCATCGAACGACTTCATCGAACCGTGAAAGCAACACTCAAATGCCATACCAACTCGACAAGTTGGTCGGACATCCTACCATTACTGATGTTAAAGCTTCAAACGATTCACAAACCAGACATTGATGCATCACCAGCAGAAATGATTTATGGAGAAACAATCAGAATTCCCGGAAATTTTCTCGATATACAATCTCAAAGTAAAGTCACAACGAACTTCGCGAAACAACTATGTTCCATGATGGAGGAGTTCAGACCGGTGGAAACATTGTACCACTCAAAGAACAATTACTACGTTCAAAAGAATCTGTCGGACTGCATGCACGTTTTCCTTCGCAATGACACAGTGAGACCGCCATTTAAAGCACCTTACGACGGTCCATACGAGGTTATTCGCCGTAACAACAAAAACTTCTAAATTCTCAATAAAAGGTAAATCAATGACAGTCACTATCGATCGACTAAAGGCAGCTTTCAGCACTGTTGATGACCAGAACCCGAATTTACCATTGAAAAGAAACATTGAAGAACCAAAGACAAGAGAGATGACCAATTATCCACCAGACAAGGCAAACCAAAGCGAAAATAGCACGCCAAATCGACAAAAGTTGACCCAATCAGGCAGGATCATACGATCTTCAAAACGCTTCGTTCACTTCTAACGTGAGCCAGTCACTGGTGAGGGAGTGTGTGGCAACCGAACTAAACCTACTATTTACTTCTGCGCCAAAATTTTAGCAGCAATCGACGGTGGTGCAATCTATCTGCGAGATAGGATATTACATTTGTCACAAGAGGAAATTTGGTTCGTCTGAGAGCCAGCCGACGAGACACACGTTTTAGCCGGTCACGCGATACAAGGAGTCTTGGAAGGAATTATTTCTTCTTAAGCATTTTATAAGTTTATCAATTATAATGAGTTCCATATCAATATCATTGCATTTGTTAATCAATGTGTACAAAAATAACGAAAATAAACCTAAAAATGTATGTCGGTTGTATTCACTATTCCAATTCCAAAAAATTTACATGCTTAAACCCTTGATATTTCGAATTTGTTATTTCAGGTGCATTCTAGCACGCAATTGTCCTCTCTCCTTATGGTTGTGATAAGTAGAACAGGATCTTATCCCTTCCTTTTTCAAAGGATTCCTAACTGCTGATGCAAATTTCTTCCGTTTGGTTTTGTCATTTGTTTTTCAACATCCTTTACTGTGACATATTCTAGACTTTGCTGTTCTTTCAAAAAAGATCCGTTTGTGTTTAATTATTCGTGTGCCAAGAAAGATTGAAAGTGATTTTCTTTGGTTTTCATTAATTTAACATTTCTCAAGTGCACAGCTGTGAAAGACTTGAAGTGAATTTCGTTGGGTGATTTATCCGCACTATCAGCACAATTGCATCATCGGAGAATCATCTCAACCCTAGCGACCTCGTCCATCAAGTTTATCCGAACCAAACATTTAATCACTAACCCAAATCATACTACTTTCAATTGGTAAGGTCAATTTCTATTCATTTCGTTGTATAATTTATGGTAACACGAAAGTTTCAATTGGCAACACAGAAGTTCGACCAGCAACTCCTGTGATCACCCCGGTCCTTACCATAAGTTAATGAGTGTATTACATGACGTTGCCTTCGACAAGACAGTTTCGCTACAAATGATCATAGTAATCACCAGCATTACTGTGATGATCATTCGTAGCCTGAGAAGTCAACGTCTCATTAAGTTTTTAAAGAAAGAGACGGTAGCGTCTTTCTTAGACATTTTAGTTCAATGAGCGACTAAAATGAATGCAATTGTGGACCGTAGCATCCTTCATAGTCATTTTAGTTCAACGAGCGACTAAACTGAATGCAATTGTGGACCGTAGCGTCTTTCTTAGACATTTTAGTTCAATGAGCTACTAAAATGAATGCAATTGTGGACCGTAGCGTCCTTCATAGAAATTTTAGTTCAAAGAGCGACTAAAATGAATGCAATTGTGGACCGTAGCGTCCTTCATAGACATTTTAGTCCAACGAGCGACTAAAATGATCGTAACTTCTTTAAAAGGTATTTTAGGTCAGCGAGGGACTAAATTGACCTGTTACCACTAAGATCACAAGTGTAATTTCGAATCGGAGAAAATTTTGTTTTTTTTTCGAAAAAATTAGGAAAAGGTCACATGTTACTCTGAAAAACCATATCGTTTTGAAAACCGCCATCTTGCAAGTGAGTTTTCATCAGGTAAGAGCGTCATGGTTCAGTCGCAGTCACTCGTTGCCAGTCACTGTGATTTTCCTGCTTATGACTTTTCCAACAGTGATTGTTGGAATAGAGTGATTTTTTGGAAAAGAGTCATTTTTGGAACAGAGTGATTTTAGGATCAACGATAGTTGTGGGAGCAAAGTTATTTTCAGTAACAACAACGATACATGCGATCAGGAACGACGAAAGAAATATATATGCGAGAGAACCTCACGATGTACTCGTTAGTTACTAGTGAGCACGTGTACTTATAATGAAGCGAATGAAACAAAGGTAACAATAAACAGCCCTTGTTGGCTGATGTCTTCAGTTCTCTGCTCTTCCCTTATCTGGTATGTCAATCGGATGTCTTCGTTGACTGATGGTAGTGCGTCTTGGGTCTAGCTGTAGGATTCTTCGGAGCTTCTTCCAAGTGATGCTTGTCCTCTTCATTAAATGTTTTTAATTGCCTGTCGTCTACTTGGACGGTTCAGGTCTTACCAGGGAGCCGATTTCTTGATCGGTTTACCCATGCGTATCTATATATAAATAGGCGACACGTTTTTTTGTTATCCCTTTTACAGGAAACCAGGTGGACTTACCAGGATAAAAATTATACCATTCGAAAGATTATTTTTCCCTCTATGTGCATCACCTAATTTTTTTTCTTAAATTTAATTATAAATTAGTTTAATTTTAAATTGAAATTAAAAAATTCAATGGGATAGTATGTGTGAATTGAGCACACGTATAGCGTAGATTATGCTTTTGGGAAGAATGTGTGAGTGTGAATGTTTTACTTTTTGCCTGGAAATATGCAACCATATGTGAATTTTTGGTTTGTGTCCCCGATGCATAACAAGTACTAAATTAGTCGAAAATCAAACCAAATGGTTCAATCTTCTACTGGTGACACAAACCAAAAGAATTAAAATATAATTGCATTCCTCTACGAAAAAACTAAAATATAGAACATACTTATTTAACATTATCATTTGCATAGATCATACGTTCGACTGAATAAACAACCATTTATGCCAAATACGTGCATTATTTTCACTCAAACCTTATATCTATGCCAATGATAATGTGAGGGGCAAATGCAGCCATATCACAGACAATATTGATATGTTCATTGTTTTGCTTTTTGCCTGAAAGAAGGCAATCTTTGACTAATAAAATTGCATTCTTCCAGGCAAAAGCCGAAACAATGAACATATGGCCACAGACAATAATATGGATGCATTACCACAGACAAATTTAAGGCCATCGTTTATTTATACCATTGTTTTTTGCTAATTTGATAAAAATATATGCAAATTTTATTTCAAAAAATATAGAAAATCACAATTTTACAGTTATTTCTAGAAAACGCGAAGTTATCTTTCACGAATATTTATGGAAAGCGAACGAAAGTCTGAATTTTATCATGTTTCCCAACTTTTGTATGGACCCACATTTAAAACATTATTTAGAGAATTATAATATATGGCCAAAAGTTGGGAAATGCAAAAATAATAGGGGTTGGTCATACCCCCCAGAATGCTTGATTTAGCCGCTACGAGCCAAAAACTGTTTAAAATTGAAGATCTGAAATTATATCATATTTCCAAACTTTTGTCTGCTCGCCCTTAAAATCTCAATTTAGAGAAAAAAGAAAAGGTAGGAAATGAAGGTTGGTACGTTTGTACGAAAATTCCAGATATATTTTATTTACAATATACAATGTATTTCCCACAACTTCATAATTTAGTTAAAAACCACATGATCCACGGTTCATGTGGTTTATTGAATCGTATCCCCGTCTGTATCAGAGATGGTCAATGCAGCAAAAGCGTTTCTAAGGACTTTTACAATACAACTTAGGGCAATGTTAGATGCGCCGTGTTAATGGTATAACAGTTGACTTTCGTGGCCACTCTGTTGACAGCCGTTATGCTGTTCCTTAAAATCCATATCTTTTAGCGAAATTTGATTGCTACTTAAATGTGGAAGTTCTTGGCACAGTTACGACTGGGCCTCATTACAGTTTGCAAGAGTTTGAGGTGGAGTTGAGGGCAAAGTTTATATAGATGAAATCAATAGCTCTTTGTCCGGTCACTATGTTGGATCTACGGAAGCTAATTGGCGCATGAATGAGTATCCAATGCATTACCAGTTACGTAATATATTATAGTTCGACTTGAATGTTACTTGCCTCACCGGCAAAATGTAGTCTTTAGGGAAGGAAATGTTCAGCAAGCTCTTACAATTCACAGAAGAACAAAATTGAATGCATTCTATGAAATCAATCGAATTAGTTCTTCCGAGTTTCTATATACAGAGACGCCGATACATTATATTTAGGTAGATAAAGAAAAGAAACCAAAAAAACTCAAAGAGGAAGTAGTAGAGCTTTTGCTACATTATTTTATGTTTTATGTTGAGATGTTCCATTTGAGACTATTTTGCTTCATGTTCGAGGTCCCATCAGGATTTGGGTACTGTTGGGAACATTATTTACTGCACATTTTCAGCACATGCACGATGTGTCGCATGAAATTATGGAGAGTGGCGTGAATATTTATCAGAAGTAAAAGAGTGTTAGTCCTCTCAGCAGTTAAGAGAGTTATTTGCCATATCCTATTTGTGGTATGAACGTTCCTACAAATGCATTAGATTTGTGTAATGAATTCAAAATATTCAGGTGTGAAGACGTTTTAAGAAATTCTTCAGAAAATGATTCATATAACCGTGCTTTATTAGCTATTTAGGAAATTTTTTTCAGTAAACGATTCATTCGGTACTCCAACTAAACTTTTCGGATATAAGACTATTTTACTCTGTGGAGATTTTTGACGAATATTGCCACCTACATCTCACGGTACACGTGTACCACTTATTGAGATACCACTTATTGCCTTACTTCATGGTCCAAAATTTCAAAATTCCACAAAATAACTTTTACTCAAAACATGAAAGCTTTACCTCATGAGATTGAATTCGTAGAATTTCTTAAATCTCTTGGTAATGGAACTTTACCCACATCTCCAGATTACAGCCAAGATGTTATTGAAATTCCTTCCCATTTAGTTAGCTGCAACTTCGTGATTCCAGATACTTATGGCAATGTATCTGAAACCATAAAGTCTAACGATATTCTCAATTCGGTTATATTAGCTCCCAAATATGAAGGCTGTACTTTCATTGATGCAGAAATCTCTAACAGCCTGGCCGGAGAGAAACGAATATATTTGAGTTCCGATAAAATCTTGAGTGATGATTATAGAGAGCAAAATAATTTTCCAGTAGAATTTTTAAACTCAGTTGATGTAATGTTATGTCTTTTTCTTCTTCCGGAGCGAACGTGGGTGACCAAGGGGAGTAAATTCAAAATATGTAACTGACAATATGTTTTACTTTTATTTAGTTATTTAGGTTAATACATTTTACATTTATCGTTTCTTTTTACTTTTTGTGGGCCATTCTCTTCTGGTTCTTCTTCTGAATCCTATAATTCCGCCGGTTCTGCTTCAGTTGGTCGATCTTCCTACTCGCGGATATGCGCGCCTCTTGGTTGGGGGCTAAAACCCAGTCCCTAATCGCTTCTTTAATTTCCCGACGAAATCGAGCCTCCACGCCGGTCTTCGTCTTCTTCTGGGGTCGTTCTGGGGTCTCGTCCACTTCACGATGCGTTGAGTTCCGTCGTCGATACTCGTCCAATGAAATTGGTCGCGGTCCAGCCCTGGGATCCTTGAGCGCCTCTTCTAATGTAGACCCCTTCATTCAGGTTTGAGTTCGATACGTCGGATTAGACTTGCCCCCCAGCCCAAGAGCCGGTTTGAGCGTTAAGTGTTAGGTCGGAAACCTGTCCACTCTTTTTTTTTTTATTTATTATTTTGCGTCAAGCTGCTTACAGGTCTTCAGGTGATGTTTTCAGGAACTGTTGTCTTCCGGAGCGATGTCTTCAGCGTCCAACTCCTCCCAGGTCTTCTCGTGTCTTCTACTTCCACTGGTGCTGTCTTCGGATTCTGGTGTCTTCGGAGCCTTCGATGTGTATGATGTCTGCAACGCCTCGGGCAGCGTCTTCTTTCCGGTGGTTATACCTCGTCTACTGTCTTCCACGGATCAGGATCGTCAACTGGCCCTCTGTGGCCTTTTCGGGCTATTTTATTTGGTTTTTCCGCTGAGGCTAGCATTGCCCCTACCTGTTGTTGGTCCCCAATTTGCTTTGCCCGCGCATTCCTCAATCTGTCCCGTCAGCTCGATTATTGACCTGTTCGAATATGTTTTCGTGTTCCCATCGGGTCATTCGCCTACAAAGATGTTTCCATTTGCATTGTCGTGTTTGTGCAGTGCATTGCGGGTCACTATCCCATGTTGTTTTCGTTGCAATCTTCAGGGCCATTCACCTTCAATTGACAGTGTCGATTTCCAAGTTGTTTTCGCTGCATTCCGATGTCTTCATGGCCATTCACCTTCAATTGTTGAGAGTGTCGAGTTCCCTTATCTAAGTCCCTGATGTTTTTGCTGCATTCCGATGTCTCCAATTTCATTTTCCATTGTTGCTCGTCGCGTCGAATATCCATGCAGCGCCTCCCGTTGATCGTTGCGTCGAAAATTCGTGCGGCGCCTCCCGTTGATCGTTGCGTCGAAAATTCGTGCAGCGCCTCCCGTAGAATTGGGTCAGTTGGTCATTCAGACCTGGTGATACAGGTCCGGGTTGTTTCCCTTGGGGTTTGTTTAATGGTTTATATACGGGGTTCGGGAGCTATTCGGGAGAGGTTAACCCTATTTATAAGACATTTAAGGGCCTTTGGGAATTCTCGGTGTGGTTTCATTTTGGATATTCGCAGATATTCGCAGACAAGGGGTGTTTCTTGTATCACAACACTCCTCCCTCCTTTAGAATAGTTCCCCCACCATTTTTTTTTTTTTTTTTTTTTTTTGTGTCTAGAAACGGTTATGTGTGTTTGGTATAGTTTCTTTATTGGCTTCATTACAATTTAATTAGTTTTATTTGTGTTCTTCCTTTTGGTGTTCAGGATGCCGTTGAAGTTGGGTCGGCTTATCTCGTTTTGTGGACGTCTGTTCGGCATTGGTTTGTTTTTGGGTTGAGGGGGGTATTGAAATTTGAAAAATGCTGGGTGCAGAAGGATAGGTGGTCCTTCCTTCTGCATAATGTAGGGTGGCTCTGGTTCCCATTCCGGTTCCTCTTCTGCGTTCTGCTTTCGTTTTCGGGCTTTGCTGATTTGTAGCGCTTGGAGGTCCCTTGCTAGTTGATCAAGTAGAGCGTTGGACCTCTCCTCTTCAGGGTCCTCATTTCGCGTGGCCGTAGGTTCGTTGGTCTCCTCGTCCGGTTGGTCAATACCTAGTTCTTTTATCCATTCTGCTGTTTCTTCCAGGATGTCGTCTAGGTCGGCCTGGGTTAAACTATCTCTCCTGGCATCCATTTTTGCGGGTATCCTGTTGATGGAAAGTAGGTGGTTGATTTTGCTGGTAGGTTCTTATTTGGTTATGTTATTTTGGTTATGGTTTTACTTTCTGTCTTATATCTCAGTTTTGTCTATTGATTTTTATCATTATGAATATTATTATATATATATATATTTTTTTTTTTTTTTTATTTATTTTTTTTTTTTTTTTTTTTTTTTTTTTTTAAAGAGTGCGCTGGTCGGTCGTAGAGGCTCGTTCGGTTCTCAATAGTTGTTGCCTTCGTGGTATGCTGATCGGGACTGGGATGATATTTATGTCGGACGCGCGTTTGGTTCTGACGGTTCCTGCATTTTGTTTTCGGCGTAGGCAGACTCTGAATGTCCTGATACCGATTACTGTTATTATAATGATTAGGATGCATCCTGATATGGTGGTAGTGATGTGCATCTGTATTCGGGCATGCCTCGTTTCCTCTTCTTTTATGATTTCAGCTTCTAAGTCTTTTACGGCGTCACTTTGTTCCCTAAAGTGGTCATTGAATACCATTGGTTGGATTATTTCGATTTCCTTCCTAGTGTTGTTCTTTGATTGAGTATTTTGATAACGGGAGAAATTAATGTGGGGTATAGCATTGGTTGATGGGGTTGGTTGGATAGGCATATTGTACCGTTCATCAATTTTGTACGGGAGTATGTATCCAGCTAGGTGGTAGGTGCACTTTTCCAGGAGTACTGCTATGCCGAGTCCGGATATTTCTCTAGTGTGTTCCGTGTTTTCGCATTGTGCTATGAGTGGTGTGGCTTGGTGAAGCCAAAATAGCCAAGCGTTGTCCCTATGCATAGGCACGATAACGTTATGAGCTTGCCTTAACACTCGAAACGAGCAGCTCCCAATTTTGCCATTGATACCCTTAAACAATTCTTTTAGGCATTCTGTTCTTGTGGGTGTTACTGAGATGGGGTGATTTCTGTGGCATAGGGTGTGTGTATCATTCAGGTTTGTACACTGGAATCGGTAGTCCCATTCACTCATACCGAAATTCAGCTGTGACCGACTGGTATTTAAGAAGTATGCTGCTTTAAGTTCATATATGAAATAGGTGTTGTTATTCGTTGCGACTGGTGTGGTGTATACTCGGTTTATGGTGTACAGTTGAGTGTCAGCTAAGGGAATTCGTATTCGTACCAGCAGGCTGTTTTTGTAGGCTTCGCAGTCTACCTTGGCTATTTTCTGTAGTGTCGGAAAGTCCATGATAGTCTCCTTCCCGTAATGCGATTTTGTCACATTAGCGTATAGTTTTTGGAATTGATGTGAGGGGAGCAGTAGTGGACTCAACTCTCTCCTGTTTGTTGCCTCCATCATTATAAACATGTCGGTGGTGTCAAGATAAATTTGCAGTAGTTCCTCTACTATTACGGGCATAATTTCACTTATAGCTTCCCGTAATTGCATTTGGTGTAGATTTGTTGTATATCGGTGGAGTTCGTCCTGTCTTCCCTCATTAATTTGGTTGAGTTTCCGGACCAATTGATTGTACCGTTCGACCATTGCTCTGTTCGTTTCATTAGCCGTTTTAAGTGTGCTGTGCATGATAGTAATTTGCTGTTTGGCCAATTGGAAGGTTTGTGTGTTAGTGTTTTCGAGCTCGTCGAGTTTCTCGTGGATTTGCGTGGAATCCTCGTCGTCCATTGTTCCGAACAGCTTATTCAATATCCTGCCTCCCAGGTTTATCAAACCCCTTTTGATTCTGTTGTGGGTTTTGGTGGTTAGTTCCACTTTCTGGATGAGTTCCTCTATCTGCTTCGTCCTCTGCCGGAGTGTAGAGTTCCAGTTGTCGCATAATTCTTCTTCCATACCCTTACATAGTTGTTCGAAGGCTTGTCTGCTTTTTTCGATGTACTGTAACTGTAATTCCCATTGTGGCGTGTTAATTCGAGTTACAATTGTCCAATAATCGTGGTAAGTTTTCGCCACGCCGATTGGTTCAAATACTATTCCTTGTCCGGCAAGAGTGTGAATTTTTATGGAAGGTTTTGGTGCGTCGACCGTATCGCTGGTTGTAGTCGGTATTATGTTGATGATGTATAGGATTCCCATTAGTAACATGATGTCGCGATGGAAGGGTGCCCTAAATAGAGAAGTTATTAGTAGAACAGCTTAAGGCGGTTGTTATGGAATCTTCTTTTCTTATTTCCTATTTGGATCGTAGTGTTCACTGGACTATTCAGTGAAACTACCTTAAAAGGACCTAACCAATATTGAGCTAGTTTATTCTTCCTAGCCCCATTTCGTAGAAGTACTTGGTCACCCACATGTAGTTTTATCGGGCACGTTTTTTGGTCGTAGTATTCTTTGGCATGTAGCTTACTCTCCTGTATATTGCGTCTTGCGATCTGGTAAGCTTTCTGGAGTTTATTCCGGAGTTTGAGATAATAATTTTCATGGTCGTATACAGGTTGTGGTTCTTTGCGTAAATTATTTGGGAGAGGTGCCGAGAACCCGTATAAGCAGTCCATGGGTGTGAGCTTCGTTGTTGTATGGGTACTATTGTTCCGTACGAACATTGCTGGTCGAAGGTGTTCGTCCCAATTGGTTTGATTATCGTCCACAAAATTTCGTAAGTAGTCCGCCAGAGGTCTGTGGGATCTTTCCAAGGTTCCATTTGCTTGTGGATGGTACGGGGTCGTTTCTATTTTTTGAATTTTTAATAACTTGCATACTTGTCGGAACACCTCTGAAGTAAAATTTGCTCCCTGGTCCGTGACCAACTTTTTTGGGATTCTATACCGACTTATTATTTCATCCACGAATGCCTGCGCTACCGATTTGGCTTCCATGTTTTCCAATGGTACCACATCCATGAACCTAGTTAGGTCGTCTTCGAAACTGAGTATGTATTTGTTTCCCTTGATTGTTTCTGGTAGGGGACCGACGATATCCATATAGACTTTATCGAAAGGAAGATTCGCGGTATCTGTCAGTACCATGGGTTCCTTGTGTTCTTTCGTGCGTTTGTTTATTTGGCATTTTTTGCATCGTTTTATATACTTAGTTATATCCCTCAGCATCCCTTTCCAGTAGTACTCCCGTTTCAAGCGATGATATGTTTTATACACCCCTTGGTGTCCGCCTAGTGGCGCATCGTGGCAGTCTGATAAGATGGTCTTAATGTCTTGGGGATCTGTCAATACTCTTTTAGGGTGTACCTGGCTATTTTCTGGGGCTTCTCGTTCTTCGGGCTCGATGTGTTTGTCTTTGTTTGCCTCTGGTGGTGGTTCCCCTACAGATACTGGGTCTGCATTGTTTTCTCTGGCTTCTAGTTCCTTAGCTTTTTGACGCGTTATCGCCATAACGTCATAGGGTATTCTGCTTAGCGCGTCGGCGTTATTGTTTTTCCTTCCCTCTTTATACTGAATGTCGAAAGTATAATCGGACAACTTGTGCCAGAGTCGCAATATCCGACTGGTTGGATCCTTGATTCTTACCGCACCCTTTAATGGTTTGTGGTCCGTGAAAACTGTGAAAGGTCTTCCATACAAATAGCTCCTGTAGTTCTTTACTGCCCAAACAATTGCTAGAAGCTCCCTTTCAATGGTTGAGTAATTCCGCTCAGCTGGATTAAGGGTTCGGCTGGCATAGGCGATTGGCTTTTCTTCATTATGTGGCCCTTGTGCTAGTACCGCTCCCAATGCCTCTCCACTAGCATCCGTGTAAAGTTTAAAAGGTTCGTCGAAGTTTGGGTATCTTAGTACCGGTGGTGAAATTAATTTGTCTTTTAACGTTTGGAAGGCCTTACTGCAGCTCTCATCCCAGATAAATTTCTCATCTTTTCGCAGCAGTTTGTTGATGGGTGCTGCGATTTTGGAGAATCCTTCTATAAATTTCCTATAATAATTGGCCAATCCGAGAAATGATTGTACCTGTCGGATTGTTTTCGGAGTCGGAAATTCTCTTACGCTTTTAACTAAACTCGGGTCCGGTGCCACACCTTCGGTACCACATTTATGTCCCAGATACACTATTTCTCTTTTCAAGAAATTGCATTTTTCTGCATTTAATTTTAGTTGATGTACCCTTAGTCTTTCCATAATGGATCGTAATTTCCTTTGATGATCCACGAGGTTTTTACCATATATTACAATGTCGTCTAAGTACACGAAGCAATGCAACCCCTGCAATCCGGTTAACACATGGTTCATTAATCGTTGGAAAGTCGCTGGTGCCCCTTTTAGCCCAAATGGCATTCTCTTGAACGCATAATGACCATAGGGTGTACTGAATGCCGTTTTATCCCGATCTTCCGTTTTCATGGCTATCTGGTGATAGCCACTAGCGAGATCGAGAACAGAAAAGTAGCGCGAGTTCCCTAGCTGGTCCAGAATATCTTCTATCCTGGGCAGGGGGTAAGAGTCGCCTTCTGTCACTTCATTCAACTTTCGATAATCTACTACTATTCTCCAGCGCTTCTGGCCGTCAGGTCCAGGTTTTTTGGGAACCACCAACAGTGGGGCGTTCCACTGACTCCAGCTGGGCTCAACGATATCATCTTTTAACAACCGGTTTATTTCTTCCGTGATGACTTGTTTTTGTGTTTCTGGTAACCGGTACATTTTGCATTTAATCGGCGGTTGATCCTCTTTTGTTCGTATCTCGTGATTTACGCTCGTCGTGTAACTCAGTTTTTCCCCAGGTAAATGAAATACGTCCTGGAACTCCTTAATAGTCTCGGTTATTGCTTCTTCCTCCTCTTTATTCAACTCTTCCCCTATATTTACTATCTTCATTATTTCTTCCAATCTTGTTTCCTTAGTTGTGGTGTCTTTCAGTATACCATAGTTTTCCTTGACTTGATAAGTATTTTCTACTGCCGGCTCCATATTAAATTCGTTAATATCTTCCATAGTTACTGCTAGTTCCTTCAGTGTAACTTCGTAATTATTGACATTCAATATGCTTATCTTAACTTTTCCTTCTATAGGTAGAACGAGAGCGTTGCTTACATAAACTCCTTGTTCGAGCTCTGTACCTTTGACTATATATTCCCCTTTGATCTGGACTGTCAACTCTATAACTTTCACCGTTCTAGGTTCAATTTTAATGGATCTTTGTTCCACTATTTCTATCTGTTCCCTCTCGTATCCTAACTGGTTATTTCCTTTGCCAAGCTCTTGTTGCTGGTCTGGGGTGCAATCACCTACCGTAACATGCGAGTTCCGGAGATCTAGGTGATGATTGTGTTCCCTTACTGCATTTTCTTCACCTAGTGGGACGTGCGAGTCCCACATATCCAGGTGGTAATTATTTTCTCCTAGAGTCATGCCCTCACCTAACGGAACGTGCGAGTTCCATTTATCTAGGTGGTAGTTTTGTTCCCCTAGTGTCTTTCCTTCACCTAGCGGAACGTGCGAGTTCCACGTATCTAGATGATAGTTATTTTCTCCTAGGGTCATGCCATCCCCTAACGGAACGTGCGAGTTCCGCGTATCTAGGCGATGGTTGATTTGTTCATGACTTCCGCTCGTGGTGGTGGGGTCAAGTGTCCGCGCGACGGACGCTTGTTGGTGTTGTGGTTCCACCTTGAAGAATACTGCTAAATCCTCTAGTGCTTCTGTGTCTTCGGTTGACGGTAATAAGACTTTGTCCTGTCCTTTGTTGGCCTCCA
This sequence comes from Chrysops caecutiens, assembly GCA_963971475.1. Taxonomy (NCBI): domain Eukaryota; kingdom Metazoa; phylum Arthropoda; class Insecta; order Diptera; family Tabanidae; genus Chrysops; species Chrysops caecutiens. The sequence continues at coordinate 58,057,420 of OZ020567.1, read as the reverse complement.
TGTGCGAGACTTCGATACACTCCGCAGTTTGCGAGCCGCGGTCATTAACGTGTTTATCTTTGATGGAGGTTTCACGTTGGCCATTCTTTTCGTCCTTTTCTATTACGTCAACGAAACGCATATGTTCACTGTTTTGGGGGCTTTGCGAGTGTTCAAACGGAATTTTAATTACTTCCCTTTCGTTGCTCGATGGAAATACCAGTGTTTTAGTTGGACCTTCGACGTTGCAATGTTTGGAAACGAAGTCGTTTCCTATTATTCCCGCTATATCTTGGGTGCTTATTTTTTGTATCACCTGGAATTCACAGGGGTATATTTGGTTTAGTTCTATTCTCCCTGCTATTTTGCCTTCTGAAAGTATTTCACCAGATATCGTGTTGAGTGTAACTTTTTCTTCTTTATTTATGCTGCTTAACATTTGGTTTTTTATTTCTTGCTCCTTTATGAGACTTATCTCCGATCCCGTATCTATTATGAATTTCGCATCTTTGTTTTTGACTATATCTATTGGCAGTTTTACTATTGGTAGCGTCGTTGATGAGTCGCACCATTTGTTATTGTCTTCTATTGACGACTCGAGGTGCGTTCGGTCGCCTCTACGGAGTTTACCGAGTGCTTAATTTTCTCTTCCATTTGCCTCCTTTCCCATCTTTCCCGTAGGAAACATCTATCCTCTGAGTGATCGGCGGCCAGGCAAAATTGACATTCATTTGTGCCCCTACTTGTTGTTGTCTGGTTTACTTGCCTTTGATGTTGTGCGCCCCTATTCCCCTGGTTTTGTGATGTAGGGTGTCTGTTTTGAGAGCAATTCTGATTGGTATGCCCGTAAGTTTTGCATACGGAACAAAACGGAGTCATTTGTCTAGTTCGACACTCTGACATGATATGTCCTATTCTATTGCAAAAATGGCACCGGCGTCGTTCCGGTCTGTCGCGGGGCGTGCTGTAATTTGCCGTGTTGCGTGGTGTTGGCGGATCCCTTGAGTTAAATGACTGTCTATTTTGGTTTTGGTAATTGCTCCTGTTGCGTTCATACGGCTGGTCCCATCTTCCTCTGTTGTTTGTGGGTTGGTAGTCTTGTTGTTGGAGGTTTGTATGTCTGTCTATATTTTGTTCTGATATTGACGTTGGATTTGTGTGGTCGTACTGATAGGTTGTTCCCTGTTGCATGTACTGCTCCGTTTGCTCCAGTCTTAAGATTTTCTTTCCTAACGCCTCTAAGGAATTATCAGGATCTTGTAATAGGTAGAACTTATGGTTCGCGTTTATGATACCTATCTTCAAGCAATGGAGCCCTACCTCCTCTATTTCTGTCCTTAGTCCTTCTCCTCCATCTGCGTACTGTATTTCTGCAGCAGACTTACATGCATTAATTAGGGACTTTACACGATTGAAGTAGCCATATAAGGTCTCTGTAGGTAACTGTCGTACATTGCGTAGCTGGTTGTTTAATGTTATGTACGGTGTACCTTGGGCTAAGTTCGACCTCAGTGTATTTGTAATGTCTTCCAGCGTGTCTCTTGTGCCTGATTGGACAGCTTCTAAAGCTCTTCCTCTTAAACGTGTGGGTAGGAGCTTTACAAACAGGGTTCTATCGGGTATTTCAGTGAGTGTTTCATAAGCTAATCGAGCACAGTTTATGAATTCACTCAATTCATTTTCTCTTCGTGGACTATCCTCCCCTGATAATATGGGAACATTGTTGGATAACATACTATTGACTAATGTGATGTTCGCCATTTTATTTGTTGTTGTATTATTCTTAAGGTGATTGTCTGTACTTGGGCTTTTGGTGGTTACTTGATCACTCTCAGAAATAAGTCTGTTGTATCTTTTCCCGCTTCTAAGTTGCACCGTTTCTAAGGGATCTATTCTGGGTGTCTCACTCGTTTCTTGGTTTTCCTGTTTTTCTGTTTGGGTTGGTTCGTGCACACTCTTGCTGGTTCCTGGTGTTTGTTTTGCACTCGATGTTTCTTCCTCCTGGTCTGATTGGGCTTCTTGCATATATGGTTGTTCACTATTATTTATTTCCAAGGTTTGATCGTTATTGGTTGATGGGTCTAGTGGGTTCACTTCCCTGTTTCCGGTGAACACTTCGTCGTTACCGCTGTCTTGAGTGGTTGAGAATTCAGGTTCTGGATTTTCGAATGTGAAGGAGTCTATTTTCTCTATTAGACTTTCGAGTCTTTTGTTCAGTGGTAGTTTTGGTGTAGATGTTGCCATATATCTACCCCAAATCTCTTTTACGAATATTTTTCTCCTCTCTCGTTTTGAACTTTATTTCTTTATATTTGCTCTTCTCTTTATGTTTTTAATTTTGTACTATGGCCCTTTTGTGTGGTGCGGGTTCGTGTGTGCGGCTGCGCCAAATATGTTATGTCTTTTTCTTCTTCCGGAGCGAACGTGGGTGACCAAGGGGAGTAAATTCAAAATATGTAACTGACAATATGTTTTACTTTTATTTAGTTATTTAGGTTAATACATTTTACATTTATCGTTTCTTTTTACTTTTTGTGGGCCATTCTCTTCTGGTTCTTCTTCTGAATCCTATAATTCCGCCGGTTCTGCTTCAGTTGGTCGATCTTCCTACTCGCGGATATGCGCGCCTCTTGGTTGGGGGCTAAAACCCAGTCCCTAATCGCTTCTTTAATTTCCCGACGAAATCGAGCCTCCACGCCGGTCTTCGTCTTCTTCTGGGGTCGTTCTGGGGTCTCGTCCACTTCACGATGCGTTGAGTTCCGTCGTCGATACTCGTCCAATGAAATTGGTCGCGGTCCAGCCCTGGGATCCTTGAGCGCCTCTTCTAATGTAGACCCCTTCATTCAGGTTTGAGTTCGATACGTCGGATTAGACTTGCCCCCCAGCCCAAGAGCCGGTTTGAGCGTTAAGTGTTAGGTCGGAAACCTGTCCACTCTTTTTTTTTTTATTTATTATTTTGCGTCAAGCTGCTTACAGGTCTTCAGGTGATGTTTTCAGGAACTGTTGTCTTCCGGAGCGATGTCTTCAGCGTCCAACTCCTCCCAGGTCTTCTCGTGTCTTCTACTTCCACTGGTGCTGTCTTCGGATTCTGGTGTCTTCGGAGCCTTCGATGTGTATGATGTCTGCAACGCCTCGGGCAGCGTCTTCTTTCCGGTGGTTATACCTCGTCTACTGTCTTCCACGGATCAGGATCGTCAACTGGCCCTCTGTGGCCTTTTCGGGCTATTTTATTTGGTTTTTCCGCTGAGGCTAGCATTGCCCCTACCTGTTGTTGGTCCCCAATTTGCTTTGCCCGCGCATTCCTCAATCTGTCCCGTCAGCTCGATTATTGACCTGTTCGAATATGTTTTCGTGTTCCCATCGGGTCATTCGCCTACAAAGATGTTTCCATTTGCATTGTCGTGTTTGTGCAGTGCGTTGCGGGTCACTATCCCATGTTGTTTTCGTTGCAATCTTCAGGGCCATTCACCTTCAATTGACAGTGTCGATTTCCAAGTTGTTTTCGCTGCATTCCGATGTCTTCATGGCCATTCACCTTCAATTGTTGAGAGTGTCGAGTTCCCTTATCTAAGTCCCTGATGTTTTTGCTGCATTCCGATGTCTCCAATTTCATTTTCCATTGTTGCTCGTCGCGTCGAATATCCATGCAGCGCCTCCCGTTGATCGTTGCGTCGAAAATTCGTGCGGCGCCTCCCGTTGATCGTTGCGTCGAAAATTCGTGCAGCGCCTCCCGTAGAATTGGGTCAGTTGGTCATTCAGACCTGGTGATACAGGTCCGGGTTGTTTCCCTTGGGGTTTGTTTAATGGTTTATATACGGGGTTCGGGAGCTATTCGGGAGAGGTTAACCCTATTTATAAGACATTTAAGGGCCTTTGGGAATTCTCGGTGTGGTTTCATTTTGGATATTCGCAGATATTCGCAGACAAGGGGTGTTTCTTGTATCACAACAGTAAGTTGGCTCCCGATCCCACAAATTTATTTTAAAAACCAAATTGCATACTTTTACTTATTCGTAATTTGTGTACAGGACATGACTTGCTTGGTCAATGGTACACCTATTCGTTTAGTTCAAATGCAAAAGAAAATTTTTTGGATTGTGTGATTTTAGCAGGAGTTTTCCGAAACACACGTATTTCGACACGTGTGACGTATTTTTGCCTTTTCCTTTTCAAGAAACTCAACTTCCAGTCATTCTGGCTTTTGCGATGACAATAAATAAATCCCAGGGGCAAACGTTTCAAAAATCAGGAATCTTACTCAAACAACCTATATTTTCTCACTGTTAATTGTATGTTGTAGCCAGTAGAGTTAGATCGTTTAACCGATTGCGTGTTTATATGTATTTCTGAAACACAAAGCCAATGTCATTTGGCAGAAGATGAAAGAATTTTTACAAAAAGTATTTTGTATGAGAAAATTTTAAGATCTTTTAATATCAGCAACCACACCCGCAAGGTTTTTGAAAATTATAGATAGGGCCTCATTCAATATAGATGTACTTTGACGTACAAAATGAGCTGAAATGATATCTACTACAGTCTGAACTAACTAACCTTTTTACTTACAATGCTACTGTATATATAGCTCCATGCGCGGGCTATTAGAATGAGCGGAGCGAACAACGGGGGTTGGCGAGCGTAGCGAGCGGGGGGCGCCCCCCTAGTTTTATTAAATGCTGTGAACTCCGTCTGTTGGTTTTCTTTTGGTTTTTTGCTACACTTGGTCTTGGAAACGTTGCTGGAACTTTTTCTTCTTGAACTGCCTCTTGATGACTTCCTCTGCTTAAATTGCTGCTTGGTAACTTCTCCTGCTTGAACTGCTTCCTGGTAACTTCTACTGCTTGGTAAATTGACTGGAATTTCGGCCCCTGGCAGGCTGGAATCAACTCCTACTCGAAGCATAGTTTCGCCTCGCTGGATCCCGACTGACTACAGATTGATTTAAGGTCCCAATATGTAACAACAACATTGCTGATATGTCCCTTTGTTACGAACACATGTGTCTTGGAATTAAGTTTTTCTTCGTAACAACGGGTAGAGGAGTGCTTGTGGGGAAGATCACTCAACCCCGTTGAAATAAGACAATCAAATTTTAAATTATTTATTTTTCTTTAATCCGTTCCCATTCTCCCTTTTTTTTACATAATACTTTCAATACAACTGAGTAACTCTAAACTAAGTTAACCGATGCAAATTCATTCTTAATAACAAAACTACTAAGTTGAAAGCGGTAACAATTATCAAATAGCAGATACACCTCAAAAATCTCGCATTTTCTGGATATATTTTTTGGATTTTATTTCACATACCTAGTTTTTCATGAAATTGACAAAAAATAGTAAAACACAGAAAAATTTTTGTTTTCCAAACAGAAAACAGACATTTTCGAGTAGATTTGTGTGCACGTGTATAAATTTGACTTTCCAATTGTATGTATTTAAACGATTTTGGGTTGTGAAAATTTTCGGACATCAAAAATTCTGTTCCATCCACCAAATATTGTGTCAGGCCCCTTTCCGCTTACAAGTTAAGGTGCGTTATTTTGTCTGTGAATTGATGATGTGGGTTGTAGTTAATTTAATTTTATAGGGGTATGTTCAGAGGGCAATTAGTGGGAAAGAGGGGACGCAAAATGGATGATGAACTCAAACCCTTTCCTACATAGGATCCGGTCTGGTGAGATATCGGACATCAGAGACGACGCAGGAAGAGGGACGAGCTGATCTGGACAGCTCGGAAAACCGTGCAGGCCTGAGCGCTTACAGCGAGAAGTCCCTGTTGGGCATCGAGCGGCGAATGTGTGCTGGCTGGCCTTGCAAGCTAGTTCAGTGTAATTTGGGGTGGGTTCTTTGCTCGATGCTGACCACCGGATCGACTACAGAAAAAGATGAACACATCCTCTAGGTCCGTGCCGACGTGCAGTCGCACTGTTCACAAAATAAGGGTGAAGATGAAGGAGGTAAAACGGAGAGAATTGAGAACTGAGTAATTTTAAACTAAGTTCGATACTTAATGAAATCACATTTTCAATTTTAATATAGCATTTTCAATTTTAAATTACCAATTTTAAACTATGTTCGATATTTAAAAAATTCACGTTTTCAATGTTTATATAGTATTTTCAATTTCTGATTAGCAATTTTAAACTAAGTTCGATATATAATAAACTCACATTTTCAATTTTAATATAGCATTTTCAATTTTAAATTCACAATTTTAAACTTAGTTCGATAATTTAATAAATTCACATTTTCAATTCTAATATAGCATTTTAAATTTTAAATTAGCAATTTTAAACTATGTTCGATATATAATAAATTCATGTTTTCAATTTTTATGTAGTATTTTCGATTTTTAATTAGCAATTTTAAACTAAGTTCGATAATTTTATAGATTCACATTTTCAATCTTTGTATAGTATTGTCGATTTTACATTAGCAATTTTAAACTAAGTTCGATATTTAATAAACTCACATTTTCAATTTTAAATTAACAATTTTAAACTAAGTTCGATAATTTAATAAATTCCCATTTTCAATTCTAATATAGCATTTTCAATTTTAAATTAACAATTTTAACTAAGTTCGATAATTTAAGTAATTCACATTTTCAATTTTTAATTAGCATTTTCAATTTTAAATTAACAATTTTAAACTAAGTTCGATATCTAATAAACTCACCTTTTCAATTTTTATATAGCATTGTCAATTTTAAATTAACAATTTTAACTAAGTTTGATAACATTCACATTTTAAATTCTTTGTTTCAGCAGCAGGACTTCTCAAATTCAAATTCCTCTCTCAAATTCGACTCCCATCATAAACTGACTTGTCCGGAAAAATCTGGCAGGTTTTATCCTGCAGCAAACAATTACCGGACAACGGAGCTCCAATCCATGAAAGACCAATTCTTTCTTTTTAAATTTCATGGATTTAGAGGTGACCATTGTCCAACTCAACTGATTCCTACGGAATCAATTGAGTTTGGTCACAATGCACGAAAGATCAATTCTTCGATTTTGATTTTGAAATCAATTGTTGAGTTGATTTTTCGTGCACTCAAAGGGGCGAATGTCTCTGGGAACAACAGATGGTTCGTTTGTTCCCAGAGGATCAGTAGGATCAATAGATAGGCAGAACGGGATCTGCAATAATAGAAATTTTTTTTGCATGCAGATTTGTTAAGATCCCGTTCTGCTACGCGTGCGTGTCACAGGGTGACAATTATGTTTTGATATTAATTTTTGTGTTTTAGTAAACTTTAAATTTTAGATTTTTTTTTTCTTTCAACGATCAAAAGTTCCCGATACTTCAATTTTCTTTATCGCAATATTCTCAATTCCCATCGTTCACGGATACACGTCTCAGGTCAACGAATTTCTGTCCCTGCATATTATCGTAAGCCCTTGTCATATTCAACGTTAGCCTTTATCCAAGGTCAGATTTATTTACAAACGGTGCCCGTGACCATTTGTTGATGTCGTGACGTTATTGGTGATTTCCCTTTTGTATGGGAGTGCATTTGGCGGTGTTTTGAGGGGTTTTGAGGGGTTTTTCGATCTATTATCCTTGTCTGGTGGTCTGGTTTCTTAGTGACGTAATTCATTCGTCCCTTAAGGCTATTTCAGTGTCTTTTTAAGGTAATTTTCATGTATTCGTTGGTCTTCCTGCTGATGGTTTCCTGTAGGAGCACTTGTGGTGTGCCTCTAGTGGTACATTAAGGGTCATGGTATTTAATTGGGGGTTTTTGGGTCATAACATCATTAACATTTTCTAACATTTCACGACTTTTTGTTATTATCGTATTTCTAGTATACTATTTATGAATCTATGTATTTATTTATGATGATAACAGGTATATGTGTTGAAGTTATGAAACAATTTTCCGTGATTCATTCAACGAATTAATCTTTACTATTAGATTTTATTCATTTATAAAATCATGACCAAGAATCTAAATTTTGTCATATTTTCCAACTTTTGCATGGACACATTTTTAAAAACTCACGATAGAGAAAATTGATGTACAAGGAAAGGTTAGGCAATTTCAAAATCGTAGCGGTAGGTCATACACAAGAACTGCTTGGGACGGTTCGTCTAGCCGCTACAGGCGAAAAACCGTTGGAAGTTCAAATTTTTACTGGAAAAGTAACTTAAAAACCGGAAGAAATTTTTTAAATTTATGATTGCCGCAAACTTTGGTGTCTTGTGATTTAAAAATCATAAATTTATATACTAGGTAACCGGTAAAAATCCGCTTGCTACGGATTGAATAAACCAAAACATGGTTTCTCTTCAAAGTTTAAAACTCCCAATAGTGAATTGACGAAAGCTACTGAAAAGAACTTTTAAAATCGGGTGCATGTGCTAACATCATAATATGAACACTAATTTTGGTTCATGCACGTGAAAACTAAATGTCTAAGATCAATACCACGGCTTCATTTATACAAGTAAACTTACATATATTCTTAAAAAGACAGCGGTTTCGCTCGCTCAGCTTAATGATGAGTTTTACAAGCCGTTCTTGTGAAATGATTGATTCTCTATACAAAGTTTGATTTCTCAAGTCTTATCTCCCTTACCTGTGAATTGACATCCTCCGTTTTTCGCCATTCAAGTTTTATTTTTAAAACGAAATGTAGCCTATATCCTTCATCAAGGATGTCTTTGTCCTATTTTTATACGAAAATTCATCTAAATTGGGTTAGTGCTTCAGGCGTGAAAAGGTAACAGACCTACCTTCGCATTTATAATATTGGTGTAGTAAACAGAAGTCCATTATTTTTCCAACAGATGGCTTAACAATTCTGTACCTCGTGTTGTATACGCCTAATTGACGTACACTAAAACCGTTACAAAGAAAAATTTCGTGCCAGAAAAAACCTCTGTGACAGTTCTTGGGATGGTTCACTCAGTTTTGTTGGAACGCGCGGTAAAAATAGACACCAGCAAGGAGAAAGTACGCTTTATTTTAAAATATTTTTTGATAAAGGCGAAAACGCAAGCCAGACGGCTGAAAATGTGAACAGTGTTTATGGTCCTTATACTGTAACATGTCCAGTTTTGGTTTCGGCGATTCCGTTCCGCGAATTTTGATCAAAGAGATGCGCCTGGACGCTCTTGGTAGACCAATTGTTGAAAATGTGGATATAATAATGGAAATGGTCGAGACTCACCGTCATGTAAGCACTGTTTCCATATCTCAGAAGTTCAATATTTCCCAAGAAACTGTTTGGGACGATTTGAATAAGGCTGGGTTCAAAAAGAAGTTACATGTATGGGTTCCACACGAATTGACGCAAAAAAGCTTCATGTATCGAATATCCATGTGCGAATCATTACTGAATCGAAACAAAATCGACCCATTTCTGAAGCGACTGGTGATTGGTGATGAAAAGTGGGTCCCTAACGACAATTCTAAGCGACAACGGTCGTGGTCAAACCGCGATGAGCCAACACAAAAGGTAGCCAAACCAGGATTGACTGCCAGGAAGATTTTGCTCTGTGTTTGGTGGAATTAGCAGGGTATCATCCATTATGATACTGCTCCCCTGCGGCAAAAATCTTAATTCGGACTTGTACTGTCAACAACTGGACCGTCTGAAGGAAGCAATCGCCCATAAGCCGCCAGCAACAAATTGTTGAACAAAACGGCACATATGTAACCTAAATGGGGTCAATTAACCTATACAAATAAAGCCTTGAATTCAATGCAAAAAAAATGGATTTCATTTTACTACACCCAATATTATTAGTAATTAGTAATAAGTAGCTAGTATTAGTATATTGGTATTATTTATTAGTATTGGGATGAGCATAATATTAATTAATAATTATTATTAGTAAGGATAATAGCATCATGAAATAACCGACGCAAATTCGTTCTAATAACAAAACTACTAAGTTGAAAGCGGTAATAATTATCAAATAGCAGATACACCTCAAAAATCTCGCATTTTCTGGATATATTTTTTGGATTTTATTTCACATACCTAGTTTTTCATGAAATTGACAAAAAATAGTAAAACACAGAAAAATTTTTGTTTTCCAAACAGAAAACAGAAATTTTCAAGTAGATTTGTGTGCACTGTCACGTGCAAAATCTGCGCTTGCGGACAACTCCGAATCGCTCGGAGGTTGGGTGACTCACCTGGCCTTTTGCCCGCGAAGAAAGGTCGTGGGTGGGCGCTACTCGTTTTAGGACGAGTCACCCGGCACCGATCGTGGTCAAAACGAGAACCCCACGACGTGCCCCAAAGAAGAAAAGAAAGGGAAAAGATAATGGGGAGTGAAAGCGGGAGTGGATTAAAAATTGAGCGCAACGTTCAAACTCAATCCCGTATTTTATTCGCTAATTCCCGATCGAGCATCGATCCTTCACAATACCTTCACAATTCTTTCTCTAGTCTTAGCCTAGACTTTACCTATCTCTCCTATTATCATATATATATGCAAATCTCAAATCCTACACCTTAAGACTACTAATAATAAACTTAAAACTGGACTTATCTACGTTTGGCGGCGCACCTCGTGCTGCGTCGTTCTCCCTCGGGGTGGCTGCTTCACGGGTTTATTTCACCTTCCGCGTTCACTTCAACTATCCTTCCTACTTCGAACTTATACTTCGATCAAAGTTGTTCAATTATAATGCTATCGTATTAACACGATCACAGTCAATCACGCACGTCTTCAGCTGATATCTCATAACCTCGATTTGGCTTCATTCACCTCAACTGGGTTAACTTTCAACACAGTCACTTCGATATGATTCACAACTGTCTACGACTATTATCGTTCAGCACATTTAACGTTTCTTCTCTTTGACTCGCTTATTCGCGTATCTATTCTCGCGTCCGCCTTCTATCACTTCCGTTGAGCCAATTTTCAAGATAGTCACTTCAATACTTCGATATGCTTTATAGTAAATCACAAACTTGCTCTAATAATTCAAATTTTCAAGATAGTCACTTCAATACCTCGATGCGCTTCACAGTAAGCCACAAGTTGTTCTAATAATTCTAATTTTCGGGATAGTCACTTCAATACTTCGATATGCCTCACAGTTAATCGCGAATTCTTCTAATAATTCTAATTTTCAAGATAGTCACTTCAATACCTCGATATGCTTCACAGTAAACCACAAATTGTTCTAATAATTCTAATTTTCGGGGTAGTCACTTCAATACTTCGATATGCCTCACAGTTAATCACGAATTGTTCTAATAATTCTAATTTTCGGTATAGTGACTTCAATACTTCGCTATGCCTCACAGTTAATCACGAATTGTTCTAATAATTACTCTGAATTTTTAATCTGGTTACTACGTTCGCTTCAACACGATTCCCGGTCAAACGATCCCTCTTCGCTAATCACAGTTATCTTAACTTAATGACTACAACACTATCTGTTCACATAAACATTACTTTATCCTCATGGGATCGATGCTAATGTCGCACTTGACTACCTCGTCGCGATATCTTTCAAACCTCTATCTCTCTCACGTCACTCCCAGCTCCACTCTCTGTCTCAATCCTCCGAAGACTCTGCCGCTTTCTGACTACCAGCTAACTAAAGAGGACGAGTCGTCTTCCCTACTCCTTTTATATCTGAATCCCCTTGTCCTTGGCTTATTCCTCGGTCATTCAACTCCAAGCCTAGAGTTGAAAGTCCGAGGAAGATCCCGTAATGGAGCCACTCGGGGATCCAAATTTTCCATAATTCCACAAGTTTAGTAACCCAAAATTTGTGGAATTCGCATCCTGAAATTCATTTTTCGAAACTCATTGCACAATTTTTCGGGTTCAACAACCTCGATCTCATCGTTGCATTGTGCAATGAGTTTCGACGGACAGAGGATCCCGTAAGAGATTTGGGTCACAATAGACCAGAAACAAGGAGCGGCACCGATGATCTAGCGGTTCGATCGTCCGAATGAGACGATACCCTTTCTCATTCGGCAGATCGTAACGAGAATCGGGATTGCACTCGCACAATTTTCGATTAGATTTGTTAATGTCGTTATGTTGATGATATAATAGGTTATGCTACGCGCAACCCCGTTACAGCACGTGTATAAATTTGACTTTCTAATTGTATGTATTTAAACGATTTTGGTTTGTGAAAATTTTCGGACATCAAAAATTCTGTTCCATCCACCAAATTTTGTGTCAGGCCCCTTTCCGCTTACAAGTTAAGATGCGTTATTTTGTCTGTGAATTGATGATGTGGGTTGTAGTCAATTTAATTTTATAGTGGTTCAGAGGGCAATAAGTGGCAAAGAGGGGACGCAAAATGGATGATGAACTCAAACCCTTTCCTACATAGGATCCGGTCTGGTGAGATATCGGACATCAGAGACGACGCAGGAAGAAGGACGAGCTGATCTGGACAGCTCGGAAGACCGTGCAGGCCTGAGCGCTTACAGCGAGAAGTCCCTGTTGGGCATCGAGCGGCGAATGTGTTCTGGCAGGCCTTGCAAGCTAGTTCAGTGTAATTTGGGGTGGGTTCTTTGCTCGATGCTGACCACCGGATCGACTACAGAAAAAGATGAACACATCCTCTAGGTCCGTGCCGACGTGCAGTCGCACTGTTCACAAAATAAGGTGAAGATGAAGGAGGTAAAACGGAGAGAATAGAGAAGGTTGGGAACTTAACGTTTCCTTAACCCCGAAGTGCATTAAAGAGAGAAAAATAACAAACAACACAACCAGGGAATATCCTCGGCGTCGCCAAGAAAGGGAGACCATCTAACCATCTTACATGCGTTTTAGAATATTATTCCACAATTATCGCGCTAAGGTGTTAGTTCAAGTTTTTCTCTATTAGTTAGAACCTCAAGGTGCAAAAATTTCGACAAAAGAAACGTAGAAACGAAAGTAAAAAGTAAAATCATTTCTCACTAATTACTTCACACCAAAAAAATTTTAAGGGAAATAAGACCAAAAGTAAGAAGACGGTAAGTAGGAAAAAAATGAAACTGGGAATTGTTAATTTACGCCTCTTTTTATTATTATTATCTATTATGACTTTGATCGCGGTGTTTTAATTGAATTATAGTGGAATTTATTAAGACAAATGAAAGATTGGCTCCATAAAGGTTCGTCCTCTCTTACGAAAAAAAAGAAAAAAAAATACTTAGTGCGAATCTAGATTAGTAAAGTTAGAATTAGATATAAAGTAAAGTTAGTATATCACATAAAAATAAAAAAAACGTAAAATTCGAATAAGCATCAGATATTGGTTTCTCGCAAACCTTCAAGTCACTATAATAGGTTTATATCTACTTTATCTTACTATACCAGATGAAACCGAAACGAACAGACAGGGTAGCCACACAATGGATGCGTTTTCGTGCGAATTTTACTCGTACGAATGATCCCAACATGAAAATAACAATGGGAGCGCGCAAACGGGGTGCGAAATAGTCGTACGTATACATGCGTATACATACGACGTCCGAAATGAATCTAAACTTGTTCGGATTTTTTGCACGAATGGTGCAAATTTGGGCGAGTTTCTTTGTTCAATTTTGAAAAAAAAAAACTTCTTCGGAGCAGAAAAACGTATGTAATGTGCGCACATAATTCGTACGACCAGTATCAAATGCTTACGCACGATAAAAATATACCAATGTTATTTCAAATTTATTTTTGTTGTTGCTACTATCTTCATTGGCAGGCTACATAACATATTCATACAAGCTATTCATACTTTCGTTGTGATTGTATGTTTTGTTTTATGTTTAGTTTTACTCTTTTAAAAAAATAACCGTATGAAAGGAAGTAAAAAAATTACAATTGAATTTTTGTTGCTTTAAATTCATGGTTCTTATTTCATTCTTAGTATGTATGAATATTTCAAATTTTCATCTGAGACTCAGTTGACAACAAAAGGCACACCCCGCTATACATGTGTTTTTTTTTCCTTCCTTTATTTATTTTTATACTTTATGACAATAACATTCTGGATATATTATACCAATAATTTTTTTTTTATTTTTTTTTTTTCATTCATTATAATATTTTCGGTGATTTCGTAAATATAAAACAATGACAAAGCTAAGTAATTATTTTTGAGTCCATAATGGTTATTCATTTCACTCATTAAACTATCTTGAATTTGAATCAATTCTGTCTGTCAATTTATTTACATATATGTGTCTATATACATCCATATTTCTAATTTGCATATATTGTTATAGAAATAAATAAATAAGACACATATCATAAAAAATATTGTTTCTATATTTTTCCTTGTAGTTTCATATACGCATTATCGTTAAATCAGTGTAATCTAAAAGAAACAAAGAAGTGCCACCACAGAAAAATATGGACAAAATTTATTTCTCCATACTATGATTTCATATGTATCTAAAATTTGGTATTTCAATATATTTGTTTTAAAGAGGGTTAAATGTAAATATACATATGTTTATGTGATCATGTATACTAGGAGATAGTATCTCTTAAGCAAAATAAGAATGACAATGTAGGTTCATATTTAAAAAGAAAGTACCAATTCGTGCAATGTAAGAAGACCACCTATTATGTTTTGTATCGTGAAACAAGAATTTCAGGGTAGGGAGTTGGGTGCGAGACTCCAGTGTATACCAGTGTATATATACATATCTATATATCCCAATTGAATGGGTTTATGAGTTACCTCTTTTTCTCCTTTCCTCCTTGTTCTTCTTCAAAGTGAATAAATGAACAGAGGAAAAGGAAGTAGAAAACCTAAAATTTAATTCTCTTGCTGACTGGTTTGAAATATATACCATTGGTTTTTTTTTCATTTTGTCTATTTACTGGGTTACCGGACCTAATTTAGTTACAAACTCCATGTCTTATTTTATTCTGAACGATGTGAATTCCATAACTGATTTACCGCGTTTTGCGAATTTGTAGTACTTACAATCTTCGCGGTTCTTGTTTGTGTGTTTTCTTCTCTCATTGGATTTATAACACTTGGCAGTTAATTCACCTTTTAGTGGAACCTGTCTTTATTGGTTTCTTTGAGAATCTGTTAAACACCAGGATTGAATAAGATAAAAAAGGGGCTAACGGTAAATGGCACTCGATTTACAATAAAGGTTTTGCAGCGTGACGGTTGTGAGCGTTACTTCTTATGAGTGACCGATTAGCCAGCCCATAAATATAAATATATGTGTGTTAAATTAAGTGTTTTTTATCAGTTTTATTGCTTTTTGGGTAACGCGAGGAATGTGAGTAATTGTTTGTCTGGTCTCTGGAGTGCGTGGATTTAAAAAAAGCTTAATTCTCTACTTCTTCTCTTTACAGTCGACTGGATGGTGTTTTTAGAACCTGCTCTTATTTCCAAACGCACGAACGAACGTAAGAGTTTGATGAGTTAATAGGTCAAACTGTCAATTGTACAATGGCTGGATTTGCATGCCCATTATATAGCACGGTTGGAAAGTTTCTCTCTTCAAGTGACGTCCTACTCAATCTTGACGACGAACTCTACCAGTTGAGTAAAGCCGCTTTTATAAGCATAGTTCGAGATACGCGTTAAGAAGTTCGTTGTGGTTAAGGAACGACTAAACTTGAACACCAAAATTTAATCTAAAACCCTGTTTAAACCTTTTTTCTGAAAGGCTTAGCATTTGTTCGTTTTTTTTTGGTAAATACAGATAAATAAAATTTTAATTAAATAAAAATAATAAAGTAATGTTTTATTTTTTTCTAGTGTTTTATTTTTCTACTGCTGACATGGCACATACCTTTATGTTAACTTTTGTTGATTTAACTACTGCAGAAATATGCTGTTTGTTCATAGTCGTTTTTTGAGAGATGGAACCATCCTTTTAAAATAATGGAAATCCTTTTAAAGGTTACTTTGAAGTTCGACTTTAAGATGTAAAATGTACATCCAACTAAATTTTTATGGACAACGGATAATAGAATTAAAAATATATAATGATTTTACATTTTAATATACTATATTCTTTTCGGCGCTCATTTTAACTTTAATGACTTTTCAATAGTGAACGGAGTTTTGTCAACAAGCAGAGAACTGAAACTGAACTCGATTACAGGGTGACCAGATTTGCATTCAACATTCTTCTGTTTTGATACTTGCTGACAATAGTTTTCACAATTTTTCTTAAATTTAAGCTTATTTTATCTTCATTTGCTGTGTCGGTATTTTTATATGCAAGTGCTGAGTCTTGGCCCACCGTGATCGTATTTGTGGATAGCCTTAAATTTACGCACCCGTCATGGTCTTTTACCGCCTGTTTTACGAGGATTGTCAAAACGTGCTCGTTCTTAAATTTGTTCCGTAGGTCTGTTTTTATATTATTAAATTCAGAGAATATCCGTTCGCAAGCCGTATTAGGCATAGGCAAAATCAGCATGACCTTTGTAAAATTCCAAAATTCCAAAATGCCAAAATAGCAGACTTCTGCTAAATCTGGTCACCCTGCTCGATTACTTTGCACAAACCCGTTGGAGTTGAAAATTAATATGGGGAATAGATAAGAGCTACACAGAAACACTTAAGCTGAGTATGACGTCATTATGACATCAAATCGAGACCCGTGATTGAGTAAGTGTCTATCCATGAGTAACAGAAACGGACTGATCGCGGATCTGAAGCTTGCGATATACGTCCACACAAAGGATTATGTCAACTGGTGTCGGCTTCATGTATTCAGAATCCGCAAGCAGTATGTGATGAAATTGGTGCAAAGTGTTTTTAATTCCGAACCAAAACCCCCTGGATGTGGTAGTAATACAAGCCATGAACCAGACTTTTCTACTACCACACCCATAGCATCAAAGGGCCGGTTGCCACATCGAAGAACATGAAATTTCAAACAAGAAATGAAATATTCATTGCGGGAGTTTTAAAAAACGCAAATATTTTGCAATAAAACTCTCTTTTTTATTCATTTTATGAATTTTATTATACACATAATTGAATAGATTTATATAGAAATAAGTATTCATATATATTTATGTACTGAAAAGTAAAAATTTGACGAAGTTGAAATTTGAAATTAAATACGAAATTTTGTGTGCGGGAATTTTAAATAAATATAACATTTTGTAGCATAAATCATTTCTTTTATTAATGTTAAGCAATTTAACAAAATATCGGCAACAATTAAAATACAAACTGACATAAAATAATAAATAAAACTATATTTTTCGTGTGAATAGAATTTAATAATTATACAAATTACTAATTATGTACAAAGGAACAATTTATTAATCTTTTTCTTCATTATTATAATATTACAATTCAACAATTTAACTAAAATTTTAAATAATTCAGTCTATTAATTCAGTCTAAAGTACATAACAAAAAAGAATGCGTAACAAAATATAAGAAATTAAAATATAAATAAATAACAAAAAAGAATGTATAACAAAATATAAGTAACAAAAAAGAATAGTTAAAAAAATATAACAAATTAACAAATAAATAAATTAGAAAACTAATAACAAAAAAAAATCAGGTACAATGAAGTGCTGCATATTAGGAGTTAAATTTCTGTAATTTCCGCGTTTTAGTGGATAGAGAACTATTGTTAGTTGATTTTGTGTAATTATTTAACAAGATATTGCACAGTGGGGAGCACAATTTACTAAAAATTTCAAAGTTGGTTAAACCGCAAGAGCATATACGATCCAAGTCAACATCAAAGTTGTCAGAAAGAATTGACTCGAAGACTAGAGCCCTTAAAAGACCTTTCTGATTGGTTGTCCCTAAGAAACTTTTGGAGAATTCCATATTAGAAACAATGTACTGGAAAATGGCACACATATGGAAAAATAAAATTTTGACACTAGCTGTAGGAATGTGGAGTCCACCACGTTGCATCGCATCAAAGTATTCATCATCTATGGGGACACCTTTGTCTTCCATAACTTCGAGCTTACATCTGGCGCAATTGATTTTTCGCTCGGTTGCATATGTGGCATATCCACATGCATATATATGGGCAGATTCATCAATTTGAACACTTGCAAGATACGACGAATCAAAAATGGGCTTAAAAATTGTGGTGTCAATATTATCTTGAACTCTATTTTCGCCATAATCTGCGATAAGGCTTTGGAAATTTTGCCTTTTGTGGAGAAAAACATTGTGAATTCGAATTTTTTTCTCCGATTCTAAGAGTTCCGTATAAGAAACATTATACCGACAACCAGAAAGAGACCGATATAAGCGGAATCTTCCTTCCAAATCGTCGGTTTGAAACTTTCCTAGCAAAACGTACTTTAATTTCAAATTGTTCAAGGTATAACTTACTAAGTCCAATAAAGTGGACGTAGTAAGAACTGCAGCTTGATACGTATCAGAAGAAAATGTATTGAAATTATTTTCTGCCTGATTCCAAGTGTGAAGCCAATTTATAAAATTGGTCAGAAATTCCACTTGGGCGCCAGATAAATTGAAAATAGGGCTACAGTAAACGTTTCTTTTGTCTCTGCCTTTGTGAAGTTGCTTCACATTAACAATGTTCCACCAAGTGCGAATAATTTCGCAAAAATCGGCTGTTTGGGAGCAACCTTCGGACTTCAAGGCTGCGATGGTGGAATCATGAAATATATTGTCTGCATAACAAACTTTTTGCCTATCCAGATTGCTAGTGTCAATAGTTTTTAAATTTAATTTGAAAGCCTTTCTAACACTCAGGTTTCTTTCGCGATTAAAGAGATTGCAGATGTCTTTAAAGGAAGCTTTTTTAATTTCACCGGTCTTGAAATCACTATAAAAAAGCTGTTGGGGATCTAAATTGATCCAATTATTGCGAAAGTTTTTGTATAAATGTACAGTATCATACTGCAAAAAGACTTTTTGGTCAGGGAAATCTGGATTGGGGAAATAATTCTCTGAATTTTTTTGAAATATCTTGAACATATTTTGATTCGTTTTGCTATTATCAGTAACAAGAACCAGAACTTGAAAACCTATTTTTTGCACAAATTTGATGACTTCTGTGGTAAGTTCGTGCAAATGCTTACCAGTGATATTAATGACCGGAACTAATCGAACGATTTCTTTAAAGGTTCCATAAATTGACTTAATCATAAATGATTGAACGGTTCTAGCCAATTTTGAACTATTATTTTCGGCCAAACCGGTAATGTTATTTGATTTAAATTGTAGACACGGTTCAACATAAATTTCGTCAATTAGTAATGCGCCTACTTTTTCTACATTACTAAGTGACTTAATAGCATGCTCCAAATACCGTTCGTCGTTGAGTTCATTTTTAAAATCAGGTGTTATATTAAATGACGACGAAATACTTTGAAGGTGTCTTTTGCAAGGGAGAAACATGAATTTGCGCAGAAGTTCATATGCGGCGGCAGAATGCGAATATATCACAAAAGACATTATAATGATTGAAGAGTCGTACCGGGTTCTTTGAGAGAAAAAGTGTTTGAGTTGGTTAATCAATATTTCCAACTTTCCTGAATGTTCGTATTCATCATCAACCTGAGAAGCTGCCTCAAGATTGCGCAAAGCAGCCGTTAAACATATTTCGCGACTTGGCTTAGGAGTTTCTTGGCATTGCTTATATCTGCTCAAAATATTCACAACTTGCGACCAAAGACTAAGTTTTTTGGATTTGGGCAAAACCCATGAAAGATCTTGGTCGCTTAATTCAGAATCTTTCATAAAAACCCTAACAAATAGATCCTCCGAAACCGATATTCTAACAACTAACTCGCAAATTTCAGTTGGATCTTTTTCAACAATGAAGAAAATAACACTGTCCGCATGTATTTTAATAAACCAATCAGTTAATTCTAATTGAGACTTAAAATTGTCTCGGAAATTTTCAAAATTGGTGATCCGGTCTTTACTGAAGAACTCTTCATTGATTTCCTCACAATGCGCAAGAGCTTTCTCTCGGCGAATATTGGGATCTTTGCGTGAACTTGATGGTTCTGGTTTCGACAAGTAAGACGGACAGTTTGGGAAAAGTGAGGGAACGGCAGTTTCCGTTAAACGAATGCGTTTCAGAGGACGACCAACCTCATTGACTCGCAGAATTTCAGAATCCCGAAAATGTTTAGAGCAGACATACGAAAATTTTGTGGGCTTCCAGTTATCACGGGGTATACTCTTTACCCAAGAATTGAATAACGAAGACTCATTTTTTGGAAATAAAAACGCTGAAACTAAGCCCTCTTTCGCGATAGAACTGTCATAGTTCGAAGAACAATGAGGCACACAACAACGATGCGGCATTATGAAGTAAACTAATGAGTACTGTATATATTAAAAATTCAAATGAAAAGAGAAAACCCAACAGCACAATAATAATAACACAAACTCAATATATACTTTAAAAATTCAAATAAAAAGAGTAAACTCAATCTATATGCAGCACTTCTATTGGAAAAAATATCAAAAAACAGATAAAATAAATAAATTCGATTTAAATAATAATTAAAAATCTAAAAACAGAAAATCCCTCGTTGATGGATGTTGTCTCCTCCTAAAATATAAAAAATTTATCTCTTTCAGATTAAAATATACACGTACCAAAAATGTTCGAAATCCACCGATGTTCACCGGTTATTCCCTCCTTCAAAAGTGGCCTTCTGCTAATAATGAAATTTATACACTTTATTTAATTATTAAATACACTTATTCATTTTTAAAACAACAATAAAATTTAACACAAAACATTTAAAACAATCAAAACGAAACTAAACTAACTAAATTTACACTTGAAAATTTTGTGTATGGTATCACCTTTAGGAAAACATTTTCACGAAACAAAAACGTTTTCATATCAACACTTTATTTTTGTTTTTTAATGTTTCCATAAAGTGACACCAACACTTACTAATTAAATATTTAAATAATAACTTGAAAACATATTTTTAAACTATAAAAACACTCACAATTATTATTTTACCCCGGCGTCGCGAATAATTCTTGTGCCGATTGTCAAAGCGCGGATTGAACTGGCGCAATTCTAGGCCCTTACTCACACATCGAAAAAAACCAGTTCATGGCTTGTCAAACCACTACATCCAGGGGGTTTTGTTCCGAACGATGGCAACGCTCTATATAAGCTTTGACAGTGAGTGTGAGTCTAATGTGTGTGATTATAACTGTGATAATAAATGAAATACTTTTGTTTGCTGTGCTGTAACCTTCTTGCAGGACGGGCATGGGGCAAATAATCCCCGCAGCGTTTTTCGGGCTTGCGCTGATACTATTTCTATTGAGTAAGCCTTTTGATCCGAATGCTAGATTCCCTGATCCGTCTTCACACAGCAGAGCAGATCACTTGACATTTTCCAATTATTATTTTTGTTGCTTTTTACTTTACGTGAATAATTTCTATAATAATAATTTTGTACAATAATTTTATAGTTACATTCATAGTCTCAATGATTTCTAATGCTTACTTGTTATTTTGTATATATTTACTTGTCTGTACATGAATTAAGTGGAAAATGTAATAAAATAAAATAAAAACAGAATAAATATAGGTTCTGGACCTATGGGTGGTTCCTTTGCACCAGTTTTTCCAACTCGTCGGTTTTTTCATAGCCCGGAATACCTTGATGCCCTGGTGTCCAAATTATTAATACTTTGTTGCCTTTTCCGACTGTTCCAAGCGCTCGTGACATTTGTTTACTTCTTTTCATTTTTGAGCTCTGCTGTGACTGGCTCTATATATTCCGTCCCTTGTATACTTCCTAGAAAAAGTTGGCCACATACAATTATTGCCATTTTTTCGATTGGAAATGCTGCGCAAGAGGCACAATGTTCCCTAGCCGTCCCACGTCTAATTATTGATCGCGATCGACACTGCTTAGCTTCGGTGACCGAAGGAGAACCTTCAAACTATCCAGTTCATTTAACGTTTATTTGACTATCGAAATTATTTTATATGAACTACATATGATTGTTTTTTTGCTACAATTTTTTTTTAATGTTGAAATTTTTTTTGGTATTGTTAATTATGTTATATATAAAAATCATGCGATGTTCTCAGTCTAGCCGCCATCCAAGTACTAAGCGCCATCGACGCTGCTTGACTTCGGTGATCGAATGAGTTCTTCATGTGTGTAAAGCTAAAGCTGCATGTGAGTGTCTTTAGAACAAATTAAATACATTTTTTTATAAAGGCATCCTTCGGAATTAGAGGGGTCGCCGTCCAGGTATGGTGAATGCAGGGTATGCCTTCGAACTTTCGGCCATTGGCACCTGCCAAAGGCCGACTTGTGGTCGAAAGAGAACAGGTACCTTGCTTCTCGTAGTTTATGCAATGCTGCTGACACATATGGCAACAGATAAGCATCTTTCTCTGACACTGTATTCAGTTTACGAAAATCAACGCAGAAGCGAAATGTAAGGTCACCCTGTAACTTAATTAGTATAGACAAGAATTAGAAGATAAGTAAAGAGGAGGAAAGATTTTAAGGATAAGTAAAGACAATTATTTAGCTAAAGTCAGCAACGACACTAACTAAAGTTTAGCAAAGAACTACTGATCAATGAAAATTTTAACTTAAGAAACATTAACAAAGACACTTAATAAAGCCTAGACAATATATATAAATAAAGTTGATGATCAGAATTACTTACCATAGTTTTCGATGAAAAGCTGATGAACCTTAATTAGCTCATGAGAACGGAATCAATTGCACAAAAAGTTCTGGCAAAATTGTTTGCAAATCATGATTGCTCTCATGGAAATGGTTCACATGATGTCATTAGAATTTAAACTAATTTTGGATAAATAACTAAGCTAATTTGAAATAAACGCAGTCTGATTTCAATCATCAAACGACGTGTTTCATTGATACCAATAATGACAGGGAATAAGTGCTCTGCGTTATTGTATATCTCACAAAGAATATTGGACGGTGCTCCATCAAGCACTTCAGTATGGTGTGATTTAGCATATATAAAGATATTTTAAATGTAAACATTACATGGCGATCCTGCGTTCTACTTAGGAATCTTCATCTTCGACAGTGAAAAACAAACAACATCCAATCAAGAAAACTTTGAAGAAGAGGCTAACTTTGCTGGATTAGTTGGAAAATCCGCTAAACGGACCATGCTAAATCCGCTAAACAGGCTTCGTAAAGAAGCAGCAACCAGAAGCCAAACAGCCAGAGCAAAAGAAGAAAAATCGAGGAGGAGTCAAGAGGCAGATAAGGAAGGAATTGCTGGAACTCCGCAAGTATGCTGCAATAACGTGCGGACCATTTAAGTCCAAACTGTTAGTTGAAATAAATAAATTGAAGAATTTAAAGAAAAATGTGAAAAAATTAATAGAAACGGAAATCCAAAAAATATTAGAAGAAAACAAAATGTATCCTAAAAAATAAAGTAATTTGATAATGTTAATTACGTCGTATAAGATAATATGTCGGTATATCTCCTCCTCCCACGAAAAGAAGAACTTATTAATAATTGTACAAGATTTATATCAAGATCTGAAAAAAATACTAGAAAATTTTAGGAAAACACCTAGTAGATTATATAGCTCACAATACTTACTACAGAAACAAATTTATATCAAAAAGGCAAGAGTTGAATTTAAGAAAGCATATTTGGAAGTATTATCAAAGGACAGTAATTTAGCTATGAGATGAGAAGAAGATTTTGATAAAGTTTGCACACAAGTTAGTGATATTATAGACAACAAATCTGAAGGTATTCTTAAGAAACCTAGTGAATCTGAAACAGAGATAATAAATAACGATAACATGGCGACTTTTGAAATATAGCTGCTGCTATCAAAATAATACCTAAGTACAAAGCCGCAGTTAAAGAACTTAGCAATTTCCTTAATATTGTAGAATTCTTATATGACATAAAATTTGTCTTGGAAACGCGGTTATCAGATTTTGTTAAAAACAAATTAGTAGCACAAACTGCACCAACAAATTTGCGAACGTTACAGGATGTTTTACAAAAGATATTCAAACCAAACAAAACTCCACTGTCGATACAAACAGAGTTGGGAAAGCTCCTTCAAGGGAATAGAAATATTTCTGACTACTCTCAAAGCGTAGAAACTCTGATGTTAGAATTAAATATGCTGCAAATCTCTGAGCAAGGTGAGTCCCACCGAGAAATAATCTCTACGTTAAATGACCGACTCGCGTTGAATGCGTTCAAAAATGATCTAAATGAACCTTTTAAATCAACAATTTTTGCTGCCAGGCCAAGGAATTTGCACGAAGCAATTCAAGTAGCTTCCGAATTAGAACAGCCAAAAACCCAAGCGAATCTCTTCCACTTTAGAAAACATAATAAAAATAATAATTTTCGCAGAAATTTCTCTCGTAATACTGAACAAAAACAATTCAGAAACTAGTGATCGACCGAAAATTTGGTTTCGGTTTCGGCCAGTTACGGCCAAAAAATTTAGTTTCGGCCTTAGTTTCGGTTTTGGCCAAAAAATGGCCCCCGGCTCAGTCTGCCACCCTCCATTGTCGAGCGCATTGTGTATAAAATAAGACTAGAAATCGCAGACGACTCAATGCGTTTTTAATGGGTTGTTGACGACTAAAACTCATTGAGTTCGTTTCTAGGCGACTTCCCTAATCGATAAGAGGCATTTTTCTTCACTTATTGATAAGGGGAGTTGCAGCTGGCCAGAACCCATAGTTGAAACCAAACCTCAGAAGAGGAAACATCATCGTTCAGTGAATCTACTTTGTTTTGCACATAAATGATTATAGGTAAGTATTTCTTTGGTTTTAACTTTTTACCTTCACATACTTCTGTTATTATATAAATATAATTTATTTCAATGGCAATTATTAGATGTTGAACTTCATTTTGTTGAGTTTCATTTTTAAGCAACATTTTCTTAATGACCTATGAGATATTATTTATTTATCTTATAATAATGACCTCATTTGTTTTAGGTAGCGATTCATCTAAAGCTGTTTCCAAAATTTGTAACAAGTCATATTCATTAGGAAACCACGAACCAAACAAGACAAACATTGCACGGATTAAAGTTACATTTATCAAAATTTCATGACGCGGAACACAGACAAGTCAGAAATCGATGATTTGAAAACAAAAATTAAATTAAAGCGAATGAATTCAAAAATCACATCAGAGGTATGGTGTACCGATCAACCGAATCTTGTTCAGTCAACGATCCCGAGTTTGACTTCCACATCTAAACTTCTACAATGGCCTGATAATCATGAAATTACAAAGAGGAATGACAAAGCAATAATGGATAATTGTGGATATGCTGCCCTATACATTGGTGGAAGGTGAAGCATTTCGGCGACTCAATTTCACCGATCCCCTTGCAGTTCACAAATATAAAATGAAGTCCGAAAAATATTTAAGAACATCACTGATGCCGAAAACATACGAAATAATGAAATCGAAAGAAATGAATTTAATTACAAAAAGCGAGTGTGTCAGTGCTACCACCGATATCTGGACCAATTCATGTAAATCATGTTCACTTCTCAGCTTTACAGCTCATTTCATTGTAAACCATCAACGCCTTAAAGTTGTCTTGGGTGCATGCGTGCTAAAACAAGACCATACCAGTCAATATATTGAACAAAATTTACAGAGATGGTGAACGAATGGAGTTTAAAAGCAAGATTTTTCTGGTCCTACGTGACAATGCAGCAAACATGGTTTGCGCAATGCGGGGTAAATATGAATCTGTAGGTTGTGTCGTACACACGCTACAGGTGGTGATAAAACGAGCACTATTTTCAGACGAAGAAACCAAAGACTTGCTAAAAAAATGCAGAAAAATCGTAGGCCATTTCGACCACAGTGAGCTAGCAACCAGAAAATTGACAGACTGTCGAAAACAATGCGGACTGCCAGAACACACTTTGGTGCAAGATATTGATGTGAGGTGGAAAAGCACGTACTTGATGTTACAAAAGCTTTTGGAGTCAAAAATGCAGTTAGCTTGTATAGTTTTGAGCATGGTAAGATTGCTACACTTCTCCCTAATGAATGGGATGTGATAAAGAACATCACAGCCGTTTTGAAGTTCTTTTATGAAGCTACACTGGAGTTATCATTTGGTGACGCATGCATATCAATAGTGATACCTTTGATATCATTATTAAACCGCAAATTAGAGGATCGATGCACAAATGACGATGAGATGATGACAAGTATGAAAAACTCATTGTACGAGTCTTTAAATAGGAAATTTTCTTAAAAAAAAAAAAAAAATACTTCGTTGATAGTTGCTACAATGCTGGATCCAAGATTTAAATCCAATTACCTCAATTGCAATAAAGTGGATGCTGCAATAACTCGTAGTTTATGCAATGCTGCTGACACATATGGCAACAGATAAGCATCTTTCTCTGACACTGCATTCAGTTTACGAAAATCAACGCAGAAGCGAAATGTAAGGTCACCCTGTAACTTAATTAGTATAGACAAGAATTAGAAGATAAGTAAAGATGAGGAAAGATTTTAAGGATAAGTAAAGACAATTATTTAGCTAAAGTCAGCAACGACACTAACTAAAGTTTAGCAAAGAACTACTGATCAATGAAAATTTTAACTTAAGAAACATTAACAAAGACACTTAATAAAGCCTAGACAATATATATAAATAAAGTTGATGATCAGAATTACTTACCATAGTTTTCGATGAAAAGCTGATGAACCTTAATTAGCTCATGAGAACGGAATCAATTGCACAAAAAGTTCTGGCAAAATTGTTTGCAAATCATGATTGCTCTCATGGAAATGGTTCACATGATGTCATTAGAATTTAAACTAATTTTGGATAAATAAATAAGCTAATTTGAAATAAACGCAGTCTGATTTCAATCATCAAACGACGTGTTTCATTGATACCAATAATGACAGGGAATAAGTGCTCTGCGTTATTGTATATCTCACAAAGAATATTGGACGGTGCTCCATCAAGCACTTCAGTATGGTGTGATTTAGCATATATAAAGATATTTTAAATGTAAACATTACATGGCGATCCTGCCTTCTACTTAGGAATCTTCATCTTCGACAGTGAAAAACAAACAACATCCAATCAAGAAAACTTTGAAGAAGAGGCTAACTTTGCTGGATTAGTTGGAAAATCCGCTAAACGGACCATGCTAAATCCGCTAAACAGGCTTCGTAAAGAAGCAGCAACCAGAAGCCAAACAGCCAGAGCAAAAGAAGAAAAATCGAGGAGGAGTCAAGAGGCAGATAAGGAAGGAATTGCTGGAACTCCGCAAGTATGCTGCAATAACGTGCGGACCATTTAAGTCCAAACTGTTAGTTGAAATAAATAAATTGAAGAATTTAAAGAAAAATGTGAAAAAATTAATAGAAACGGAAATCCAAAAAATATTAGAAGAAAACAAAATGTATCCTAAAAAATAAAGTAATTTGATAATGTTAATTACGTCGTATAAGATAATATGTCGGTATATCTCCTCCTCCCACGAAAAGAAGAACTTATTAATAAATGTACAAGATTTATATCAAGATCTGAAAAAAATACTAGAAAATTTTAGGAAAACACCTAGTAGATTATATAGCTCACAATACTTACTACAGAAACAAATTTATATCAAAAAGGCAAGAGTTGAATTTAAGAAAGCATATTTGGAAGTATTATCAAAGGACAGTAATTTAGCTATGAGATGAGAAGAAGATTTTGATAAAGTTTGCACACAAGTTAGTGATATTATAGACAACAAATCTGAAGGTATTCTTAAGAAACCTAGTGAATCTGAAACAGAGATAATAAATAACGATAACATGGCGATTTTTGAAATATAGCTGCTGCTATCAAAATAATACCTAAGTACAAAGCCGCAGTTAAAGAACTTAGCAATTTCCTTAATATTGTAGAATTCTTATATGACATAAAATTTGTCTTGGAAACGCGGTTATCAGATTTTGTTAAAAACAAATTAGTAGCACAAACTGCACCAACAAATTTGCGAACGTTACAGGATGTTTTACAAAAGATATTCAAACCAAACAAAACTCCACTGTCGATACAAACAGAGTTGGGAAAGCTCCTTCAAGGGAATAGAAATATTTCTGACTACTCTCAAAGCGTAGAAACTCTGATGTTAGAATTAAATATGCTGCAAATCTCTGAGCAAGGTGAGTCCCACCGAGAAATAATCTCTACGTTAAATGACCGACTCGCGTTGAATGCGTT
The DNA here is from genome assembly GCA_963971475.1 of Chrysops caecutiens. NCBI lineage: Eukaryota > Metazoa > Arthropoda > Insecta > Diptera > Tabanidae > Chrysops > Chrysops caecutiens. Next base: position 58,029,276 of record OZ020567.1, on the reverse strand, counting down.
CAAAAATGATCTAAATGAACCTTTCAAATCAACAATTTTTGCTGCCAGGCCAAGGAATTTGCACGAAGCAATTCAAGTAGCTTCCGAATTAGAACAGCCAAAAACCCAAGCGAATCTCTTCCACTTTAGAAAACATAATAAAAATAATAATTTTCGCAGAAATTTCTCTCGTAATACTGAACAAAAACAATTCAGAAACTAGTGATCGACTGAAAATTCGGTTTCGGTTTCGGCCAGTTACGGCCAAAAAATTTAGTTTCGGCCTTAGTTTCGGTTTTGGCCAAAAAATGGCCCCCGGCTCAGTCTGCCACCCTCCATTGTCGAGCGCATTGTGTATAAAATAAGACTAGAAATCGCAGACGACTCAATGCGTTTTTAATGGGTTGTTGACGACTAAAACTCATTAGCCGCGTTTTATTATGAACAAGATCTATATGGATCACGAACGTAATAGATTTTTCAAATGTATTCCAACAACAACACGTGATCCCGATAGCTACCAAGATCACGTGTTGTTGTTGGAATACATTTGAAAAATCTATTACGTTCGTGATCCATATGGATCTTGTTCATAATAAAACGCGGCTATTGAGTTCGTTTCTAGGCGACTTCCCTAATCGATAAGAGGCATTTTTCTTCACTTATTGATAAGGGGAGTTGCAGCTGGCCAGAACCCATAGTTGAAACCAAACCTCAGAAGAGGAAACATCATCGTTCAGTGAATCTACTTTGTTTTGCACATAAATGATTATAGGTAAGTATTTCTTTGGTTTTAACTTTTTACCTTCACATACTTCTGTTATTATATAAATATAATTTATTTCAATGGCAATTATTAGATGTTGAACTTCATTTTGTTGAGTTTCATTTTTAAGCAACATTTTCTTAATGACCTATGAGATATTATTTATTTATCTTATAATAATGACCTCATTTGTTTTAGGTAGCGATTCATCTAAAGCTGTTTCCAAAATTTGTAACAAGTCATATTCATTAGGAAACCACGAACCAAACAAGACAAACATTGCACGGATTAAAGTTACATTTATCAAAATTTCATGACGCGGAACACAGACAAGTCAGAAATCGATGATTTGAAAACAAAAATTAAATTAAAGCGAATGAATTCAAAAATCACATCAGAGGTATGGTGTACCGATCAACCGAATCTTGTTCAGTCAACGATCCCGAGTTTGACTTCCACATCTAAACTTCTACAATGGCCTGATAATCATGAAATTACAAAGAGGATTGACAAAGCAATAATGGATAATTGTGGATATGCTGCCCTATACATTGGTGGAAGGTGAAGCATTTCGGCGACTCAATTTCACCGATCCCCTTGCAGTTCACAAATATAAAATGAAGTCCGAAAAATATTTAAGAACATCACTGATGCCGAAAACATACGAAATAATGAAATCGAAAGAAATGAATTTAATTACAAAAAGCGAGTGTGTCAGTGCTACCACCGATATCTGGACCAATTCATGTAAATCATGTTCACTTCTCAGCTTTACAGCTCATTTCATTGTAAACCATCAACGCCTTAAAGTTGTCTTGGGTGCATGCGTGCTAAAAAAAGACCATACCAGTCAATATATTGAACAAAATTTACAGAGATGGTGAACGAATGGAGTTTAAAAGCAAGATTTTTCTGGTCCTACGTGACAATGCAGCAAACATGGTTTGCGCAATGCGGGGTAAATATGAATCTGTAGGTTGTGTCGTACACACGCTACAGGTGGTGATAAAACGAGCACTATTTTCAGACGAAGAAACCAAAGACTTGCTAAAAAAATGCAGAAAAATCGTAGGCCATTTCGACCACAGTGAGCTAGCAACCAGAAAATTGACAGACTGTCGAAAACAATGCGGACTGCCAGAACACACTTTGGTGCAAGATATTGATGTGAGGTGGAAAAGCACGTACTTGATGTTACAAAAGCTTTTGGAGTCAAAAATGCAGTTAGCTTGTATAGTGTTGAGCATGGTAAGATTGCTACACTTCTCTCTAATGAATGGGATGTGATAAAGAACATCACAGCCGTTTTGAAGTTCTTTTATGAAGCTACACTGGAGTTATCATTTGGTGACGCATGCATATCAATAGTGATACCTTTGATATCATTATTAAACCGCAAATTAGAGGTTCGATGCACAAATGACGATGAGATGATGACAAGTATGAAAAACTCATTGTACGAGTCTTTAAATAGGAAATTTTCTTAAAAAAAAAAAAATACTTCGTTGATAGTTGCTACAATGCTGGATCCAAGATATAAATCCAATTACCTCAATTGCAATAAAGTGGATGCTGCAATAACAGAAATAATATATTTTTTGACTGAGCGTAATAACGACGGCTCGCTACAGTCCCACGACGGAGAGAATCCCTCAACTTCAAATTCAACTGGATTATTCTCGCAAGCCTTAAACATACACAAAGAAAACGAGAGTCTTTGGGATGTCCACGATGATATTCCTAATCCGATTGAAATACTTGAACCTGAAGATGAAAAAACTATTTTGAAAGACAAGATTCAATCTTATCTGTCGGAGCCATTATTGCAACGCACTGCCGACATTTATTGTTATTGGAACAACAGTCCATATACTACCCTAAGAAAAGCAGTCTTAAAATACCTTTCCGCTCCGCCAACTAGTGTTCCAAGTGAGCAACTGTTTAGTACTGCTGGACAAATTTACTCAGATTGTCGGAATAATCTGCTAGGTGAGAACGTAGAAAAATTGATTTTCTTAGCGTACAATCTAAGGCTTTTTAATTACGAATACTAAAAATAAAATGCTAATTTGAAATTAGTAATATATCTTTTTTTATTTGATTTTATAGCTGTTTTCAAATTAAGTAGTAAGTTACTGAGTAGTAAGTAGGTACATAATTGTCGTACAAATTATTGTAATCTATCTTTAGTAAGACTGAAAAATAAAAAACTTTAAAATATTTGTTGCGTACTTTAATCATTGTCTTTTTATTTTATTTAACACAATTTCACTGTCTGTATGTATATGCAATCAAATATGTAAAAAATACACTAAATTTAGTATACAATAAAAATTTTAAATGTGTTCAAGTAAGTTTCGGTTTCGGTTTCGGCCGAAACTGAGAGCAAGGCCGAAAGCTCGGTTTCGGTTTCGGTTTCGGCTGAAAAACCTGTTTCGGTCGGTTACCTTCAGAAACAAAAGATTTTTCCAGACACGCTATTCTTGTCACTCTCAAAACCCTCGACCAGCTCAATTATCACGTAACAAAAATTTTGGTACGCGAAATAATAAACCTATAAATAACAGGAATGATAACACTCATAGAATTCACTCCATGACCTCGGGAAACGTAGAATCCCCTGAATCAGAGACGGGGATAAGCAATCTGTTTCTCGAACAGTAAGCATTTATACCATCGATAGCCATTTAACAAAATACATATCTTTAGTAACAGATATATCCCATGATATGCTTTAATTTTTAATTGACACAGGTGATAAACAAATTAAGTAAAATATGCAAAATTGATAATGAATCTTTTACTGTTACACTATTCCTAAACATTAAGGAAGTAACACTTCCAATGTATAGGAGAATGCCAAAATTTGATCACATAATTGTCCCGGCACTAATGCATGTAATTCAAGCATTAAATATTAATATTGCAAAAAGTGCAATAGTTCTTAACGACTATTTCCACTCTCAACTCAATAATCCATCGATTAATTCCAACTTTCAACCACTTGACTTTCAAATATCAACGATTTCAGCTTTCAGTTTCTCGATGAAACGCATCCTTCTTCCACCACTCAAACTCAAAACTCAAAACTTCCTTCACTAGTGCCAGTCTGAAACCAAAGAGGCCCTATGTACTTATTCGGGGTGTTTTCTTTATACCTGGATTCCCTTTTGTGCTTGGTTCATTCCCCGGTCATTCAACTCTAACCTCGAGCTGAAAGTCCCAGGAAGATACTGTAAACATTGGCTTCAGGGACCCAAAATTACAAGAATTTTTCAAAAATTTGTATATTTGATTTTAAATTATCGTAAAAATCTGAACTCGCCGCACAATTTTTGGGTTCATAAACCTTAAAATTCATGGTTGCAATGTGCAACGCCTCCCGAAGGACAAATTTGGGATCCTACACAATGGTTGAAAAAAAGAGCGGCATCCATGAAATAGAGGACCGATAGTCTCGCTCCGTTCTTTGTTCGGACAATCGATCCTCGGGCGTGTCAATCGAGATGAAGGCATCTCCTTCTCGCTCTTACGATTTTGGACGTCTCTTATAACTCCGCCTTTATTACTCAGCCTTAAGCAATGATGATATCCAACTGGTGGTAGTAAGATCTATGTTTTTTCCGTTAATCGCTCTGCGAATGTCCTCCAAGGAAGTATAGTCGAAAGGTCCTTGAAAGCCCAGAAACACACATAGTCCAATCCCTTTATATTCCAGGACTCCTTTTATCCTGTCTGTGAGGTCGCTGTTTCGGTTGATAATTGATAAGCCCTTTTGGAAAGCGTACTGACTTTTGTGTAGAGGGTTTGCGCGAAGGCTATTCTCTTTAAGATAGAGATCTAGTATGTTCTCGATGCTCTTGAGAAAGAAGGAAGAAAGACTAATTGGTCTGTAGGATTGAGGGCTTTCACTAGGTATCCTAGTCCTCCGAATAGAGACCACTTTAATTTTTCTCCATGAATTTGGAGTCCACTGGCTGGGGTCCTATGTGATCCAGACTTTTCTACATAATAATAGGCATAATATCATGTCAACCTAGGGCCTTTTTGATTTGGAAGCTGTTAACCGCCCACCTTACTCTATTCCTTGTGAAGATCTTCACAGCCGAGAAAGTGAGTGCTCATGACCAATTCTAGAGTCTGTTCCTCGTCCGAAGAATATACTGCGTCCTCCTTTTTTTAGCAATACTATGATTGAAAAGTATTCTTTTTCAGTACCTTTTGGATTCTGGTAGCATTTGATAAGATTTCAATCCTTTCACAGATCCCTTTCGCTGAGTTCCGTTTGGATTTCCGCAAGGTCTTGTCACAGTCGCGAAGGACGCGGTAAATACCGCGCAGTATTTTTCCTCGTAAAACCAATCGCCTTGAGGTAGGCAACTGTCCGATCAGAAATTACGTAACGGTAAGAGAAATTACGTAACGGTAAGAGAAATTACGTAAAAGCGGGACGATTGCCTACCTCAAGGCGTTTACGAACCGGAAAAATAACATCCAACCTCGCGTGGAACGCACAAGCGACTGATCGTATCGATGACCATCAAGCAAGGATGACCGTGATCGATCGATGGTGAAGCGACCCCGCCCACTTTGAGTGCCGCAGAGAGCAGGACGACGGAATCGGCACGCGCTCAGGATCAACGATCGATTTGGGAAATCGTTCATTGACCTCGTCCGAGCGTGGGAATTCAACTATTTATCGGAGGTGAACGACCGGGAAATAAGGCTGGGGGTCGTGTGCAAATGGAGTACGTGACTCAGGGCACGCCAACCGAGGACACGGCGTTGCGAAATATCGGGGCGGTGCGCACCCGGAGACCGTTAGTGCATTAGAAATAAAAGGGGTCGATGGCGAATAGATGGGGCTTTTTTGGATTGGGGAGCGGATGAGTTGTTTGGTGAGGATATACGTTTTCTTTCTGACGCGGAAAAGTTTTCTTATTATTTTTTTGTTGGCGTGGGAGAATTTCGGAAGGAGTCATCAAGTTCGAGAAAAATAGCGACAAAGGATCGCGGTAGTGTGAAACAAAGGAAAGAACGCACGTCGGGTCGTAATTTCGTGGTGAGAATCGATGGTGCCGAAGAATAGTGCTGAATCAAAAGAATTAGGACTACATAGCATAAAATAGACACCTGGTGAAATTAATTAAGAATCTAATAGTTAGTGCATTCAAAATTAGAAGGACTAAATTTTAGTGTACTCAGTGTAAAAAAATAAAAGAGCAATGCTTGAAAAGAATTAGAAGTACATAGCATAAAATGGACGCATGGTGAAGTTAGTTAAAGACTTGATAGTTCGTGTTTTCAAAATTAAAAGGACTGAATCTTAGTGTGCTTAGTGTAAGATATGAGGGGAAAGAATGCTTGTAAAGAGTTAAAATTATAAAGCACAAAACGGACACGTGGCGAGATTAGTTAAAAGACTCAACAGATTATAAATTCAAAGTCAAAAGGACCTAGATAATAATGTGAATGATAAAGTGAATAAGCGATAATAAAGTGAAGACACGTAGAAACTCAAAGAATCGAAGACGAAGTGCGAGAACGATTGAGTAAAAGTAAAGAATTGACGAAGTAAAAGTAGAGAATACGAATGGCGATAAGGGGTCCGTGACGTGATCCGCGAGTGACACCGATCAACGCGACATATTGCGAGCTTTGAGTCGAGAGGCAGGAGCAGCAGCAAGAGTAGCAGGAGCAGCAGCAAGAGTAGCAGGAGCAGCAGCAAGAGTAGCAGGAGCAGCAGGGGCAACGGGAGCGGCAAGAGCATCAAGAGCGGCAGGGGGAGGCGAAATAGAGATGAGTAATAGGCTCAAGGAACTTATGTACAGATAGGATTAATATAAGATAGCGGACTTAGTAGGGCAAGAGTATGATAATTTTAGGTTAAGCAACAATTTTGTAAATTTAGAGTGATTTGTAAATTGGCACAATCGATTTGAAATAGTAGATTCGGAAGAGAGAAATTTAAATCTTTTATTGGAAATTTCTATCCTTTTTTTCTTGTGACGCGACCGCGGTATTTCTCGCTTTGACCGCGAATCGCGTAGGTGACTCGTCCAAAACGAGTGGCGCCCACCCACGATCCATCTTCGGGGGCAATAGGCCGGGTGAGTCACCAACCTCCGAAGGGATCGGAGGCTCGTCGCGTGCAGTAAAGAAATTTGAAAGTTCCCGGACCCGGACAGTAGGTCGAGGCGCAGATAAGCTGTTTTGTTCGCACTTCTTCTTTAAAGTTCACTATTACTGCTACTAGGTCCCTTTTAACGAATTGTTTTACGGGGATAAACTTCACATTGTTTCCTAGGATTACGAACGTTCTAAGCCTTTCTCCTCTGGCACAATATACGACTTTCCCTATGCTAGTGGATATGACTTTAATGCGCCCTTTGTAGTTGTTTGGTTCCTTGAGGAGTCCAATGTCAACCCTTTCTCTGATACCGAGAATGCTAATGGCCTCCTTGAACGTATGGAGATTGATTTTAGCGAATTTGATCCCTTTTGATTTGTTATCCCCTTTCTTGTTCCCTGTCGTCGGGATGTGCGTGGTTTTGCGCCGTTCGTAGGCTCTTGAATCAGGATTATCATCGCAGGATTACCTGCGGAGATTCCCCAACGGGGTCCATTGCCTCTTCCCCTCCAGGGTCTTGTCTTTTCCTGATGAGTGTGCGTTTCCGTGATCAAGCGCCGGTTGGTCCGCCTTCTCCAACAGAGGGTTCTTCTCCGAGTTCAGCTTCCTTTCGCCGAACTTGAAGCAGATACTCAAGTTGATCTTCCTGAGAGTGGCCCCCGAAGTCGAGTCTATTCAAAATGTGGGTATGGCTGCTGTCCCTTGCTCTGTGCTTTTTCAGGTCTCTCCAGCTTTCTGTGTGGATGGCATTTTGGTGACGAATGTGGCCCAAAATTTCGTTGTTTGAGGTTTGATGGCTTTTTTCGAAGTAGCCAGTAACGATCAATGGTCGTGGAAGATCTTTCGTCAGGCTTGCTCACTCAGACGTTGCTTTTTCAGCCCTTTACTTTGTTGAGATAATATTCAAACCCTCCTAGGCTGATCGGAGGCACGAGCAGCCTCTTCTCCAGCCTTTAATATTGAAGGATGTGCCTCCAACAGGGTTTGAGTACTTCGAAATTCTTCAGCAACTGGCAATTTAGGATGCCGTTCGTTTTTGAATATAGTGTTGTTTAGTTCACTCCTTAAGATTCCTCAGCGTGGAACTCCAGCAGTTACACACACACATACGGTACACCCCTGCAGACTGTACACCCCTGATGGGATTCTTTCAATCACACGTGTCCATACATATACACGCAAAAACACCTGCTGCTTTAATGGCACAATGGGTCGCCTTCAAATTTTAACCGGCCCTACAGAACCTTCGTCAATGTCTCACAGCCCCTGTCGGAGGACCAAGATATTTTAAAATTGGCATATATGAAACAGAAGCCTGTTGTACATTTTCTGTCTTAGAAGTCTCCTCCCCATACAGCACCTTAATAATCAATAAATTGTTCATCAATGCTTAATATACTAGTTTATAATCTACTGTATGCTTTACATATCGGATTACACGCTTTAAAGCCAATAATAACTCATTTGCAAGTTTTGGTAATGACATTGCTAACATAAATCAGATCTTGTGCCTGACACTGCGTGAGTTATTTTGTTATGTTTTTATGTTTGCATGCATGTTTATTTTATGTTTTTATCTGTGTCAGTTTTGTAACTCTTCAATAAATTAACATTAAATTTCTGATTCATTGGAGTTTATACGGGTTTACAATCAAATTTTATAATTCTCTTCAAAACTTTCTCTTAAACATTCTTCTGGGGAATTCTCAGGATAACTAGTGTTGAATTATCCCCTACTTGAGTCATGGTGTGATCATCAAACCCAGGTTCCTCTTCATTACACGGTTCATATTCACTGTCATCCGGTATATCCAGAGCCTGCGACACCTCCTTTCTGTTCTGTTGGTCCTCATTAACACTGGTTTCATCAACATTGCTTTCTGTTATGGTAAATGTTCCTTGCGGTATTGTAGATTCTATTTTCCATGTCACTGTCTGTTCATTTTCTTGTTTGTTTTCCTCATCAATGAAGACCAAATCTCGTTTAATTTCTACTTTAGTTTTCTGAAGGAAATAGATCCTGTACCCTTTAACATTGTCGCCATACTAATAAAGAATAAATAATAAAGCCATTTATTCCATATTTATACGTTACATTTCACATGTTATTACTAGTTTGCTAGTAAGTATGCTTAAATTATGTTAGTAGTATTAGTATCTGTGATTGAAATATGGACCCCTGTGATGGGTCAAGGCTTCCTCCATCTTCCTCCATAACACTCTGTCTTCACCAGAATTTATCCAATCGTTTCCTGTTACTTGAATGAGATCATCAGCCCACCGTCTCATTGGTCTTCCAAGATTTCTTTTCCCTGATGGGCCTTTCCTTCGTGTGGTTTCAATGGTCCATCTTTTGTCTGTATATCGTGATATGTGTCCGGCCCACTTCAATTTAAGTGCAAGTGCATGGGTAAAAGCATCTGAAATTTTAGTTTTTTGTCTGACGGTCACATTCCTCACTTTATGAATTTTCCTAATCTTCAACATGCTCCTTTCCATTGCTGTTTGAGTGCATTTGATTTGTTGTCTTACTTTGTTTGTGTATATCCAGATTTGGCAACCGCATAATAAGCATGGTAAGAGTCATGTATCAAAAACAACTATTTTTAAATGTATGTTGTAGTTTTTTTTTTAGGACTTCCTTCAGTAACCAAAATTTCGTCCAAGTTATGGTGATTCTTCTTGTTATTTCCTCTACATTGTTGAACTTGTTAAATGATAATTGTTTTCCCAAATATATATAATCGTTGACATATTCTATGTTGTTACCTTTAATTGATATGGATCTTTTATTGCTGTTAGTCATTATCTTTGTTTTGTTTACATTCATTACTGAGCCGATTTTAGAATTTTAATCCTTCGAGGTTTCAGCAATTATGACTATGACTCGTGTGCGAACCTTAGATGGTTTAGATAACATCCGTTTATCAGCACTGCCTTGTTTTACCAGTCTAGCTTCTGAAACACATATTCGAGTACAACAATAAAGAGCTTTGCTGAAAGAAGTGTCTAACTCCTTTTTCTATATTTATCTCCTCTCATCTTTTTTCTAATTTGACTTTACTGGTACTGTTTGCATATATATATTTTAAGATTTTAATATACATTTTGTTGACGTTTGAACACTGCAGTGCATTCCATATTGAGCAATGGCTAATGCTTCCGAAAGCCTTGCTGTAATCAATGAAGGCTACATACAGGGGTCTGTTAAACTCTCGGTATTTTTCTATAATTTGTTCTGAGAAGTATAGCTGAGAATAATTTGTAAGTGCTGGCTAGTAGGCTTATGGGTCTATAATTCCCTATGTCTAAAAGGTTTCCTTTCTTGTAGAGCAGAATTATGTCTGATGTACACCATTGTTGGTACAGTTTCTTTGTCTAGCACCATGTTAAATAAATGTGACAGATGTTGAATTAAAACAGGTGCTCCTATTTTGAGAACTTCCTTGCATAGCCCGTCTGAGCCAGGGCTCTTCTCAGCTTTTAGCCGATTTTTGTATATGGCGATTTCTAAGTCTTCAATTGGCTTGACATGATCTGGATCTGCTTTTTGTCCATTTCGTGTTTGTATTACAATTTCACTGTTATTACTTTTCTGGTATACATTCTTGTAGATGTCTGTTGCAAGAAGTATTATATCGTTTCTTGATTTAGTTTCTATTGAATTTTGTTCTAGTTTTTGTATCCAAGTTTTGTGTGTAATTAATTCTTTATATGCTTTTTCAGGACTTCTAAACTTTTCGATGTTCCTTGTAATGATTTCTTCTCTGTGGTTTCTGTAATCCTTCTTGATTGATTTGTTGGCTTCTTTATATATTCTGCTACGTTCATTTTTCGTGTTTTCTGATTGGTTCTTTGTGCATATTAGTTCAGATCGTCTTCTTATTAGTTGGACTGTTTATTTATTAAATATTTTCTGCCGTTTTGCTTGTGCCCTCTTTATTGATTTCAAACTGTCCGTTATGCCCTTTTCCAAGAAATTATGATAGGTTTTGATGTCGCTCGTGTCTGTTTCCTTGACTTCCATATGTATTTGTAGGTTTTCGATATATATTTCGATTTCATTTTCTGTCTTCGGAATATTAAGTGGTGTTATATGTTTTGCTCGCAGTGCTCTATGATCAGAAGGGAATTGTATATTGTTTAGTATTTCGACATTTGTTATTAGTTTTGGGTTATTTATCATTATAAAATCATTTTCATTCTTGGTTTTCTGACAACTTGTGTTCGTCGGCATAGTTTATAAGACGGTCACCTGTTTAATTACGTTCTCCAAATCCATATTTATACATGACTGGATAGTGGTCTGCTTTGGGATGTCCTATTTTAGCATTGAAGTCGCCTATTACAAGGACTTTCTCATCAGCTAGTACATGAGCAGCCTCAATGTCCGTATAAAATTGATCGATTTCTATTTCGGGTGATTTTTCTGTTTGGATGATTGGTTGATTGACAAAGAAAAACATTCAAACTTCAGCTGTAGAAGAGCTACTCTTTCGGAAATTCCTATAAAGTTGATTATGTTATTTTTGTATTTTTTCTTAATTGGGAATCCCACTCTGTGTAGGCCCTTGGTTTGACCTATATAGCAGAAAATGTAATCCTTCCAGTCCAGCCCAATCTTCTCTTTTCTGAAAGCCCCTCAATGTCGAAGTTGATGTTTTTTAGGGCATGATTAAGTTCGAGGTATCTTTCCACAGATGCTAGTGATTTTACATTAAAGGTGCACACTTAAATGGTTCAATTTTTATTTTTGTTGTTACGATTAGGTGGAGGGTGGTGGTGTAACTCCCCACTATGACCAGTCGCCTTGGGAAATGTTTTGTTTTTAATGTCATTTAGTTGTTGCTTACTTGTTGTTTTGTTCCGGTGGCTGATGGTTGTATCCTATGTTTTCTTCTCAGGAAGTTGGACTTTGGTAGACAGCGAGTTGCTACTTTTGTAAGTCTATTTGTTTTTGCTGTTATTTGTTGTTTACGAGGTTGTTCGGTTGAGTTTGGAGACGCTGATGGGTTTCTTGATGCGCTTCCCGTTATCGAATTTCCCCTCTTTGATGACTAGTTTGTCATAATCTAAGAATGCATATTTAAGTTTTTGAAGTAGATCTCTCCTTTTATCAGCGATTTCCTTAGGATAGTCTTCAGAAGCAAAGACGTTTTTCAAACCCTTCTTTTTCTTCATAATCTCATTTTTCCTCCAGTTGTTGACAAATGACACGTGCACGGGCCTTTCCTTGCCATGTTTAGTGTCACATTTGCCAATTCTATACACCGGATGTATATCTCTGTGTTCAATATTAATGTTCAAGTCATCTCTAATTTTCTATCTTCAAACTTCCGTAAGACTAATTGACGGGTTTTAACTTTCTCTTATTTCGTAAAAATAATATTTTTCCGGGGAGACACTCCCTTTCTAGCCCCTCGATTTTGAGAGTGGAACTAAAATAAAGAAATGAAAATAAAACAACTTTTGTTTTACGAAAATTTCTAAATTTGTTTCATTTACAAGATGTTCGCAAAATAAATTTTCAAAGCATAAAACATCGGACAAATAGCAACCTTGGCTTTGTTAATTAATTTAAGATAACTTATTTTATTTTAAATTCTTATTGTGGGAATGTGTAGTCTTATTCTCAACTGACTGATTTCACGATAATTTTAGAAGATTAAATTTTTAGTCTAATTTAAATTCACTTATTTCATTTTAAATATCTTATTGTGAAAAGGAGTATTTTTATGCAAAACTTGTTATACGAACGTTTCGAAAATTAAATTTTTAATTAATTTTAGATCACTTATTTTATTTTAAATTCTTATTGTGGGAATTTGTAGTCTTATTCTGTTGGAATACAACAATTTAAAATTGGCGCTATATCAGTATACGCAGTACGCAACCACTTTGATTTCAATTGTGCGTCGAACCCAACTTCACTTTTTGTGTCACGCCAGTAGTATAACTAAAGTAAAGTGTCACGCCAGTATTATAACTAAAGTAAAGTGTCACGTCATAACTAAAGTTGAACTGATTATTTGTATTTAAATTACCAAAAATAAATCGACTGTAACTATATACATTTTGGTTTGCATAAATAAATCCACTATAACAACAGGTTATGGGCCCAGGATATAGCTCAGTTTGACACATTTTAAGGCAAACCACGAATTTATATTAATCAAGTTCCAGCCACGCGGTAAATTTTGGAGGTGAAACTGTTGTGATACAACCAGACGTTGAACTATGCAATGTTTAGATCAATTTACAGGTGAATGACAACTAATGAAACAAAGTGTTGGCTTTTATTTTTGTTTCCAACATATTTAAACTCTTTTTTACTTTTTCTTTTTTTTTTTACATCTCCTTTTTATTTTTCCAATCTTCCATTATTCGAAAACATTCCTTGCCTACGTCTACTAAAGTTTTTACTATTGTAGCCTCCTTTCTTTGCCTGGCATTAATGCAATGGGCACCATTCAAAATAGTGATTTGACTCAATTCTATTTAACTCAATTTATTTCTCTCTCATTTATTATCTATTACATGGGTTTTTTCTTAACATTAGTATTAACTTAACTTACTCCCTTATTTGGATAATGCGGCTTTCATGGCCCTCTTTTCCTTCTTCTTGCTCCTTCGGTAAGCCAACCGTTCCTGTTTCAGTCGGCTAATTCTTATGCTGGCTTGGATTCTTTCCTGTTTTGTCTGCGCTAACACCCAGGTCCTCGTGGCCTCCTGGATCGATCGTTTATACCGGGCTTCAACCCCGGTCTTCTCCCTCTTGATTGTTGGTGGCTCGGTTGGTGGTTGCGAGGGGCGCTGGTTTCTCCGGTAATAGTCCTCTACGGTGATCGGTCGAGGACCTGCCTTAGGGTCTTGTAGAGCGTCCTTAAGTGGAGTATTCATTCGTCGAATTATCGTGGTACCTACCCAGCCTTATGGCCGGTTCAAGGATCTTTCTTGGTAGTAGGTGGGTAACCTGGCTACCGTTTTTATTATGTTTTTCTTCTTCACTCTGACTGGTTCCTATACTCGGGTTCGGCCGTCCTATTTGATGGTGACTCGGCTTGATGGCGACTCGTCTTTACCTCGACTGGTGTATGGCGATTTGACTTATCTTCGGCTTCGGCTGACTTAAGTGATGACGACTTCGCTTCACTCCGGCTGGGCTGCTTGACTTCTCTTCGGCTGATGGCGACTCGTCTTTACTTCGGCTGATACTTCGTCTTCTGGACCCGGTCCTGTGCTTTCCTGGTGCCAAGTTTTAACTGACTCCTATTGATTTCCAATGCTGTTTTATATCGTTTTTTCCTGCTGAATCTGCTCTTATTAATATTGATTTACCTCTGCTTGAACCGCTGTTCCAAGTTTTGATTGGTAAGGTCGACGACTTTTCCCATTCATTCACCTTTTGCATTTTGCATTTCATTCATAATTATTCCATTCATGAATGAATGACCACTAGGCCCTTTGTTGTTGTTGTTTTCTTCCACGTGTCCAATTCCTTTGACCGGCGGTCGTGACGCTAGGGAGAGTCGAATTGCTGCGGCGGCAATTTTGTTATCAACCGACGTGAGTGCCGGTGCGCGAGTGCCGGTAAGCGCCGGTGTCAAATTTCGTTTTATTTTCTTCGTCCATTTGTGCCGCTAAGCGCCGGTGTTAATTTTCATTTTATTTTCTTATGTCACCTGAGTGAAAACTTTTCGCTGATTCAGCATTTTTGCTGAATCGGCGATAAGTTTTTGTTTTGAATGAGGTCAATGGCCGGTGGGGATGGGCATTCGGGGTCAGGAACATATTTTTGTGTCACAACAAAAGGAATGGGACCTGACAATAGATGGATGGTCAACCAGACGTTGATCTTAGCAATATTGGTGGGTTATCGGCTGCTCATTCAGCAAAAAACTTACATAAAAACCGACCCAACATAGGACCGAAGTCAGTTGATGATCCCGGTCTGACTAAGACGAACCTCTGAAGAAGGAAGACGCTGCTTGACGATCCCAAACCCAGAAGCCGCTACAACCAAGGCAAAACCGCGAAGGAAGACGCTGCCCGAGAAATCTCCAAAGTCGAGAAACCACTACCAGAACTAGAAGACGACCAAGCCAGAAGCTACCATCAGCTGCCCACGAGACTGAGAAGCTACCACCAGAAGACAACTTGAGCGAAGACAGGTAGAGGCCACCTGTATCTGACTGTGTATTGCAAGTCCAAACCGGCCTTTTTTTGGCTGGGGGACAAAGACATCGACAGGTGTTTAGCACCCGAAGTCCAAACTGGCTCTTTGGCTGGGGGACTTTATACAAATAACGTCACAAAACTGAAGTAGCAGAGCAACTATCCAGTAACTTCAAACCATTACAACCAGGGAAATAATTTATAAAGAATGATAAACCTTATAAGTAACATAAACAATAGAAATTAAAAGATACAAACTCCTAATACCAATTCGAATATAAATAACTGATTAATAAAGACTAATATATATAAAAAGAAAAAAGAATAAAACAGTAACAAAGGTTAATAAAAATAATTAATTAACTAATAAATACAGTCCAGTAAAAGTAACCACCACTAAGATATCGATAAATAAATAAGAACAGCTAATAAACTCAAATAAGAACTAACAATCCGAAAATAAATAGCAAAACTAATATGCATAAAAGTACGGGACCATCAACCCAGGGTTTAATGAGTAAAGCTGGACTGAAAGAGGCATTAGAGGACCCCCGAGCTGGTCCTCGCCCCATTTCCATAGCAGAATACCGGCAGAGGAACTCGACGCCACAACAACCCGACAGGAGCCTTCAGTTAGCCGTGAAGAAAGAGAAGACTGGGGTAGAAGCTCGGTTCCGACGCGACATAAGGGAGGCCATCCGAGTCTGGGTCCTATCACAGGACAAGGAATCGCGAGTCGCAGCCAGCATCAGAATAGACCGGCTGAAGAAAGAAAGAAAGATCTACCGGCAGCAGAAAGCGATGCAGAAGGGAGCGACAGGCCAGAAACAAAAAAAGTAAATTATGTATAGAAGTTAGGAGTTGAATAAATGTATTAAAGTAAATATAGAGAGAGTCTTATGAGGTTTCCTCCCCCTGGGTACCCACATCTCCCAAAAGAGAAAGAAAATACATAACAAAACATGGCGGATGGGGCTAAGGTTAACGTCACTAAGCTAAACAACGACAATTACCAGATTGGGCAGTACAAAATGGAACTATTGTTGATTCGTGAGGATTTATGGACAGTAATTTCCACTGATAAACCTAAAGATCCAGCTGAAGCAACCGAATGGGCAAAGAAGGATAACAAAGCACGTGCTACGTTAGGTCTATTCGTCGAAGTTTCCGAAATTATACTTACTCGTAAGCAGAAAACTGCAAAAGAGGTTTGGACAGCTTCAAAAAATTACCACGAAAAATCTACCTTAATGTCTAAAGTTTATTTATTGACACAAATTTGCGGCTTGAAACTTTCAGAAGGTGGAGATATGGAAGAACATAAAATTGCCATGTTGAACCATTTAGTCGAGGCAATGATTTTGAGCAGTCTTCCAGAATCGTACGGAACGCTTATAACGGCACTCGAGACTCGTCCCGAACAAGAATTGACAATCAATTTGGTGAAAGGAAAGCTGATTGATGAATTCAAAAGAAGAAAAGGCAGCAATACTAATAATGACACAGCATTAAAGATTGTACAACGTCAAAAACAATCACAAGGTAATCAGAATAAGGTTGTAAATTGTTTCTCTTGCAAGAAAAGTGGACTTTTTAAGCAACAGTGTGAAAAATATCAAGCGTGGAAGACTAAAAGAGATAAGAATTCTAGTAAACAAAAGGCCAATAAAGTAGTAAGTGAAAAAAATACAGTCGATTTATGTTTCAAAATGGGTCACCACACTGGCAAAAGTGTGTGGTATATAGATTCTGGTGCAACATGTCATATGACAAATGACAAAAACTATTTCACAGAATATACAGAAAACCAGATGCCAGATGTGATATTAGCAAATGGGATTGGTGCAAAAGTCATCGGATACGGTTCGGGCAAATTAATATATCAAGATACAAATAAGCAGGAAGCAAGCTTACTACTCACAAACGTACTTAATGTACCAAACTTAAAGGAAAATCTAATTTCGGTAAAGAGAATTAGCAGATAAAGGATTCACAGTGTTATTTAATAACAACGAATGCAAAATTCTCAAAGAAAACAACGAATTCATAGTGGGTAAAGTACTGAAGAATTTATATGTTTTGAGGGACCCAGATACGGTATGATGACATCAGTCCAGAAACATACAAAGGATTGCCAACACACTTGGCACAAACGCTTTGGTCATCATCACATCAGAGGAATCGAAAAGCTTGCAAAGAATTGTCTGGCTACAGGCATAACTATTAAATATTGTGGAATTGAAGAAAAATGTGAGAGCTGCTTAAAAGGAAAATCATCGAGAAAGCCATTCCCACAAGAGTCAGTCACTAAGTCTAACAAAGTCCTGGATCTAGTGCATACAGATTTATGCGGACCAATGAAGTATACGACGCCCAGTGGAAAAAGATACTTCATGACTGTGATTGATGAGTATAGTAGATACGCAGTTGTTTATTTTCTAAATAATAAATCAGAAGTGACAAGTTTTATGAAGGAATATATATGTATGTTGCATAATGAATTTGGCACAAAACCAAAGGTAATCAGATCAGATAATGGAAAAGAGTACGTCAATAAGGAATTAAAACAGATGTATAAAAATGAAGGCATAAAATCTCAGTACACAATCCCATACACACCGGAACAGAACGGTACAGCCGAACGTAAGATCAGGACACTCGTTGAAGCAGCATTAACGATGCTTATTAATGCCAAGTTGGATAAGAAATGCTGGGCAGAGGGTCTCAACACAGCAAATTATCTACAGAACATTATACCTACAAGAGCAACAAACCAAAGTGCCTATGAACTATGGAATGGCAAAAGGGCGAATGTCAGTAACTTACAGGTGTTTGGAGTGACCGGCTAAGTGCATACTCCAAAACAACAGCGTCAGAAATTCGATGTAAAGGCTATTCCAATGGTATTTGTTGGTTACTCTGAAGAATCTAAAGGGTACAGAATGTTAGACTTGAAGACAAACAAGATCAAGTTGAGCCGAGATGTGAACTTCATTGACAATGATCAAAACCACCAAACTACAATACATGAACAAAAGAAGAAAACCAATCCAAGTGACCAAAAGATAGCAAAAGAAAAGGACCAATTGCAGCTTGAAAATAGTGAAATAGAGCAAGATGGGTTGCCAATTGAAGAAGCTAAAGACACCAATATAGATACAGAAGCCAATGTAGATCAAGAGGAAGAATTTATACATCAAAGCGCTGATGATAATGTTGTTACGATTGATAACAGCTCACTCGAGTCAGAAGATATATCATTTTATGATGTAGATGAAACTTATGAATTCGAAGGGGATCCAGAACACCTGAGAAATCTTCAATCCAGAATATCTGAAAGAACAACCAAGGGTAAAGCACTAGACAGGTATCAACCATCAGCAATAATCGCAAAAGGGAGTCTAGAACCAAAAAGTAGGGAAGAGGCACTATCTGGAGCAGATAAAAATTTATGGATCAAGGCCATGGATGATGAGATAAAGTCATTAATCGACAATCATACATGGATACTAGATGAAATTCGCAAAGACAAGAGAATTGTAGGGTGCAAGTGGATTTTCAAACGGAAGCAAATTCCAGGTAGTAATGAGGTAAAGTACAAAGCACGACGCATCGCGTAAGGTTTCGGCCAACGGTTTGGATCTGATTATAATGAAGTGTTTGCACCAGTGGTACGACCAGCCACTTTTCGAACGCTTCTAGCAATAGCAGGAGAAAGAAAAATGCATATACAACATTATGATGCAAAAACAGCATTTCTGAATGGAAATCTAGAAGAAACTACTTATATGAAACAACCCGAAGGTTATGAAAGAGCAGATCACAGAAATGTGGCGTGCAAGGTACTTAAGAGTATTTACGGATTGAAACAAGCAGCCAGGACTTGGAATAAAAAGCTAGATTGCACAATCAAAAATTATGGATTCAAAGTCAGCACTGCCGACAGATGCTTAAACATCAAGAAGACCAGTAAATGTACAATATACATTATAGTACACGTTGATGACATGTTCTTGGCAAGCATGAAGATGAATTTAATCACAGATACTGCTAAAAAACTCCAAACGGAATTCGATTTGACTAATTTAGGAGAACTATCCAATTACGTGGGAGTTACAGTGGCGAAAGATGTCGATGGAATATTTTGTATTCATCAAAAACCATATATAGAAGAAATATTAAACAAATTTGGGTTAGAAGATGCAAAAATCTCAAGTACCCCCATTGATATTGGATATATAAAAAGACAACAGGATAGTGAAACCATCCCCGTGGATAACCTACAATATCAAAGACTGATTGGAGCTTTATTATACCTACCAGTAAACACTAGACCTGATATAAGTAGCAGTGTGGCAATTTTAAGTCAGAAGAACAAAAATCCATCAAAGAACGACTGGATAGAATTAAAAAGAGTGGTACAGTATTTAAAAGGAACCAAAGAGCTGAAATGAAAACTAGGAGGATTATCACAAACCAAAGGAAAATTAATTGGGTATGCTGACGCAGATTGGGCAGAAAATCGTCTTGACAGGAAATCCAATAGTGGATTTATATACTTGCTTAATGGTGGTGCAATATCGTGGGCATGCAGAAAACAAACATGTGTGTCGTTATCCAGTACTGAAGCAGAATATGTCGCTCTTTCTGAAGCGAGCCAGGAGGTCGTATGGATTAAAAGATTAATGGAAGACTTTGGCGAAAAATTAGTGGAACCGATCGTAATCTTCGAAGACAACCAGAGCTGTATTAAACTGGTGGTCAACGATCAATACAGCAACAGAACCAAACATATTGCTACAAAATACCATTTCGTAAAGGACGTTCTAGAGAAAGGAGTGATAGAGCTGAATTATTGTCCAACTGAGACAATGGTAGCTGACATGATGACAAAACCTATCGGGCCGAAGAAATTAGAGACATTCAGAAAAAGAGCCAATCTATTCAATTGTTGAGAGGAAGAGTTGGAATACAACAATTTCAAATTGGCGCTTTATCAGTGTACGCAGTACGCAACTGCTTTGAAATTCAATTGTGCGTCGAACCCAACTTCACTTTTTGTGTCACGCCAGTAGTATAACTAAAGTAAAGTGTCACGCCAGTAGTATAACTAAAGTGAAGTGTCACGTCATAACTAAAGTTGAACTGATTATTTATATTTTAATTACCAAAAATAAATCGACTGTAACTATATACATTTTGGTTTGCATAAATAAATTCACTGTAACAACATATTCTCAACTGATTTCACGATAATTTAAGAAGATTAAATTTTCAATCTTATTTAAATTCACATATTTCTTTTTAAATACCTTGTCGTGGGCAGTACGACGTCCTTCTCCAAAACCGACTGCATTCTTTACTAAAATCGCTTCATTTTATATTAAAACTCTGCTTTTGATAACAATGTCACCAACCAGGACCGAAATCCACGAAAGACCAAATTTGTTCTGTTTCAAAGTCATTGTCAATCGTTTTGTATTCGGTTTTTCAGGGATTTAGGTTCAATGGAACGTTTTGTCCCTTTCAAGAAAAAACTTGATAAATACTCAAAAGAAAATACACCTCAAACGGGGGAACGAGCTTTTTATTTCCAAAAAATGCAGACACCAATGGGAATGTTGACTTCTAATAAAGAAAAAACGCAAAATTCCAGAAGTTTTGGTGAGAGCAGAAAGAACATTAAGTAAAAAAAAATTTACAGATTGTATACCGGCCGGGAATGGCTTCAATAAATGCAAAAACCAAAGAAGAACCAAAGAATTGCGAAACCTTCAATAAACATGCAGAAACTGAAAACTTTGTTAAAGTGGAATTATCTGCTCCAGCAAGAAAAACTGATGTCATGAAATATAAAAAACCAATAGAAGGGTAACTCCTTTAGCAGTAGAAAAGAAAGCTTTAATAAATACTGCGAGATCCGAGTAAACTAATCGGATGAAAATCAATCAATCAACAACAGAAATATACTGAAAAACAATTCCCTGCCACGCGTAGTGTAAAAAGGAAAAAGCTAGAATGCATATGTGAAACATATAATGTTCGGGGAATTTTAAGTTGAGTATTTAATTTGTGTCTGCGGCAAAATAATCCTAAAATCATAAGCTTCGTATTCTTTAAATATAGTCAAAAGGGGGTTAGTTTGTTATATATTCCGAGTCCAAGTGATATTTTGACAGAGAAAATCGAAACAAAAGATCTTTTTATAATTATTACAAAATAAAGAGATTCCTAAACCTTGAAGCTATGGTAAATTTAAATTTAGAATTAAATCTGAAATCCAAACCTAATTGAAATTCTCGAAGTGAGAGACGATATTTCTTTCTCTATTGGTACATAAGAGGATCGAAGGAAACGTTGAAGGGAGTCAAAGATCATAATCTGTAAATTCGAAAGTGACGAAGGAAGAAATGCGGTAAAAAAACGGCTAGGAGTTATTTATTTTCGAAATATGATTATGGACTATCTTCGTTTTCTTATTAATCTTGATAATTCTGTTTTCTTTTGAGTTGACTTGTATGACTGTATAAGGGCCATATAGGTGACAGTTTGCCTTCCTTCGTTCTGGCCTTTAATAGAACTCTATCTCCGACGTTAAAGTATCTCTCTATGGTTTCTTTGTCGTAGTATACCTTAGATTTTTGTTTCGATGTTAGGATGGTCTCTCTGGCTATTCTATGGCTGAGTTGTAGCCTGGCCTTAATTCCTTGACGTGGCTGTCGTAGTTAAAACAGACAGTAGGAGAGTTTTTAAGAATATTGGGCACCTCGCCTGGGAATCCGTATGATATTTCCTGTGGTGGGAAATTGGTACTGGAATGTGGAGTTGTATTATAGACGAACATAGCGTATGGTATCCAGGAGTCCCAATTTCGACGGTCTCTATCAGTAAATGAGCGTAGATATTCAATTAGCGTCCGGTGACTTCATTCCAGGGCGCCTTTGGTTTGAGGGTGATACGGGGTAGTAGTTATTCTTCGTATTTTCACCAATTTAGAAACTTCGGCGAACATTCCTGCTATAAGGTTGCCTCCTTGATCCGTGAGTACGCTCTCTAATATTCCATGCCTACAGACAATGTGTGTAACGAATGATTCTGCTAGGGTAGAGGATTCTATATTCCGTAGTGGTATGCTTCGGAAAACTTAGTGAGATCATTTTGAAAGAAGAGGATATACTTGCTGTCGGAATAAGAGATCGGGAGAGGTTCTACTACATCTAGGTACACCCTTTCAAAGGGTTTGGAACTAATTCCAGGGATTTTCATGGGAATCTTGGGGTTTCTAGAGACCTTATTAGCTTGGCAAATCGTGCAAGATTTGTTGTAGTTAGCTGTGTCCTTGGACATTCCCTTCCAGTGAAATTGTCTCCTTTTTCGTTGTATGGGCGTCCATTTTCCTTGGTGGCCACCTGAGGGTAACTCATGGAAATCTCGGAGTACTTGTTTCATCGCTGAGGGGTTATTGAGGGTTTTAATTGAATCTATATAAAGGTTGCTTTTAATTTGACTCGACTTCAGGATTCTTCGTATGACGGTTTTTATGATTATTAGGGTTTCTAGGGGTACTTTAGGTATAGATAGATTTGTTTCTGGTAATTTTTGGTTTCCCATAGGTTGAGGATGGATGAGATGGCCTTTTCTAATTGTTCTTGATCTTTAGTGGTTCGGATATTTAGATTTAATTTGTATACATTATATTCCCTTTTGTCGCAGCAGAAGGAGTTGAGTTCAAGGGCAAGTATATTATTATTAAGGTTTAGTTTGTCGGTCAATCGTTGTTCTAGGTCACTATTCGGAATTGGTAATAAAAAAAAATTTAGGATTTAAGTTATTATATAGGAGGCTTTCGTTTCTTTCTCCTAAGACGCTTTCTTCGTTAGTAGGATTGTTGGCAAGAATAAGTTGAGGCTCGGGATCGGCATTGATCTCTGGTACTTTCTGTAGTTCCTAAGCCTTGGCTCGAGTCACCACATTAATGCTTTTTTGGTTCTCTCCATCTTCTTCGGTGGGGTAGGTAGGGGGTTCGTCTGAGATTGCCCGACTGAGAGCATTGGCATTTAAGTTAAGCTTGCCAGGTTAATGTTTGATGGCGAAGTCATATTCTTCTAACCGAATTCTCCATCTCATTAGTCTCGAAGAAGGGTTTTTCGAGTTCATCGTCCAGTCTAAGGCATTATAAATGGTTATCACGGCGAATTTCCGACCGTATACGTGTGGTCTGAATTGTTCAATGCCAAACACATTCGCTAGTAGCTCTTTCTCAATAGTAGAGTACCTGATTTCAGCACCGTTTAGCACTCTACTGGCGTAGGCTATTGGTTTGTCTCCTGATTCGAGGTTCTGGGACAGGACGGCTCCAATGGCTAGATTGCTGGCGACAGCTGTGACGACAAATTCCTTGGAGAAGTCAGAGTAGGCAAGAATTGGTGCCTAGATTAGGCATTCCTTGAGAGAGATGACCGCTTCGTCACACTCTGCGTTGAATCTAAAGGGGACGTCTTTTTTGACTAGAGTAGTAAGGCGTTTGGCTATTTTAGAAAAGTTTGGTATAAACCATCTTTAGTAACCGACGAATACAAGAAAGGCTCTAATGTCTTTGCCTTTTTGGGTCGAGGGTAAGTCTTTACACTCTGTATTCTAGGCGGGTTATCAGGTGTCCTAAATATATAATCTCCTTCCTCAAGAAATGGCATTTTTCTACTTGCAGTTTGAGATTGTATTCCATAAGTCGTTCAAACACGGCCGTAAGTCTGTCGTTATGTTCCATTAGGTTATACCAATGAACCACGATGTCGTCCATATAAATAAAACAATGGATGCCCTGGAGGCCTGACAATACGTTGTTCATGGTTCGCTGGAAGGTCGCCGGAGCGCCTTTTAACCCAAAAGGCATATGGTTATATTCGTAGTGATGACCAGGGGTGCTCAGCGCTGTTTTCTCACTGTCCCTTGGGTTCATCAAACTCTGGTAGAAACCATGAGCTAAATCCAAAGTAGTGAAAAATTTCGATTTTCTCAATTGATCTTATATTTCACATATATTGGGCAAGGGAAATGCATCACCTACTGACTAATTCTCTACTGTGACGTTGTTAAGCTTGCGGAAATCAACCACAACCCACCATATCTCGCGTCCATGTTCGTCCGGTTTTTAGGGACTAGCAGCAGGGGGGAATTCCAAGGGCTATTTTGAAGGCTTGATGATTTCGTTCTCCAGCATGCCTTGAATTTGTCGATCTACTTCTTTCCTGTTCGCTTCAGGTAACCGGTATGATTTTGTGTAAATAGGAGCCTTGTTAGAAACCGTGTTGATAGAGTGAGTGGCAGCGTTAGTGAACGTCAGGAGGTCTCCTTTTAGAAAAAAGAGACTATTATATATCCTGACTAATTTTCTAACGCTATCAGACTCTTCGTTGCTGCTTAACTTAACGAGTTCTAGTAACTGTCTAATTCTCCCTCTCGTTGGATCGTTGTCGTAATAAGGCAGTGCTACGTCGAAGTCTTCCAAGTTTCGGTAATCAAGATGGATCTCTTCTCTTGGTATAGTTACGTCCTCTTCGTTGTTGTTGAGCACAAGGATATCAACAGACCCGTAAATTGGTTTTGCGATTGTATTGCCCAATATAACACCTGGTTGGATCTCTTTGTTGATGATGACTATTTCAGCTTCGGCCTTGGTTGGTACTGGCACCGAAATGACCATTTTAACCCGAGCTGGGATAGTGATAGGGTCACTTGTCCTGTCAAACAAACAAGAAGAGAAGTTTGCTGCCTTGGTATGCTATCGTGGTGACATTTTCATGTTTGGGTTTGACTTCTTTTCAACGGAGGTGTTCGGACGGGAGTTTTCGGAAATGACTATGACTAAATAGTTTTATTTTCATAATTGATAGTGGCGTTCGTTTTCTGGAGAAAATCGTGACAAAGTTATCCGTCATAGTGCAGAGAGGATTCTTTACCAATTATGTGAAACGCATGTTCTAAGGGGGTGGATTCGTCTAACTGCAACGTCTCTAAAGCTAGGCCCTTGGTGGGCGTAGACTGAGGGAATAACGTAGTGACGTTATAGATTACATCCTGGTTGTTTTTACTGTCTGGGGTTAGGTTAGGTTAGGTTAGCAGGGTGGAGTGTTGACACCGATTCTGCGATCCGCTCCCACTCGGTGGCCAGATGGCCCAGTGTGATGCCCTTTATATTTCGCTATCCCCCTCCTCTCCTATTTCTTGATCCTTTTTCCTCTGTCCTGAGGCATTTCCACCCCTTGGCAAAGTTCCTCAATAGTTGAACATCCATGACCGCTATTTCCTCCAACACTGTGAAGGATTCGCTCCCCAGTATTTGCCTCCGACTATCGGCCAATGCTGGGCAGTAGCACAATAGATCTCCCACTGTCTCTTCCTCGTCACACTCCTCACACAGGCTGTCGCTTTCGAGCCCCCACCTCTGGAGGTTTCTTCCATCCGGACAGTGTCCTGTAATGACCATTGTGATGGTCCGGACTGAGGTCTTTTTTGCCTTTAACAAGCCCGCCGTCCTTGTTTCCTCAATTCTGGGCCACAAATGCCTTGAGTTGAAGCAGTCGTCTCTGCTGCTCCATCTCTTGCGTCGATCGCTGTCGATGGTATCCTTCAACAACCTCATCGGTGGCTTTGTAGAGTTGATTTCTTCAGCACTTTGAATTTCGGTTCCGATCCTTGCCAGTTTATCCGCCTGTAGATTCCCTTCCACATCGTTGTGTGCGGGCACCCAACAGAGGCTGACTTTGTCTCGGATACAGGAAAGTGCTTCTCGGCACCTCATCACTGCCTTTGACTTGATTGTCGTAGATTCCAGGGTTCTAAGAGCCGCCTGGCTGTCACTGTAGATTGTAACCTTCTGAATTTCATCGTCGGTCAGCTGCTTCAGTCTTGAAGTTCTCTCTATCGCGTTAATTTCCGCCTGCAATATACTACAGCCTTTTTACAGTTTTTGTGACTCCTTGACCTCTAGTATCTCCGAGAATAAACCGACTCCAGTCCCCGTTTCAGTTACTGAGTCGTCCGTAAAGACGCTTATTTCGCCTTTTTCAAAAATGGAACTATTTTCCCATTCCTCTCTGGTTGGGATTCTGATCTCCAACTCCTCCCCACACCATTGATTTGCCATCATATATCTTAACATTTACTATCTCCTCCAGTAGACTAGCATGCTCCTGGCCTGTATGCGTCCACAGTTTCGTTTCTCTCAGCCGTAGGGCTGTTTTGGCTGCCAGGCCCTTTATAAATAGGTTTAACGGTTGCAAATTTAAGATCGCCCCCAGCGCCGCCTGATGTGTGCTCTTGATCGCTCCCGTTATACCTATCGTTGCTAGTCGCTGCACCTTTCCCAGCATCTGTTTGTTCGTCTCCTTGTATATTGCTTTCCACCACACAAGGACTTCATATATGATTATAGGTCTGACAATTGTTGTGTAGATCCAGTGTATGATCCTTGGTTGCAGACCCCAGTTCCTGCCAAACATTTTCCTACATTTAAGAAAGCGTTTATCCCTTTTTTCATCCTTACCTCCACGTTACTCCTACAAGTGTGCTTAGAGTCCAGGATGACTCCCAAGTACTTCGCCTCTCTAGAGAGGTTTAGCACCCGTCCTTTCACCTTTGGTAGTCTAACCTTTGGTATCTTATACCTTCTGGTGAAGAGAACTAGCTTCGTCTTTTCCGGGTTTATCCCTAGGTTATTTCTCTCCCACCAGTTGCTCGTAGGTCTTTGCCTGTTGTCAGTATAACTATGTCATCTGCGTAGGCGGTGACCCTAACTCTACTTCCCCTGAGATCTTTTAAGATCGACTTGATTACGATCAACCACTAAAGTGGGGATATCACCCCTCCTTGTGGTGAACCCCTGGTTGCCAGTCTTCGGATTTTGTGTTCCCCCATCTCTGTACTGATAGTTCTGCTCATTAGCATATATGTTATCCAGTACGTGATGATGGGCTCCACTTTCAGCTCCATTAATGTCTCCTTTATTGCATTTGTCTTGACGTTGCTGAACGCCCCTCTACGTCCAGAAAAGGCCCTAGGGCTTTGCTGGAGGGATTTTTCAATCGTTCCGACCACTTCACGCAGTGCACTTTCCACCGATTTACCTTTGAGGTAGGCGTGCTGTGCTATACACTCCTCCTCTATTTTGGTCCTCTGCTTAATGTTAAGGTCCAAAAGCCTCTCCATGGTCCTTAATAAGAACGAGGAGAGGCTTATTGGCCTAAAGTCCTTTGGTGTAGTGTTGCTCGACTCCCTCGATTTTGGTATGAAGGCAACCCTTACCTCTCTCTATGTTTCAAGGATGTATCCTAATGATAAACAGCCGTGAAAGGTGCTCGTCAGTTCCTCTGCTATGCTGCCTATCGAATATTGCAGCGTGGCTAGTGTGATTTCATCCGGCCCCGCAGATTTGTATGGCTCGAATGTTTTCATCGCCCATATTACCTTCTCCTTGGTGATGGTGTCCCTTATAGTTACCTACTTTGGACTATGTAATCCTGATCGGTGGGCTCTCTTCCTCGCCCCATGTTGTCAGGCAGCCCGGGAAGTGAGTCTCCATCAGCAGCTCTAGTGTCTCCTTGCTCGACTCCGTCCACGAACAATTTGGTCTCTTCAGGTTTCCCGTGACTATGACGTCTTTGGAAAGAATTTTCCTGAACCTTTAGGCTTCGTTCACGTCCTCTATAGAGTTGAGGAAGTCGACCAGGGGTCCCATTTTGCCTTTCTTATGTTATTTTTATACTCATTAAAACTGCGCTTTTTATTAGCCCAGTCCTTCTCTTCTTTACTTCTCTTTGCTTTGTTATAAAGCCTTCTAGTAGCATCCCTCTGTTGCTTGAGCTCTTTGTTCCACCATTTATTGGTTTCCCTTCGAGCTCTGCTTATGGGGCAAGTTTTCTGGAAGGCTTTTAGAAAGATCTCGCAAAGTTGTTTTACGGACTTTTCGAGATCCGCCACCGTGTGGAGATAGATACCGAAGCACTGTGTGCTCTTTGTTATCATTGCCTTTTCCACTTCGGTGGAAAATCTATTCCAGTCCGTGTTCCTTGGATTCCTGTAGGGTTTTGACACCTGAACCGTCCGGTTAATGTCGAAAAGAATTCTCCCATGATCCGAAAAGGAGTGCTCGGGAGAAACTCTCCAGTTTTCTACGTTTAAATTGATAATGTGAGTGGCTGTTATGCTTTTATTTTTATGTGTAATCAGTTGTTATATTTTTATTTCTATGCTAGTAACTAGTTGTTACGTATTATTTTTTCCTTCATTGTAAGCTTTATGTTGAGGCTTTAAATACATTTTTTGGTTGATTGAATCTTCTGTTTATTGCACAACAATTTAGTTAATACAATTTCCTTGGATAATACAATTCAACTATCAAGATCAGAGTTTACAATTCATCTTAGTTTACTACTCTGAAATATTCCATTAGTTCACTTTCTAATACAATCCAAATGTTACTACATTATTTTGCAATGTAATTTCCTTATTGATACCTATATCTATACAAACCAAAATGTTATAATTATTTTCCAATATAATTTCCTTATTGATACCTATACTCTATACAAACGCAAATGTTATAATTATTTTCCAGTATATTTTCCTTATTGATAACTTCGCTCTATACAAACCAAAATGTTATAATTATTTTCCAATATAATTTCCTTATTGATACCTATACTCTATACAAACCAAAATGTTATAATTATTTTCCAATACAATTTCTTTATAGGTGAGGCTACCAAATTTTGCCTAATCTCGGGCTATTCGTAAATTCAAACATTTGCATTTCCAACCTTATAATCGTTCTGGAGAAGTTAGTTCGGACTCAACCTCTTTGTAGATTCATATAAATTAAGTTCTATTTATTTATTTTTCTTGTTTAGTTACTTTTTCACATTTACAATTCAGTTCTTATTCTTACTCTTCCCTCTTTTCATGATCTTTGGCCGCTTTTGGGCCTGCTTATTTTCTTCACAGTATCGCAGCCATTCAGTACGGAGCTTCTGGAGCTCACGGATGATTCGCACAAGCTTTTCTTTCCCCACCGCAATCAGCAGGCGACGCCGAACCTCCTCAATTGCTCGCCGGAACTTCGCCTCCATTCCAGTGCGATACTTCGGGGGTTAAGGGGGTTCCGGTGCTGGCGTGTCGTTCTTCCTCCTTCCGGGTCTCTCGGTCCGGTATTCTTCCAGCGAGATAGGTCTTGGGCCGGCCGCAGAGTCCTGCAGTGCCTCCACTAGTGTTGCTCGTGTTGGCCCCGACACTACGAAGTAGCCCTGATTAATGTTTGGTTAGGAACTCAGTTGTAGGGCTCTGATAGCCGCTTTCAACTGAGAATTCCCCTCCAATACCGATAGGTTGCGAGAACGATGTTTGGTAGTGTGGCTGGAGCCCGAGTTGCTGGGATACAAGAACCACTTTCAACCCTTTGTGTTTCCTAAGAACCGATAGGTTGTTAGACCCGTTTTCGGGTCAGATCTACTTACTGTTTCCTTGTAAGTGCCCCCTTTTCCAAGCTAGCTCCAAGGCAAGATCCATTCAGCGACTGATAATTTCCTAAAATTTTCCTCGCATTATTTTCCTGAAACCGGGACTTTGCTTCGTTTTTGCGTGGTTGCCATATTTCACGAAATCCACCTCGTGTGCTGTGGCGCCATCTCTCAGCGACCAGCCTAGTTTTTTAGAACTGATTGCGTGTGTCGTTTACATTTTCGTTTTGACATTTCAGATTGAGTTATGCCAGAGAGATGTTGTGAAATCGTGTATTTTATGTTTCTACGGAATATCATAAGTTTTCAGTTTCCCATGTTCAAGTAAGTATTGGTTTTGCAATCGTTGAGGTATTGATTACATTTATCTTCTGGTTTTTAGATTTGTTTATGATAAATATCATAATCTTCCCGTGTATGCTTGATGACGAGCATAGTGACCTTTTTTCGATTGCTTTTGTCTTTCGATGATGTTATGGGTATGGTGAGCAATGTGAATTAGTTATTTCTAATTTTATTTATTTTTAACTTGACATCATTCACAACAATGGTTTATAAAATTAATTATTTAAGAACAAATTCGCGAAGTGGACGAACCGAAAAATTGTACGGGCGTGATGTTTGCTTTCAGTTTTTCACGAGTGATGGCGTGAAAGTTCATGTTTTCGTTGCAGAAGGAGCAACATTACGGGAACTTATTAAATATGTGAAATTTTGCTCATGAATTTTCAGCATTAATGTATTCTTAATTTCTCAGGCTTTCGGCAAATAGTAGCATCTTCAACAAAAAAAAAAAAAAAAAAAAAATGGGTTGTTCTAACTTCTAATGAGTGTGCTACGTTCAAATATCAGGAAACAAACTTACGGAATTCTTATAGACTTAGATTAGAGGTAGTCATTTAAGGTATTTTTAACTTTATAAGGACTAATAAGTTTCAATGCGAAATATTCCTATTCTTAAGGACTGCTTTAGTATAATATAGAAGAGACATGGAAAATCTACGTCCTAGCTAAACGTGTTCTCACGCTGCACTCATAAATATCTTTACACAAATATAATTGAAAACAATCACGCGTTGGCGCTTACGCCCGATGACGTCATGGGTAAAACAGATGCCACACAAAAGATACGTACAAATATCCTCTATCCTCTGTGACCTCAACCTTTTTTATCGCATTGTGAGTCGTTGTTATTAGCGATCAATAATGACGGTGTTTTGTAACTCAAGAAAGTTAGATTGACTACCAATGTACTCAATGAGAAGAAAGACTTTTTCACATCAAAAATTAATTGATGAGGACATCATTGAACCTACGGTAAGGCCATATAATTCACCAATTTTGATAGTACCAAAAAAGTCTAACGATAAAACCAAAAACTAGTTACTAGTTGTAAGCTTCAGACACTTAAATAAGAAAATAATGGATGATAAATTTCCTTTCACAAGGTTAGATGATATCTTGATTGGCTAAGAAAAGCAAAGTACTTTTCAACCCTCGATCACACTAGCTCCTTTCATCAAATTTTACTACATTCAAATTCCAGACCTTTGACAGCTTTTTCCACTGGACACTATCAATCTAAAAGACAGCTCTTTGGTTTGAAAATTTTCAACAAATAGCTATCAGAGAATGCTCTCGATAGCATTAGCTGGTTTCGATTTATAGGCATTTTTATGTGTGATATGATATTATATTATTATGCTTATGCGTCGACGAAATATGAAACCTTTGTAACTAAACTCCTCCTAGACCGTTTGATCAATCGATCTGAAATTTTACATACTAATAGTATTTTTGACGGTGATTGCTAACATCTATTTTTTAATCTAATAAATTCGCGAAAAAAAATCACTAATGGTAGGCTCCTTAGTTAACAATTTTTCGGATGAACGAACCAAAATTAGTACGAAGGTTTGTGTCATGGAAACCTAAATTTAGATTTTATGTATTTAGAACGATCATTGCGTTTTTTTCGAAGAATTCCAAAATTTACGGCAAACAAAATACAATCTTGACAAAAAATCGCTGACTCTGTAACAATAAACGTTAGTTTTCTTGTATGAATGAAGCTATGGTATTGTTCATAGGTAATTAGTTTTCGCGTGCTCGAACCAGAATTAGCTTTTACATAAAGATCTTAGCACAGGCACCAGATTGTTTCCCGGGGCTTTCGCCAATTCGCTGTGGAGAATCGGAAACTATGAAGAGATAATTTATTTTGGTTAACTCAAACCATACCAAGTGGATTTTTACAGGTTCTTGAAAAATAGTATTTATGAATTTTGAATCATGGGACAAGAAGGATTCCGGGAATCAGAAATTGGACAATTTTCTTCAGGTTTTTAGGGTACTTTTCCGGTAAAATTTTGTATTTTCAACGGTTTTTTGCCCTTAGCGGCTAAACGCAGCGTCCTAGGGTATTTGTATGTATAACCGACCCCGATTATTTTGTCATTTTTAACATTTTTGTCACACATGATTTTTCTCTAAATTCAGTTTTTAACAATATACATACAAAAGATCAGAGAACTGATTAAACTCAGAGTTTGAATTTTTAACATCTTTTTGCCCGTAGCGGCTAAATTATGCACTAAAGGGGTTTCATATGTATGACCAACCCCCATTATTTTGTCATTTTCTACCTTTTTGTCATACATGATTTTTCTCTAAATTGAGATTTTAAACGTGTACATACAAAAGATCGGAGAACTGATAAAACTCAAATTTTGAATTTTTAACAGTTTTTTGTCCATAGCGGCTAAATTATGCACTTAAGGGGTTTCATATGTATGAACGACCCCCCTTATTTTGACA
The DNA here is from genome assembly GCA_963971475.1 of Chrysops caecutiens. Lineage (NCBI taxonomy): Eukaryota > Metazoa > Arthropoda > Insecta > Diptera > Tabanidae > Chrysops > Chrysops caecutiens. Next base: position 57,996,896 of record OZ020567.1, on the reverse strand, counting down.
TTTTCTACTTCTTTTTGATACATCATTTTTCTCTAAATTGAGTTTAAAGATGTGCATACATAAGATGGGGAAAATGATAAAATTCAAATTTTGAATTTTCAACAGTTTTTTGCTTGTAGCGGCCAAACGAAGTGTCCCACGGCGTTTATATGTATGACCGACCCCCATTTTTTTGACATTTCCTGCATTTTTGTCAAACATTCATTTCCTCTACTGTGAGTTTTTATTAATGTGTCCATATCCATAATTACGATTCTAGCTAATAATTTTGTAAATCATTGAAATCTGATAGTAAAGATGAATGAATTATTGAAAAATCTGATAGTAAAGATGATTGAATGAATTACTGAAAATTGTTTCATATATTCAATATATACACTTGTAATCATAATTAATATACAAATAGATTCATAAATAATATAAAACACAAAATACTAGAAATCCCATAATAACAAAAAGTCATGATTAATAAAATAAAAAGAAACCAAGTGCGTGTCGGACACACATAAGCTAAGGGTTCCGTAGAATGCCCCATAAAGTATTGAGTTAAAGAAATCTTTGTTGGTGTTAAGAAGCGTATATTTCGCGAACGATTGGCTTAAAGGAAAAAAGTTTCTTACAACATCATTGTAAGTTTTGAAGACCTATCCAAAAATACCCCATACGGGTATGTGCAATGAAAAAAAAAATCTTGTCCGTCAGACACATGTATGGAGTGCCACCCTTAATAAAACTTTTTTCTCTACTTTCACTACTGCATTTTCTAGTGGTTTACAGGAGACACCTTAATTCTAAATTACATTTATATAGTTTCAATAGGTTCCGAATAAAATGGCTGTCACATACGGGCAGACGGACATGACGAAACTATACGGGTTCCGTTTTTTCTACGGAACCCTAAAAATGATAATTAGAGTAATAGGAATCAAGTAATTTCTAGTTTAGCACATTTCAGAACAATGAATAACATACATTACATCTTTTCTAAATTATTTAACATAAATTCGAGAAGATGAGAGGAAATAATTCGAAAAGTGTAGAGGAAATAATAATTTATAAACTTTAATTAAATAGGACTCACAATAGGATTAGTACTACGATAGAAAACACAGGAAGAGGCATCTATCATTTGAAATACGAACTACCGTATATTTGGAGTTTGAAAGGCATAATGGCTTTCATGAGCTAACAGAAAATTAGTCTTATGTTTGACATTTACAAAATGGGACGTTTTACGCTTGAACAAAGTTGGGAAATATTGAAAACTTACTTCAACACTGGTGAGTTTTCTACGGAAACCATAAGAAATTTACGGAAAAAATTTGCCTTCCAATCAGTTGATCAATCGAAGAAGCGAGCTCGTGAAACCGGTTCGTTATTGGACAAAACAATCACGCACACCCGAAAACATTGCTGCGATTGCTCACAGTGTGCATGAACATCCATCAACATCAATTCGTCATCGTTCTCAGGAACTGAACATTTCTCGCACTTGATTGAGGAGAATTTTGGCTACAAACAAGAGTCCAAGAATTGAAGCCTCATGACTATCCGATGCGTTTTCGGTTCGCCTATCGCATTGGATGGGCTGAAGATCGTTTGGTCGAAGATGAACAATTTTACCGATAAATTATCTGTTCCGATGAAGCTCGTTTCCACCGTGGAGGCTATTTCAATAAGCAAAATTGTCGCATTTGTGTATCAAAAAATCCATACGTTCATCCACAACAAGTGACTGTTACGGCAGCATAATAGAGCCATTTTTGCGAAAATGAGGAAGGATCCGCCCTGAGGGTCAATGGCGAGCGTTACAGAGTTATGTTAAATGGATTTTTGTTTCCAAAAATTGAGGAGGGGTACATAGACGGCATTTGGTTTCAACAGGACGGGGCGACTTGCGTCACAGCCAACGATACAATCGATCTTTTGCGCACCGTTTTCGAACATCGAACAATAAAGCGAAATTCTGATGCGAATTGGGCGCCTCAGAGCTGTGATTTGAACACATTAGACTACGTTTTGTGGGAATCAATTAAGGATATATGTTACGCTTATCATCCAGAGACGATTGAGTTCTTGAAACACGAAATTGAAGTTGCCATTCATGAGATTGAAGCCCAAACATTCGGAAATAAATTGAAAAATTTAGTTGATCGGATGGGGACTGTAAGGCCAGCCGTGGCAGTCATTCGAATGATGTTTTGTTTCATTCGTAAATGGAAGTGTTCAAACTTTCTAATAAAATTATAAATTTTATAACCGATTCAAATTCCAAATCTAAGATGGCCCACCCTTTATCTCTTGAGTTTCTCTCACTGAAGGTAATGAAGAGATAAAATAACAAACAAGAAATGGCCAATAAACCAGAGTTTAGGGCTAGAATTGTAATGCACATATTTTTAGACATTCAAACCAAGTAAACGCAAATGGTATCGATTTACCCAATTGCTACCAAATTTTACATTACCACAGATGACTATAAAGCAGAGTGTCTATATATCAACCGCTCAGCTCAATTTTGTGTGCAACTTCGCGAACGCCACCTAGTAGATTTGTTTATAATAAATATCATAACCTTCCCGTGTTATGGTTATGCTTGATGACGGGTAAGTGACCTTTTTTCGACTGCTTACGTCTTATGTTTTAGGTTTGCCTATGTATTACGATGTTGTTATAAGTATGGTGAGCAATGTAAAACCTTTATTAGTTATTTCTAATTTTATTTATTTTTAGCTTGACAACATTCACAACATGGCCAATGTAGGGTCTATTACCTCCTGACTAATTTTGTTACAATTGTTTACAAATTTACATTTTGGATTTTACATATTCCGAATAAAAATTGTGAGGTTGGTAGCAATTATAAACTCTAAAATTGACTCACCTCTTCTGTTGATATCACCGCTCCCCCATTCGACGTGATGACCGTTCGCGTCGCATCCGATCACCATGTGCCATCCTCTAGCTTCGGCCTCTTGTACAAGGGCCCGGGCCGCTGCTGATGGGGGTCTCCTTCCTCGTATGGCATGTACCTTGAGGCCAGGAGCAGGTTAGTTTTGCCCCTCTCCTTTAGTACTGCTACCACCATGTCATTTGTGCTGTGCTGTGCAAGTAGAGTGAGGTTTAATGATCTCTTTGCTACTATACACGCTCTTTTTTGATCTATTATGGTTGAGTGAAGCAGACTGTAATTTTTTGACCTAAGTCCTCGAATTTTGTCCAGGAAGTTGCAATCTATGGAGCATTTTCTCACTTCTGGAAAGGCGCTTTCAATCTTTAGAATCCATGCCCAATATGAGCGCTTGAAACACCGCCATCGACAACAGCCTCGGAAAGGGAGACTTCGAAAGCATTAACTGTAGTCTCATCCAAGCCGTTCAGTCTTGCCTGCCAGGGAGATCATATACAGTCTTCCTGCCATACTTTCCTATACTTCAGCCCTGATAAGTGCCTTCAATTAATACAACGTGCAGGACCCTGCGCTAATTGCCTTAAGAAGGGACATCGCTCCTACGAATGTTCCTCTGGTAACTGCAAGAAGTGTTCCAAGAAGCTCAATACTTAACAATTCAAAAGGTAAAATCTCAATCAAGCAGCCATCACAAACGATGAAATAAAGGCATACCCAGACTCAACTACTAATAAAGCTACATCACCTAGTTCCAGCACCCCATCAACTGTCGGCTCGTATACTTTGTTATACACCGTCCTCATCTAGGTTACGAATAATTGGGCAAACCAAATTCAGGCAAGAGCCATATAAAACTCCGGTTCCCAGCTTAACTTCATTTCGGAAAAGCTTTTGAAAAAATTGGGCCTCCAAGAAACACGACATTCAGTTACTATTGGAGGGATCGGTTTGATAGCACAGAATACACGTTCAAGAGCCCACATCGAAATAAATTCCAACGTAACTGACTTCAGGGCAAGCATAAACATTCACGCTCTGACGAAAATAATTTCGCCAGAACTATCTCGCCACAACATTGAGAAAACATCTTGGCCTATTCCCGGTAACATAAAGTTTGCCGATCCGCAATTCTATCGTCGTGGTCCCATCGATATTCTTATTGGAGCCAGTCTGTTCTATTCAGTTCTTTCTGTTGATCAAATCAAATTCAGAGCAACTTCCACGCTTCACAATACGGTTTTCGGTTGGACCGTGTCAGGCCGAATGGCCACACCCGGCTCAATAACAATCCTCGCACTTAGCGGAATATGCACCGAGGACGAAATATTGGACTCCCATATCCAAAAATTCTGGCAGCTTGATGAAACCGAACAGGGCCCAAATAATTGCACGGCTGCTGAAAACAAGTGTGAGGAATTCTTCATCCAGACTACAAAAATGGACAACAACGGCCGTTTCGTCGTTCTATATCCATTCCGGTGCGATCCACTGGGATTTGGCAAGTACTGTGATACGGCACTTCGACGCATCCACTCCTTGGAAAGGAGATAAGCTAGGGACCAGACTTTAAGGCAACAATATAAAGCGTTCGTGAAGGAGTACATAGATTTGGGCCATGTGAGGGAAATCTGTTTCACCATGGTGGAAGGCATATTACTTTCTTTCACATCACTATGTTCTCAGACCCGAAAGCACGACGACAAAATTACGGGTGGGTTTCGATGGTTCCGCGAAAACAACTAGCAACCTGTCACTGAATTACGTTTCAGAAGTCGGGCAACCATTCAAGGCGACGTGTTCACGATCCTACTGCGCTTCCGTCATCCCAAATCCAAAGCGACCCAACTGATCAAAAATACCAATTGATATGGTGGAAGGATGATACTGAAAAACACTTGAAGTGCTACCAGCTTTGCACTGTCACTTATGCCTCTGCCCCAGCTTTGTATCTCGCCACACGCACGTGACATATGGCCGACAATGTCAAGGACCAGTATCCACTTGCCGCGCAATCCCTCAAAAATCACTTTTATGTGGATAACGTCTTGTCTGGCTTAGATCACAAGCCCACCTGGCTACTAATGCAAACTGAATTGATGTCGTCCTTAAAAACTGCGGGCATCACACTCCGCAAATGGTGCGCAAATCACCCGCAGCTACTCAAGTACATTCCAGCTGAGGATCAAGCAATTGAGTTGGACTTCAGTCACTAGTCCAACGACAGCATCAAAACGATTGGGTTTAACTGGCAACCCAAATCCGATTATTTTGCCATTCGAAGCATCTAAATCTCTACGCAACGGGTCACGAAGTGAACTGCGTCAACGGATGTCCCACACATCTTCGACCCACTGGGCATACTGACCACTGGCATGACGGCGAAACTATTTTTGCACAAACTGTCCGAGTCAAAAATTGATTGGGATGTTGCAGTGCCCCAAGAGCTACACACCAAGTGGATAGGCTTCAGAGATGGTTTGAGCACACTAAATCACATAACGTTCTCCGGACATGTATTGGCTTACAAAATCACATCTCAGATACAGTTGCATATCTTCGCTGACGCCTCGGAGAGGGCATATGGTGCTGACGCTTACATCCGTTCAATAGACCGAGACAGCGTTGTCATCGTACGAGCAAATCACATTACCTCGGCTCGAGTTATGCGCAGCCAAAGTCAAACAAGGCTAGCCAGACTGGACACCTAACTCAAACAGCGCAGTAAAAATGATCTGCAGCTGAATAACAATCAGATCTCCCTTTGGACCGATTCCACGATAGTCTCTGGTTGGATTAAGGCCGGGTCATCAAACTTTCACACTTCCGTCGCCAACCGTATTTCGAACCTACAGAGGGCTAGCATTCCCGAACAATGGAGACACGTAATGTCATTGAACAATCCAGCCGACCTATTATCAATAGGCGTTGATCCTGAAAAATCAGCCAACAATACTTTCTGGTTTTACGGTCCAATGTTCCTTCATGGTAGAGAAGACGCATGGCCTAATCTTAATCCATGCCCAGAAAAAATTCATCAAAATTCATTCAGACGTCTTCAGCGCTTAATCGCCTACATTCTTCGCTTCACCGAGGCCACGAAAAGGTGTTCCAGAAAGAACAATTCACTCGTGGCAGAGCTAGAACGCGCCCAAAACCCTAATAGTCAACCATTTCCAGCAACAGGAGTTCAGCGACGATCTCCAGCAGATAATGAAACATGGCGAAGTCTCCAAGGGCAGCTCAATTAGCTCCTTGACTCGTTTTTTGGACCAGAATTGAGTCCTTCGGGTGGGCGCACGTCTCGAATCCTCAAATCTCGACAATCCTGCCCTGATCCCGAATTCTTTCCCCAACCCTAACTATTGACGCAGTTTTCGTTCACTAAAAGTCCGTGGTAAACAGCCACAAAAGACTTATATTGATGTCTCTTGCTGCTTCACCACGAAGGCCGTGATATAGTCGTCGACCAACTTCGTCGGTGCTCGAAATCAATTGCAGGAACGCAATAGTATCTCTAACGAGAATACTTCCAAGGAGAAACTATGCAAGGAGTGCAGCTCTCGAAGAATTGACTTCCATTTCATCCCTCCTCGAGCTCCTCATTTTGGTGGACTGTGGGAGGCTGCCATCAAATCTGCCAAGAAACTAATGCCGCATAGACTTGCGTCAGCCTCGTCGACGTATGAAGAAATAGAGACGGTTGTTGTCGGAGTAGAAGCTATATTGAACTCCCGTCCCACTACGCCGATGCCCGATAACCAATGATCTCGCCGCCTTCACGCCAGGTCACTTTTTGATTGATCGTCGATCCTCAGGCTCATTCAAACAAGGTCAATTTACTGACTCGGTGGAAGCTCGTTACGTACGTCAAGAATGAGTTCTGGAAACGGTGGTCGACGGAATATCGAAATCAACTCAAACATCGATTCCAATGGAAACATACGCCCAAAACGTTACACCCGGCACAATCAACGCATCTCCTGTGACGATAAAACTTTTAATGACGAACCCGGGTGTGTGCTTTGAAAATTTGACAGATTTGGGCGGACATCATTGCCAGTGAATGGAATATTATAACTTATTATGACATGTCCTCCTTTTGGAGGGAATCGCAGAAGAACTAGGCTAGACCAATGAACTTTTAAGAACTAATCCATCTGGACGAGTAAAATGAGGATTGCTTACAAATAAATTGGCCTCACAATTAAATTCAATTCATCACGATGCACAACAAGAAGCTCGGACTCGATCCTTGATCCTAATGTCACTACAAGCAACACTGCTGGCATTGCGTTATCAGCATCACTTCGCCCCTCACATACAAGAACTAGACTCAGTTAAACGTAAACCGTTGGAAATGGACAGCTTGATACAAGGATACGATACGAGATTCCGTCCTTGAAAGCTGGACTAAAGCTGGGAAACGATTAAAGATAAACTTAACTTCCGACTTTCATATAATAACTAGAGGAGTTTTTAATGTTTTATGTTTCCAAAAAGTTGCAACAGTCTTGCAAACTACGCAGCAGTGTGGCGACACTCGTTAAATTCGGCTCTTATCAGCTCGTTAAATATTGTCTGGAGTTATCAAAATTTTTTGGTGGAGCTTGGCTCCAGGCAGTATTTCATGTTCCTAGTGTTAGTTAAAAAATATATATTTCATTTGAAAAAAGAAATTCTTCGTTGCGAAAAATCATTTCAAATAATATCTGAATCATGTTTTCAGCATAGAATAATGCTTATTACTAGGGTTGCCCGAAAAAAGGTGACGGAAATGGGTACTGTACCCCTTAAAACTTAGAATTTTAGAGAAAAAGGCATACAGTGATAGTGATGATAGGGGTACATGAGAATGGAATAATATATCAATTTCTATTTAACAAAAGAGAAAGATTTTATTCAGAACAATAACACAAAAGAAATTAACGTTAAAATAAAGTGAATTCATTCATAAAAAGTATTGTTTTTGCAACAAAATTCCCATACGTATCCTAATATTTCTCGCTCGATTTTAAATCTTTTAATAGACGTTGATTTTGTAATATATCATGAAAAATATCCTTGCATTTCTTATTGCTATTGAATTTAATCAATAACTCAGTCTCTACCGACTCAATTGTCAACTTATTCCTTTCCTTTCTCCAACCATTTGCCATTAGACTAAATACCCGTTCGCTTATAGCCTTTGAATGGGGAATACAAAAGATAAAGGCGAGAAGTTTTTCAAAATTTGGTATATTGAACTTTAAAATTTCCATCCATTTATTTTCAGATTTACGGGAAGAAAATTTATCTTTGGATAAATCAAATTTTTATTTAAGTACAACGTATTCGGTAAAAAAAATCATCTTTATCAACAGACGGAATATGAAAGCTATCAATTACATTGATGAATTCATTCAATGATGGATATGCTTCCAGGTTAAATATTTTGAAACTTTCTAGCACGTTATTTTGAAATGTGAAGTGTTTCTCTGTATAGTTCATTAAAGACTTGTGGACTTGCGAATGAATTAAATGCACGCTTCCACTCATAATTATTTTATTTATTAATTTGAAAATTGTTGAGAAATTCGGTACATGATACGCGTTTGGTACGAATGACTCAAACTGAACTGGACGCACCACATCGAATGTTGAATGATAATAAATAGCTCTTGTTGAAATCTTCAATACCATTCGTTTCCTTTTACATCTAATGAGATGCGTAGTTTCACTAGACCAGTTGGTTGCACACAGCATCTGTACGACTGCCCCGATACAAACTAAACTTCTAAATTGTTCCAGTGCTACTTTTAACTGTTCACTATAAAAGGTAACCGATCACCGCCATTGCTTGACCACTTTCATCCTTCATTTTTTCGTAGGTCACCGAATGAATGGTACCAAAGAAACGTACCCTCACAATATGATGTAACACATTGAATTAATAACACAGGAATGGTAAGTAACAATTTAATCTTGGTGTGCATCAACTACGTATAACCGCCACAGACTCTAAAAATGCATTTGCAGTTTTTTTAAAAATTATTATTTCCTGGTCATTATCACAAGTTCTGCAAAGCTATACGGCCATAATACTCTTCTTGAAGTCTCGTTTTCAGACTTTCTTTCAAATTGAACGTAATTTCAAACATCTCTGTAATTAGTGCCCTTTCACTCTCTAAACTTCAAATCGCTGTGTTTATTTCTGTACCAACGTTAGAAAAAGTCCTAAGAATGCTTCTGCAAGATCACATTCAAAAGATTTTTTCAATAATGGCGAATTCTCCTTGCTCAAAAAATAACATTTTATCAGTTCAAAACATTTATATAGTCTATTCACTGCAGGTAATATAGAAAGCCATTTTGTTGGTACGTGTCTCAATAATTTCTGATATTCCATGTCAGAAAATTGATATAATAACAAAAGTGATTGCTTTCCTTTTGTAAATGAAGAAAATTCATTGAAACACTTTATTACTTCTAATTGAATGTCGAACATAAAATTGCCTGATGCTTTTCTAACGGCATTATGAAGACTATGATTGAAATTTGATGGTATTTTGTAACACAAGAATATTCGAAACGCTTCCAATGTACAAACTTGACGAGAGGAAAGACGAGGAGCCTTTTTTTTCACGTCAAGGAGCCTGGGAGGGAATTGCAGAGACTTTGTGTTGTATGCCGCCTGTGGTGAAATTTTTGAGAACGGCATGTGCCGCGGAGAAGGAGGAGCACAATAACTCCAAAAACTATGGAGCTACTGCGGATGACCTCTACCGCTCAAACTTGTCTTATTCTGAAGGATTCAAGTTTTTGATCAAAAATAATGATAAGTATGTAATATCTGTTATAATATATTCCATTTCTCATCACTAATTTCTTTATTATTGTACCACATTTTGAATACTGCACTATTTTCTGTCGCTGTTACTTGAGCCACGGAAGTTATACTTGTCACAGCCACGACTGTCACTTTGACTCCAAAGTCCCCATCTCTAATAAAAGTGTGGCGATCTTTTGCCGGGCATATATGGAGCCGGCTTTACATATATGGCAATTGGAGCAGCAGCATAAGGGAGAAATGGACTGAAGGCCAGTTTTAATTACTTGAAGTCTTAGACAAAAGAGTTAAGGACAGGCAATCATTGCTCAAAAAGCGTCTTGGGTTAAGACATCGCTCTAAGCCATTCGCAAAAACTAACTCATACACCCGAAATAGCCAGTGTCGCCGTTTAATTCACAAAATTCTAAAATTCTAACATTTTGAATTAGTAAAAAATAAACTACTATTATCTCTTATAAATAGTTTGAGGGTATGATAATCGAAACTAAAAGTCCCGGAAATTCAATCGGTTCAGTATTTGAAATGAGTAATTAAAAACTGAAAAATAGCTATAAACTATGATAATAAGGTAAATAATTCACAAAAAACTGTGATAATATCTTAAGCAAAAAAATTTCAAAGGAATCAAGAATGTTATTTTCAGTTTTTTCTCAAATAATAATTTCAAAAATTAAAATTCACCGACGACTCTCGCGAAACAATTGATTTTCATATATGAACGTCACTTACTAAAAATGTCGACAAAAGCTCTTTGAGGCATAGGAAAATGTTTTCAGTTACTGCCACCGGTGGAGTACTGTAGCGGTTTCAATCTGGGACTGAAGGGGTTTGCGAATTTGCTACGCTCATAATTTAGATGTCGATTTCTTAATAAATAGACCATTTTCGAAGAAAAATAATGGTTGGAAAATCATATAAATTGAAAATGCACGTTTTCTAAGCATTTTTGTTTTTGGAATAAACGTGTTATGCTATTTTAAGAAATACTTTTCGGTCGAAGTTTGGTCGAACTTAGACCAAATGTCTCAAATTTCCAGGACCCAAACCTACGCTTATATAGGGCATTTAGACCAGTTTCTTAAATCGGGTCGCGAAAATTCTCTGTTCGTATACGTTAGGACCTGTCCTAACCTCTTTGGTAGAACCTTAAAGTGTCGACGGAGAAGCAGCTTGCCGATTATTTGATTAAACCATTAACAACAACGAAATGTTATATGTTTAGATCAATGCAACTGATTGTAAAACACTAAGACCTTCAGATCAAAAGGTCTGTTCCCGTACTCGAAAATTTTACTGATTTTTAATGGACTTGAGTATTTTGCGTTCCCGTACGGAGAAAATTGCTGTCACAGGCACTTGTAAATTTGATTTTGAATTTGTTTGTTTGTAGGTATTTTGTTAAATTATTAGTTAAATAATTACCAGTTACAAATAAATTATTGATTTATTTAGATTTGTGTGATAATTTATTTAAATTTTTTATATTTAGTTTATACTCCATATCAAATATACTTTTACTTTTCTGCTCACTCGCCGTTAAACCATTTGCCAGTGAAATCTTGTCGTAATTCGGTTTGCGTCAACAAAAGACTTAGAATTTTAATTTGGGACAGGTTTTTTAAGAAGTTGCATCATTGACAGGTTAACAAACATAACATATTTATTTTGAAATTGCAGGTTTCCCAAACACAGAAAAGCCCCACTTTGATGACATAAGCCCGCGAAATGTTACAACAGTCGTTGATGAAACTGCAATTCTTAAATGCAGAGTCAAGAATAAAGGAAATAGAACGGTGAGTTAGAAACAAGAAATCAGTAAAGGGATTTTGGTGGGGTAAGAAATAAATATTATGTAGGTATTTTACAACTGAAAATTTTCTGAAATTTGTAAAAAATTTAATTTTCATTCTGCCTTGATGTATTATTGTTTCTGTTTCTCTTTTTAAAATATTTTGAAAGCATAAATAATTTAAAAAACCAAATTATATCTTGTCACAAGTTTGCACGTAGGCCACGTGGCGCGAAAGATAACAATCCATCCCGTAATAAATCCAATCAAACACAGTTTTTGATTGATTCGTCAATCAAGAATTATGCCTGCCAGATGACCACGCCGGGATCCTGACCTGCATCAATGGATTCGAAGTGATTCCATTCATGGGGAGGGACGAGATTAAAATAAATCGAATGCATGATTTCTGATTGACGAATCAATCACAAATTGCACAAGTGCAATCCCGCTTCGAGGAACAATTGCCTTTATGAGAGAGGGTTATTATCTCAATCGGACGATCGAGCCGCTACCTCGTCGGTGCCGCCTCTATTTTTTGGTCCATTGTGACCCAAATCCCTTACGGGATAAGCTGCCCGTCGAAACCCACTGCACAATGCGATCGTCCGATTGAGATAATAACCCTCTCTCATTCAGGCACAGTTTTTGATTGATTCGTCAATCAAGAATTACGCCTGCCAAATGACCATGCCTCGATCGTGACCTGCATCAATGGATTCGATGTGATTCCATTCATGGGGAGGGACGAGATTAAAATAAATCGAAAGCATGATTTCTGATTGACGAATCAATCAGAAATTGCACAAGTGCAATCCCGCTTCGAGGAACAATTGCCTTTATTAGAGAGGGTTATTATCTCAATCGGACGATCAAGCCGCTACCTCGTTGGTGCCGCCTCTTTTTTTTGGTCTATTGTGACCCAAATCCCTTACGGGATAAGCTGCTTGTCGAAACCCACTGCACAATGCGATCGTGCGATTGAGATAATAACCTTCTCTCATTCAGGCATTTGTTCCTCGAAGCGGGATTGCACTTGTGCAATTTCTGATTGATTCGTCAATCAGAAATCATGCATTCGATTTATTTTAATCTCGTCCCTCCCCATGAATGGAATCACTTCGAATCCATTGATGCAGGTCAGGATCAAGGCATGGTCATCTGGCAGGCGTAAATCTTGATTGACGAATCAATCAAAAACTGTGCCTGAATGAACAATTGCCTGAATGAAAGAGGGTTATTATCTCAATCGGACGATCGAGCCGCTACCTCGTCGGTGCCGCCTCTTTTTTTGGTCCATTGTGACCCAAATCCCTTACGGGATAAGCTGCTCGTCGAAACCCACTGCACAATGCGACGGTGAGTTCGAGGTTGTTTAACCCGGAAAAATTGTGCAATTGGTTTCGAAAATTGAATTTTAGAGACGCGAGCTTAGAATTTTGGTCTTCAACATTTTGGAATTTTTGAAATTTTGGATCCCCGAGTAGCTCCATTACGGCATCTTTCTCGAACCTTCAACTCTAGGCTTGGAGTTGAATGACCGAGGAATGAGCCAAGGACAAAGGGGATCCAGGTATAAAAAGGATGTCGAGTATGGGTTTTGAGTTTTGAGGATCGAGTAGTAAAGGAATTCTGGAACGGTGATAATTTTGAAGAAGGAGATTAAGTAAATTAAGTGGTGAAGTGATTAGGTTTTGGGAGTGATTTTATTGGGAGTGGAGCGGAGCAGTAAAATTAGTGTTCAGTTGATTGATGAAGAGAGTTTTAAACAATAGTTTTAGATCACGGAGCTGAAGTGAAGTTGAATCGTTGCGGTTAGCAAAATAGTATCAATCCTTGATGATTCACATCAAACGAATCAATATGATGATTAATAACAATATTAATAGTAATGATAGTAACTGAGTAAGAAAATAATAGTGTACGTAGACGTGGCGAAATTTGAACATTACACAAAGTTGAAGTGATACAAAGTCAATTAGTTGAGTCGCCGCGACTAAGTGAAAAATTAATAATATATTATATACAATATTGAACAAAGTTGAAGCTATACAAGGTCAATTGAAGTGAGACGCCACGATTAAGTGAACAATTAACAATATTAACAGAACAAGAAAGTACATTAAATGAACAAGGAAATACAAATCGCTTGGGATGAAGCTTTGAATAGACTTTAAAGAAATTAATAGCGATTATTGAAGCAAGGTGATAATTAATAGTAATAATAATAATAATGAGGATCATGAGTAGGAAAATAATAGTGTAAGTTGACGTGGCGAAATTTGAACATTAAACAAAGTTGAAGTTTTACAAAGTCAATTACAGTGGCGTAACCAAGGCTGGGCAGGAGTGGACCTGGCCCCCTCAAGTTTGTATGTGTGCCCACCCACTGACGATCGTGCAATTGTTGTAATTTTGCAAAGTCAACATAATCTGGAGCAACAGTTGCTTATCTAAAAGTAAAAATTTCTGTTGCGCATTTTTTTTTTGCATTTTCATTTTCATGCGTGTAGTTTTGGGAACCTCAAGTACAGGGACATGACTCGGAACGTGATGGTGTGTTGTATTATTGCAACGTTGGTGGTCGATCACCCCCTGGTTGTGCTGCGTTATCGCAGTTTCAAAATGGGTGGTCGATCACGCCATCATCATCGCCAAGGAAGGAACGGAGTCGCGTCCTTCATGAAAGCAGTATAACTCCAACCTTGATTACGAGCAGACGCGCTACAAATATAGCTAAGAAGTTAATTTCTAAAAAATTCCATCAGCCATAATTAGTGGATTTCTCTGACAGTCTTAATTTGTAAAATTGAAAGTGGAAAAAATAGGTTTTTCGTGAGTATAAGAATTTTCTTTCAAAAGTGCAAAAGTGGAACATGAGTAAAAGGAGCATTGTGAACTTTTTCTCGCCCGCTGGAGGGAAGAAAAATTGTGCAGAATCCATGAACGAGCATAAGAAATCGTCACGTGAACCAGAAACTCATAGTAAACCCATACTTGATGATAGTCCAAGCCTTGCAAATTATTATCTAGTTGATAACGATGAAAACATCATGAATACCAGATCCGAAGATGATGTTTCTTGTTTCGACGAAGGAGAGGATGAAGTTTGTGAATTGGAAATGGCCGAAAAAGGTGAAAAAATCAGAGACATCCTTTCTACAAATATTCCTGGGCCAAGTGATCTTTCACAGCTGATAACACAAGGACCTTGTCAACCGACCTTGTCATTTTATACAAAATCTCAATTTGGGACTGGCAATAACGCAAGGTGGCGCTCTTTTTCGTCTAGTTGGTTTTTGTGGTATCCATGGCTTGAGTACAGCGTGGTAAAAAACGCCGCCTTTTGCTTTCCTTGCAGGTTTTTATCGAACAAATCAATTGAAAATAAGGTATTCACTACGATTGGTTACTCCAATTGGAAAAGAGCAACCGAAAAAAATTCAGGTTTCAAGCAACATGAACAGAGCGAAGATCATAAGTTCTGCCAGGTCAAGTGGGAGGCCTATAAGGTCAATCAAGCAAACAATACCGGGAAAAGTGTCTGTGCCCAAATTAGCGAAGCTCATGCGAAATTAGTCGCGGACAATAGGTCCTATATCAAAGTATTGGCTAAATCTGCTGTTCACAGCTGTTCAAGGAATCGCTCAAAGAGGACACGACGAGAGTGTCGATAGTGTGAATCGTGGAAATTTTCTAGAACTACTCAACCTCTTGTCAGAATATAACCCATCATTAGCCAAAAAGCTGGAGAAATTACCACAAAACGCAAAGTACCAAAGCCCACTTGTACAAAATAATATTCTCAAAATAATGTCTGATCTAGTCTTGGAAAAAATAGGGAGTGAGTTACAGACTGCCAAGTACTTTTCTGTACTTTCTGATGAATCGAAGGACATTTGCAAAACTGAACAGGTTTCTGTATGCGTTCGATTTTGTCTCGACACTGTTATATATGAGAGGTTCTTAGGATTTCACCCTGCCTATAAATTGGATGCTGCATCCTTCTTGGAGTACATAAAAAAATTATTCTCCCAATGTAATGTTGACATGCAAAACATGGGCCAATGTCATGAGTGGTCAAATTAGTGGCGTACAGACACTTTTCAGAAATGCTGCAGGGTATGATGTGAGGAGTGGATTATAACTACGGTAGCGATCACTTTCCTATAAAAATTAACATTTTAAATATTAAGACTGGATTCGTTCCAAGCTGCCCAAAACTCTCAACGAAACCAGTTAACTGGGGCAGCTTATCGCACACCATTGCGGCTCGGCTGTCGGGGGTTGAGATCAAGGATTGCAGTACCAATCCTTCATTGAATCCCTCGTCAGCCTAGATAAAGCGTCGGGTGGTTTGGTCAGAGAACTAGTGGGCCTACGGAGTAATAAACAAAAATCGTGGTGGTCGACACCTAGGCACACGAGAAGCTTCCAGAGTGCTTCCGTAGCGCTCTGTCCAAACAAAATTTAAATTCCAGTTTCTCTCGGCACAATTATCAATGATTTGAAGTTTTTCAATTTTATGCATGTGACTATTTGATTTTTATTACTTCTTCATTTGAATTCATCCTTTTGTTATTTATTATTATATTTTCAAAAAGGTTACAATATTAGTTTATTAGTAATAAGCTTAATCTTATTATGTATGTGGGAGTCATCATAGTGATTCCTTTGTGTTACGCCCTTTAGAGGGAAGTTACGTTGCATACGTAAAGTAATTTCCATCACAATCACTAATATTTTTCCAAAATTAGAACATTCCCATGCCATCGATGGGAGAAACGTGCCACCGAGTGCCTAAATGCTCCTTTGCCCCCCAAAGCCGTTCATATGCCCAATATGCTCATTTGGAGCGAACATCTTTACACGGTCAATCGAAAATCGCTGACGCAGCAACAATGCTAGTATCAACCAGAATTCTCGGGGGATGCCCATCAAGTCTTATCAACCAAAATTACTCACGCAGCAATTTCGCGACATTCGTCGTGACGCGCCTCCACGCATTTATCAGGGTCAACTGACCTTGGAGCAGAAAATTTCAAAATGAATTTAAAATGCTGACGTCGAAAACAAGGAAACAAAAGGCCTTCAACATGGATCATAATGTTGGATCATGGATCGTGGGTGTTGTCACCATCATATTTTGTGAAAAGGGGAACTACAACGTCAAAACATCTCAGATGGCCTTCAACATGAATGGTTTCATGGTATCATGATATCCATGGAACAATGGGATCATGGCTACAGAAATTGCTGTAGCTGCAGTATGCTTAGCCCTTGGAGCCAAAAATCATCCGATTCTGGAATTATGTCAACCAAACCAGGATTGGGGATAAATGCTGAAAAAGCCAAAAGTCTCCTATAAATGATGCAAGAAAATGAGCAGAGAGGCAGTTGTGACCACGTTCCAAACCAATACAAGAAGGAAGCCCAGGAGCTAACAGCGAAACCACATCAAGAAGGAAGCCTTGAAGCCAACAGCGAAACCAGACGGAGAAGGAAGCACAGGAGCCAATAGCCAATAAAAGCCAATCCTAAGAAGGAAGAGAGAAACCGAGAGGGGACTTCAAAATTCAAATAAACAATTCAAGTGAGGTGGTTGCATAGACTACCTTTTATTTGAGTCCCAACCAGGCTTCATTTAGTCAGGTGGGCAGTTATAATTTTAACTCCCATAATTTGGAGGAACTTTTAAAGGACCCAAAGGTTGGTCCTAGACCTAGGTCCTGGGAACGTCAACAACCGCTACTCCTCCAGCAACGGGAGTACAACCGCCGAAGAAGAGAGTGAGGACTGGAGCTGAAGCCCAATTTAAGAGGAAGTTGGTCACTGGTGTCCAATCCTGAGTGCTGGCACAAGGCAAAGAGAGTAAGGGCTCAGCAGGAGAGCTCCAAAATCAATCAGGCGAGGAGAAATTATCGTCGCGCGAAGAAATTAGCCAGAGGTAAGTAAGTAGAGTTAGGGCTAGAAGTTAGGTATAATTGAAAATTTTGTAAGGCAGCTTCGGTTAGAAAATTAATGGTTCTATGTAAATTGTTAAGTACCATTTTCTAAGAGACAAAATTTCATGTAAAGGAACTTTTGGATTAACTTTCGATAATAGATGAAAATGAGCATTGCAGAAACTTAGATTTGAAATAAAGAAAATGTATTATTGAAAAAGAAAGAAAAGTTTGAGATTATTCCCTATTCACGCCGTAAACTCCAACACTATTAGATTTGTTAGAGTTAGTCGAAAGTTATAATTGTTTAGCGCAGACGTCTAATCGTTTAAATTCCATATGGATGGGCTTTCTTTTTTGTTAACCTAAACAAATGCTTGAAAGTCCTTTGGAATTTTTTAGAATAAGATATTGAACTGGTACTTTTACTAATTTGACTGAAATTTTGGTGTGGGTTATACATTATAATCAATGTATTTGGATCGTATAACAAGATACCTAATCGAGCCTTTTCTAATTTTTCTACGGAAATTTTGCGGGTACTAATTTCTTAGGCTATGAGAATTTCTGAAAGTAAGGCTCCTACTTGAGCTGACGCCATGTTGTCTAAGATTTTTTTTTAAGGTGGAGTTTACTGAATTATCCTTTCTAGAACACCACATGGTATACTGTAATACTGTTGAATTCAATTATAAGAACTAAATCTTACATTAAGTGAATGCTGGAGCATTTCAATCAACCTCTATGCTAGTTTATTAGAATCAGCATTTTATCCTTAAGTCGACTACGAACCAATTTGTTCATTTACTGATCTTTTTCGCGAATTATCGCCTGACCTCTTCCTGACTTGGTCCGGCTTTCAATCGAGTTGGAGACGTGATTTCGTCCTAATAAGCCAAGGTTGTGATTTGAAGACGACTAGAATGCAGATAGTACGATCCTCTGCGATTCGCCCGCATATTGATGGAGCTTGGAGACTTAAAAAGCTGTGATTTTACGATAGATAGAGTGGAATATCACTGATGAGGACCGCTCCACCTCCTCTAGTGCTACCATCGGAGAAGTCGTCAAGGGCGTAACCATTTATTTTAAAGTTGTAATTTTTAGTGAAATGTTTTTCATTCATCAAAAACACAACTCTTTCGTAGTCATTGCCGAACTCCTTGCTCTGATTTTCATTAGAGGCGGTAGGAGTTGTGGTTCGCCATGTGATGGGGGAGGCTGTATTGTCCTTTTTGGTTTGTTGGTAAGAGCTTCTGTATATGTACTTCGGACAATTGTCACCCTTGTGGGACATAAGCAGCTGTCAGTCATTTTGGGTTGCCTGTGATTGTGCAATTGATCGAGAAGATATCAACTTCCGACTTTGAGCGTCATTCAACTGCTTCATTTGGTTTTTCATTTCACGTTTACGCGCCGATTCATGTTTATTCTGTATGGAGCACTGCTCTGTACTGTGCAAACCGCTACAATCAATATAAACTGAAGGGAGCTTGCAGTAGATTCTTGTGTGAAAGAAATTCCGGGATTGTACAGGATCAGATCGTTATGTGATTTTTCAACGAATACCAGGCAGTGCAGAAGGCGACTAAAAGTTATACGTGGGGCGCTCCTGATCTTGCTGCAGTTGTGATGGTTGAACTTCGTTCTTGAACAGCGTCTGCAGGATTTTTATGCAGTAAGAGATGTGTGAGACATTGTACAATTTGAAAACATTTTCAAATATCGCCTCCCCACTTTTTTTAGTTTCATGTCAGATGCAAGGCCCTTGATCAATACAGATAGCCCTCGCGTTGCTCTTAGTCGAAAAGTGTAGTTATTGACCTGTTTTTCGTCGAGAGCATTGACAATTTTTCGGTAGTTATTAATTTTTTGTATCTGGAGTTTGATCTCGTTGATTTGAGCTTGCTTCAAATATGTGTCTATGAAGCACTTTTGATTCACAATCGGTCGTCGAAGGTCAATGGTCGCTGGCATAGAAATTTCTATATATTGCAAAGCGACATTGCAGTGTTGGAGGAACTGGCCTTGATGCAGACTCCGACCAGGAGGGAAGATTCCTGTACGATACCAGCACCGGAAACCATAACGGCTCAAGAAGGACAACCTGCGGTATCCACAGCTGCACATTCTCTGGAAATTATGATAGACCCACGGCCAGCCGGAGCGAACCCAAGACTACCAGCGTAACCGACGAACCGCGACAGACATATCGATATCCTCCGGAACCTGAGAAACGGTTTTGAGGACCTAGGATGCACATCAGTGACTGAACCACCACCTCTGTTTTCAATGTTGGATCCCATGACGACGCACCAGCCACCTTTTGGAATCAATGGAGGACGCTTTTGATGGCAGTCCCCTCACGACTACCTCCCACGACATCGAGTTCCTAGCCGTTCACTCCTTGGAAGGCACAGCAGCAAATACTCATGGAGTTCACCTGCAATCCGTGTCTCTATTGAATGGGAGAGTGAAGAAATGAAGGCTGCGCGACTGGTTGCTAAGTTGCGTGGCCCAGCACTTAGTTTTGCCGCTGCTTTAGGACCAAGCACTCGAAAGAATGGCTGGCAGCTCACGTACCTGCTACGAAATCAGTTTGGCACCCGAAGGAACAAACAGATGGCGCATAACCGGCTACGTTGGAGGAACCAGCGCCCACACATATGCCAAGGAAATTGTGGAGTTAACATGTTGGGCGTGAGCAGATCACCTAGTGTCTTGCCTTGGATCTGTTACTCGACGGTATAGCCAGTGGGGGGCCAGGGCCAACGGAACACAACTGCTCCATCCTCATTGTAAGGAAAATACTTTATTACGTAAATATTTTATTTATTTATTAATTTTTTTGTAATTAAGATATAAGTGAGATACAGGAGAAAGTGAATTGATGAAAAAAATTAAACAAGTAAAACACATGAAAGTGCGTAAAGTTGACAATTAAACAATAGAATAATGGATATACAGTAGTAGTAGTATAAACAGGTAATGTGTACATTAATCTAAATTCGGAGCAAGGACTCCTAGGAGATCCGGTTCTTAATCACTACAGATTGTATTAATAGAGGAGCGAATGAGATCCCGATTGTTGTGGTCTGCCTGCGCCGACTGCAGAAAGGTGGTGACCCGGTTGTGAGTCCTAAGCATGCGTGTGATGGGCTCCCTCTGCCCGAACTCCGTATGGTGGAAAGGGATTGGCAGAAGGCCACCCATTCTAAGCTTCATCCCACAGGATCGCACCCTTACATGCTCCAGAATATAGGCGGCAAAGAAATTCCCCTGGATCACGCCATGCGATAAAGAGTAGTCGGGCAACGCCCTACGAGAAGAAAGTGATTGAAGGCCAATGAGAGTCATACAGTCTGCATATGGTGGGAGGGGGAGGGAATTTAATTACGGAAGACTCCTCAGAGCACACCGAAGAAGGCGTCTCTGAACAGCCTCAAGTCTCCCAATGTGGAGTTTGTGGTACGGTGACCAAAACTGCGTGGCGTATTCCATTATAGGGCGAAAAAGGGAGATATAAAAAGTTTTGTATATATACGGATCCTCAATCTTCCTGGCCCACCTAGTTATGAAACCGAGGACGCCACGTGCTATCCGGATCACATGTATAATGTGCTCATGGAAAGCGAGGCTAGAATCGAGGTGGACACCAAGATCTTGTACGAGATCTTGTAATCAGGATATTATGAGGAAAATAGTAAGGTTTTCAATGGAAGCAGACGTGTTGACACTTAGAAACATTGAGCGGAAGGGACTACTTTGAGAGCACCATACCGCAAAGCGGTTCACATCGTCTTGGAGTTCAAGAAGATCCGTCGGATGAGCTACATTCTTAAAAGTCTTGGAGTCATCAGCATAGCTAAGAATAACCGAGTTCAATACGGCACGGTGAGAGTCATTTGTCGGGAGGATGAAAATGAGGGGACGAATATGGCTACCCTGTGGTACTCCGGATGTGCCTTGCATATGAGCAGAAAGATGTGACTGGAAAGAAACCTTGTAGGTGCGGTTAAATAAGTAAGACTGGGTCCACCTGAGAAAAAAGTCGGGGCATTGTGCCAGCTTTAGTTTTAAGATTATAAGATTGTGAGGGATGCAGTCAAAGGCTTGACTCATATCCGTAAAGAGGGCTTCGACCGCCTAACCACGTTCCAGAGCATTGATTGTATAAGATGTCAATTGTACGAGATAAGTAACCGTTGACTTGCCCTTAAGAAACCATGCTGATCTGGAAATATAATAGCAGCAAGGGAGGGGTAAATTTTCTCAACTAGAAGCTTTTCAAAAAGTTTTGGGATTGCACAAAGTTTGGCAATAGGTCGATAATTGGTAGCAAGCGTCTTGGAACCCTTGTTGAACACCGGAGCAAATAAACGAGCTTTCCAATAGTCAGGGAACACACCAGTATTGATAGAAATGTTGAAAAAGTGTGATTGTGGGCGCGCCATGTTAGATGCCTACCGCTTCAATAGTATGGGGAGGATACCGTCTGGGCCAGAGGAGAAGTCGTCTTTGAGAAGTGTAAACCGTTCATAAACATCAAAGGTGTGAATAGGTAGGTCAACCAGGTGGCGATAGGGAAGTACAGTAAGCTACATCCGGCTCAAACAAGCCATCGTGGAATGTGGAGGAGAAAAAGTTGGCCAACATATTCGCAATCGATTGAGGATGGTCGCATTCAATACCTTAGTAAGTAAAGGTATGAGGATAGCAGTTTTTATGCTGTCTTCTTTTAGCGTTAAGAAAGGAGAAGAGGCCACGAGGATTAGCCCGGAGATTTGACTTCACCGACACTAGGTAGTCATTATAAAGAGACCTATTAAGGAATTCAAAATTGGTGAATGAGGCTACGAATTTGTCATAGTCACCAGGTAAACCCTAAGCGATAAACCGTTTCAAGTTAGAGTTACGCTTGTTCCTCATAGATTTCAATTCTCTTGTGTACATAGAAGTTTGTTTTACGGAAGTTAAGTCGAGGGGGAGAGGTTGGGGAAGAAACAAGAGTGGGGTGAGAGTTGAAGAGGTAAACGGTGAAAGGAGGGTGATGAGGGTCGACGTTGCAGAGTTCCATCGAGCAGTTGGAGACAAGTACGTTAGTTGGATGATTTGATAGAACGAGATCAAGTTGCCGGTTACACCGGTTTTTAAAAGGATTGATTTGAGACAAGCAATGTAGGGATAAGAGGTCAACAAAGGCAGTTTCGGAGGGTGTGGTAAGGCTAACAGCTATGAAACAGTCCGATTCCAGATCAAAAGCATGGGAAGGTTGAAATCGCCTAGGAGGGGTATATGGTCCGCAGATGGTGTTAAACCGGAGAGAGAGTCGATAAGATCAGAGAGGTGGAGGTACACGTGATCGTCTGAGCGAGGAGGAATGTACCATGTGAGAAGAATGAGATTCACCGAGGGAACACGAATACGAACTGCTATGATTTTAAACGGTTCGTGAGATGGGGTAGGGACTAGGGCAGCGTTGAGTGAGGAGCGCATAGCTGTTAACACTCCCCCACCCCGACGGTTAGTCAAAAACTGATTTAGTCTTAGGGACTGTTCGAGGAGCACGTGGATGCATCAGAAGGGGGCCCTGAGACGTGGATGCCATCGCATTGTCAGAGGTAATGCTGGGTGCAGTGGGGGTGGGGGGGAGAGGGTTTGGGATATGTTGTCATGTTGTTAGATAGTGGAGTTATTGTATGAGAGTCAGAAGTATTACCGGGACCAGTAACATGCAGGGACTTGTCGTTAATTTTAAGTCTAGGAGCGGATGCATTTCTTGATGACACAGGCTCAGACACAAACTCTTGCTTTATACCTTTGAAGTACGCCGGATCAGATTGGGGTGGGAGGGACGAAGAGGGCAGAGGGAAGGTCATTTTCAGTAAAACAACGAGATAACATTAGAAAAATTATTATTATGTTCGCACAGACTTTTTCCTTTTCCCTAAAGAAACAATCATTAGTTTTATGGTTAGTTTTCTTACAAATTGAAAATTTTTTAGATGCTTCTCGACTTTTATTTTTAATTTTATTTTTAAAACAATCTTGCATGTTGTTATTTGTCTTTTTGCAGCACCCGCAATACTTCGGGCTTCTTTTTGGGCAGTCCTTCATGACATGATCTGGCCTTTGACAGACTGTTTACTTTCAGTTCTGAACGCAACTGTTTTTTTAGTGTCTTTTGATCCCTGTTTTTTTCTGCTCTGCTTTAAACTATTTTCCTCAGCACATACAAGCCCCGCAATAAAATTTAATGTCTTTTGATCCCTTGCTGTTGATTCTCATGCCGTTCTCAGCATCTTATATTGCTCGGGTAAAATAGAAATGACTTCCAAAAGGTTTCTTTAAATTAGATAATTAATTAGCTTTTGTTTTTATTTTACCAATATTAGGCATTATATCCTCTCCAGCATCAAATTTATAATCATCAAATTCTTTCAAGAGGTTATGTTTGAGTTGAGTTGCATCAACCTCAAATTTTTTTTTTAATTGGTCATACATACCCTTGGCTGTTTTCTGATCAATAATGTGCATTATCAACTTTTCATCAATTCTCATAACATTAATTTTTTGTGCTTTTGCATCTTGCTGCTGCCAATTTTTTTTCTTTCTCATCCTTCATATTTTCTAGCCTTAACGTACCATCAACGACATCCCAAGCATTTATTGCTTTTAAGCAGGTAAATAATTTAAAATTCCAGACATTGAACGCCTCCGACTCTGTGAGTTTGGAAATATTTTGCTCTTCACCACCGAACATCATCGGATTTGCATTAATCATTGCTTCGTGTGCATCACCTATCTTTAAGCCCACGAATATTTTTTTAAACTCTTTTGCTTTTTACTAACTTAATTTTAGTTTTACACAAAACGCCAACCAGGCGCTGCTACCATGTCAATAATTAAACACTTTATTTCCTATTACTATATTTTTATTTAATTTTTAAAATTGGATGTTAGGCGATTTGTTATTTTACTTCTTTGACAAAATATGTTCAGAGTGAAGTAGGTTGTGCTTACAGAGTTCGAAACCAACTTACAAGTAGGCGCTAGATTTAAATTTAAGTTTTCATATTGCTTTTACATATCTAGCATATTTCAACATAGCTTAAGGCAGCACCCTGAAGAGGAAACACATGACCTGAACATGACCGTCTGTCTTCAATTTCTTAAGCCCAATCTTCATCAGAATATCCAATTATATTTTGATTATTTTTCGCAAATGAGAGTTTGAACCTAGGAGGCCTTCAAATATCTCAAAACTCTTTTTCAAGCAATCCAATGTTCCCTTGTAGGTTTCTTGTTAAATCGCGTTAATTGTTTTTTATATACTAGACAAAAAGCCCGTAATACAAAGAAACAAAAATGATGTATATTTATCATAAGAACTTCAACTTTGTTGAATTCATGATGTATGGTGTTAAATATCAGGTTCGAACTTTGATGCACTGGATTTTTCAGATTTATTATGCGTCCCTTGTTTTCATAATTATTACATGTAACTTATATGTATAAGAAGTTTTCGCGAAAACGTTGGCAGGGGACGGGGACGCCTCTTCGCATGTTGTCCCATAATTCTCTTGTTATATTTTCTTGGAATTCAAGTTTAAATTTTCATAAGGTTTTATAAATCCGTCCTTATTTGGAAAAAATTTCCTTGTAGTTTGGGTCTGTTCTACGGCAATAAAAAATTGTTTTCTCGGGTTTTTTGATAGCCAGAGGCTAAAGTTTTGCACTCAAAACTTCTTCGTCGTTTGTAGTAATCGGAAAAGTAAAAAGTTTCCGAATCTACATTTATTTTAAGTAGGAAAAGTAGAAAGGTCTTGGAAATGTTTTTCGGTTTCTAAAAACTATAGAAAAAAACCAATGCTTTTTTCGGAAAATCAAACGATTTTGAAGGAGGTGTTGAAAAAATTTCCAGATCCTTAAGAATTGGCCATAGAAATAAATTTTTACGATTCTCTACGGAATCATCTGAGCTACAACCGAAAAATTTTACTACAAACATTTACGTCGTTCGTAGTATAAGGATATAAAAAAAATTTTGAACTTTTTAATGGAACCCGAGAAATTTGACAAAAACTTCGACATTTTTCCGAGGAAGCTACAATTTTGCGATTTTTTCGGGTTGTATGATAGCTAGAGAAAAAAATTTCCACTACAAACGACCTAGAAGTCGAAGAAAAATCTACGTCGTTTGTAGTAACAGGAAAAATAAATATGGTTGGAAATTTTTTTCGGTGTTCGAAAAAAGTAGAAGGAAAGGAACTAATGTTATTTTCAGAAACTACACACGATTTTGAACAAGATTGGAAAAGGATTTTTCCAAACCCACCAAAATTTCTGCCTAATTAATTTTTTTTTGATTCTTTACGGAATCGTTGGAACTACAAACGAAAAAAGTTTACGATTTTATATATCTACATCGTTTGAAGTTTCCGGATCTACGATTATTTTTTCGATATCTTAAATTCGGGTTCCAGGTTCACAGAGCTCATATTATCAACTCACAGCGGGAAATTTCTCAAAAATCATAGAAAATAACGTGAAACATCAAACTTCAATGGATAAAGTCAAAGAACAAATGGTATTGCAAACTTAAGATATATCTGAAGCAGTTACGAAAAGTGTCACACAGTGTATGGATGAGAAGCTACTGGCTATTCCGGAGGAAAATGAATGTTTAAGAGAAAAAGTTGCGACTATGAAAGTGAAACAAAACTACTTTGAAGATAAGAGTAGGAGGAATAATTCAATAATCTACGGGAGAAGCAGAGCCTATACATTGGGTCACAATGAGATGAAAACACTATCACTACTTGTAAGTTTTGCTACAACCTGGAAGTAAATATAAATCTGGCATCTACATATATTAAGGAAGACTTCTCAAGAGAAACTCTAGAAATAAGGAAGGAACTAACGCCACAAATGCTACGGAAACGCAAGAAAGGACAAATTGCATACACAAGGAAAGTTGAGCGTATAGTAAAAGACCGAAAAGATGATAACACAGCTATAAGAAAGAGAGACCAAGCAGAATCTCCAGGAAACTTGGCCACCCAAATGCCCTCATAGGCGATAATGAAACATAAACAAGCACAACTTGGACTGCAGAAATTTATAACTAAAAGTAGGTCAGCTTCACTGTGGGAGCAAACACATTAACCAACACCACCAACCAGAAAATATAGCTAATAATAAGTAAGCAAACTATAAAAACAAACATGTGCACCTCCATCCGGCCAGTCACCATGGAGGAAGATGAGTGCTACCTGCCAACTTAAGAAACCTGCAAACTCATCGAACATGATCAAACCAGAGGAAGAAGACGCATAACCAAATAGCTGCTTACAACACACACACTTTAAGAACAGATAATATCCTAGAAGAGTTCATGCTAGCACTTGAAAATATAGAATGGACCATCATTGGACTTAGCGAAGTGAGGAGATTGAGGGAGAAAGAACACGAGAATTTCATTTTTGATTATAAATCTCTTTACTCCGAACTTAACACTACTATAAGAAAAAAACTCGGATAAACATATTATTGTAACGGGCGACATCAACGCACGATTAGGTTACAGAAGAAAAGAACAGGAAATTGTTCCTTTTTTTAACGCTATTATATTTTTTATTTTTGTTCAAAACTGTACAAATTTGTTTCGACGACCATATTTGGTCTTCGTCAGTAGTTTTTATGATTGACTTAAGAATACATGAGAATAACGCTTAAATATAGTCTGATTGCTTAAGTTAAATCATTGACAATATGGAGGAGTGCTGAATCGCACCACCCATTATTGTCGTTAAGAAGTAATTCAGGGTTTTCCCTTGATATCATCATACTTTCGTATACATCAAGTTTCCTCCCATCATTGATCTCCGTGATGATTATTACGTTGTTGATGTTAATTGCGTGACTCTCCTCCACCATGTGCTTAGCAACTCTGGAACGTGAGGTCTCACTTGCCGTTTTTCCTATCCGTTTTTGTGCCCTTTTCGCCTCATTTTTGTGCTCCGCAAATCTCGTCGTAATTGACCTTTTCGTCTGGCAATGTGGACACGTTGTTTTGTAAATACCGCTCTTCTCTTCCAGGTTCTTCCTGTCTTTGGTTTATCCTAAAATGCTCCTTAGTTGCTGCCTTCTGCTCGTGGGTACGGCCTCTATTCCTATTTTCCTTGTTGTTCGCCTGATTTTGTTGGTGAGTCTCCCGTCGTGCGTGACGGCCACTCTCCTGTGGTCTATCCGATTTTCCTGTGTCAGATAAAAGGCCGTGAGTGCTACTAAAAAAAAAACTACTGCTGAAAACAATATATGGTTGTCGAAACAAATTTGTATAGTTTTGGACAAAAAATAAAAAATATAATAGCGCCTAAAAAAGGAACCGTTTTTTACTTCAAGCTGAGCCAAAATATTTGAATTTTAAATTTTACGCTGTTACACATATTCCTTATGAGAACCAACCTAAAGAAATTGTACTAGGTCCTTATGGTTGTGGAGAACGTACTTGAATTAGCATATGAACACATTGTTATGCATGTTTTTAGCACCGTTTCGTTTGTGGTGCTGAACCATGCAATTATTTAATTGACGATAGGGTACTTCAGGTCAACATAATTTTGTTTATTTTTTCTCCCTTCTGTAATTAATTTGCTCGTTTTGCAACCGTTGGATCAACTACCTCAATATACACTCAGGTGCAAAAAAAAACCGCAGCACTTCTTATTTCGGTATATTTTCTGATTCGGATTTTGAAAACTTCCTTTATTTTTCACATATTAGTCCCAAAAAGAAGTCCTTTCCATCACTATACCGTAATCGGTTGTTCGGTTTGGGAATCTTCAAAAAAAATTGAAAGCATCAAAAACAGTAAAAATTTGCCCTTTTTTGTTTTAAAAGTTGATTGTTTTTTAAACGACTATTGTACACTTAATGTGGAGTGTTATCCCCCTGCACTGATGACAGCCTTTTGACGTCTGTTGATGCTTCATATCAGATGCAGGATGTAATCCAGGCTGATTTGTTCCCATTCCTCGCTTAGGTCCTACTTCAACAAGTTAAGGGTGTCTGGAGCAGGTACACGTGCTCTAACACGGTCTTTCAGCATAGCCCAGACATGTTCGATCGGGTTAAGATCTGGCGATCGAGCAGGCCACTCCATCCTTTCAATCCCCTGATTCACATTGAACTCTGTTACCCGACGAGCACTGTGCGGTCTTGAATTATCATCCATAAAGATGAAGTTTCTTTCAAAATTATTGATGATCGGAAAGACATGTGGTGCCAGGATCTCATCCACAGAACGCTGTGCAATTTGCGATCCGTTTTCCACTACGATAAGCTCTGTACGGCGTTACAAAGAAATGGGTGCCCAAACCATTACGGAGACCCCTCGGAAATCGCTCGTAAGGTCTTCCCCAAACCCTCTGACGTCAGTCCGGTGACCGCAAACACAAGCGGGACTCATCGAAAAAGAGGACACTACTCCATTGTTCTTCGGTCTAATGCAGGTGTTGCGTTTTTTTTGCACCAGAGTGTAAGTAGCTCATTGAAAGCAACTGCCGTGATGTGTAGACGTCGCACTTCTATTTGTTTTCTAAACCGTGCCTGCAGCCTGGTCCGGTATTTCTCGTCATACGGTTTTTTTTCGGAGGGGGAGTCTCCGTCCAAGGTCTTCCCGCCTGCCTAGCCCGGTACTCTTCTAGGCTTATTGGTCGAGGTCCCACCTTTGGGTCCATAAACGCTTCCCCTGGTAGCCGTGAAGGCGCCGTGGATGCGGAACTAAATTTATAACATTGCCCGAAGTTATTCCCGATTTTCGAACCAAATCCGATAGGTTACGAAAACCATTGTCAAACGGGAAATTCGCAGCCGATAGGTTTCTGAGAACCGTGTTCAGTACGCAATTTCGTGACTTTTGTATAAACTCACTTAGAAAGTAGTTGAACTTCCCCAAGTAACGTCTCGATCGGTAGTGGTTGTCTTCAAGTTGCCTTCAAGCAGCAATGTCTTCATGTATCGTCTTAGCGGTGTCAAGGCCAGATTGTTCATTGGTTCTGTTAGTGAGCCGGTTCATCCTCGGGTCCACTATCGTTTGCTCCTTGAAAGTGAAGCTCCGGGTTTTCGATGGAGAATGAATCAATTCTGTGCATGATCCGTCTAAAATTTATATTTAGCGGTAGTTTTTGTGTAGAATGTACCATACAAATGTTTTTTTTCTTTAATTGTGTTTATCTATATATTATGTATAACAGATATATATTTTTGTTCGTATGTATAATACTTTATTATGTTTCTTTTCTTTTTCATTGTTTTTTGTGTTTTATAAACCATTCGTGTTCTTTGCAGATATCCACAACCAATATACCGTTTGTTACATAAACATTTACAATCTATTGATTTTCCTCTACGTTACACAATTGCAAAGTTAATAGTTTGTTGAGTTGAGTCTATTGTATGTTTCAGTCTTGTACCTGTTTTTTTTATGTTATTATCTTATTTCATGTTACTCCAATACATTTCGAATTTATCTCTTACCATTCTTATGTTTACGTAGAAGTTATTAATCCCTTGTCACGTATCATCGATAAAAAATTTTTCTTATTAACCAATTCCGATTCCGATGTGCAAAGAAAATGTGTTTTTACTTTAAAATAAGTCGTTAATCCAAACGATTCTTTACGTTTGTTCTTATTAAATTTTCCTTTCCATTCGTAAAATGTACAGTTTATGCCGTCAATTTCCCTGACCGTAAGTCTTTAATTGCAGCTCTGCCAGTTGTTATGAAATAAAAGATTTCAATACGTGAAATGTAAAATTTCTATTGAAATATGTTTTCGTTAAAATTTCTTGCTTGTGAGGTTCTTTCGAACCATGGTTGTGAACCATAGGGCGTTTAGCCTAATTTACCTCTGTTGGTGGTTGGTGGTTTTGTCTGTCAGTCCTGAGCCGGGTCAGGACGCTGGGAGTTTTTGGCATTACGGCCAAGTTACTCTTGAGTCAATGAAAAGCACATGTTCTATGAGCCGTAGTGTAATTCAGACTAACTTCTTGACGAATTTAATTTAAATGTGTAAATATTCTTGAACTTCTTGATGACCTTCCCCAAAGGTAGATGATCTTAAGGGAGATCATTGTTGCCTTAAAAGGAATCGAAATTTTGGGTTCCTACCATTCCTCCCCTTTTTAGAAAGGTTCCCTGATGTTTGGGTACCTTAGTACCGGTGTATCTATTAATTTTTCTTTCTGAGTGTGCTGAATACCTTTGCAGAGCTCTCATCCCACGTAAATTTCACATCTTTTCTCAGGAGGTTGTTAATGTGGCCATAATTTGCTAGTCCGAAGAACGACAGTAATGGCCGCATGGTTAAGGGCGTCGGGTAGTTTCTCACGCTAGCAATCTTGTGTCTGGTCCCACCCCTTCCGTGGAACATTTCTGCCGTAATTGTATGATCTTTTTTCAAGAAGTTACACTTTTCTGCATTCAAATTTAAATGGGTTTCCCTTAATCGCTTCGTCTGGTGGTCTGCTAAATTTCTACCATGTATTACAATGTCGTCCTGATATACAAATCATTGTAAACCTTGTAAGTTTGTCAGCACATGGCTCATCAATCTCTGGAAAGTTGGTGGTGTTGCCTTTAAGCCGAAAGCCATACTTTTAAATGCGTAGTGCCCACACGGAGTGCTCAATGCAGTCATATCCCTGTCTACGGGTTTCATGGATATCTGATGGTAGCCGCCGGCGTGGTCTAGTACAGAGAAATAACGGAAATTTCCCAACTGGTCCCGTATATCCTCTATCCTGGGTAGGGGGTACGCGTCCCCTTCGATTTCTTCGTTTAACTTTCTGTAGTCGACAACGATCCGCCATCGCTTCTGTCCATCAGGTCCGGGATTCTTTGGGACTAGTATCAGTGGTGCATTCCACTTGCTCCGGCTCGGTTCGACTATTTCTTCATCCAAAATTCTGTCTATCTCTTCTGTTATGACGTTTCTGTGCGTTTCAGACAGGCAGTACATTTTCCGTGAAAACATGGGGAGAAAATTATAATAAGTGTTTCTTACTAGTATGTATGTACTTAAATCAATCGTTTAAATACAATGGTTATGAATATAAAGCCGTACGGTGACAGAATCGATTAATCACAAGTTTATTGATTTGCGCCGTTGGTTAGCGCTGACAGTTGCTCGGCACTGGACATTTTCGGTTTCTTAAATTCGTTTTGATGCGAGCTTTCTCTGATTTGCGTTTTACAGAGACGATATCTTTCACTTCTTTCAGTTTTCAATTTAATGCCGATTTTTACTTATATTTCGGCGAAGGTTTTGGTAGTTATTTTCGAACTCTTTACAATGACACTCAAATCTACGTCCTAGATAATCGTGCTCTCACGCTTCACTAATTTATAATTTTATCCAACGCAAATTAACACCAATTACGCGAAGTCGGTTTGACTAGTCCGATGACGTCACGGAAGAAGCAAACGATTAACACGTAAAGGCATGATCTATTCATTGTGACCTCAACCGTTGTTGTAGCATTATAAGCCTCGTAGTTATGATCGATTCAAATCTGACGGTATTTTATAACGAAAGAAAGTTTGACTGGCTATCAGTGTACCAAACGAGCGAAAAGACGCTCTCCCGTCGCAAAAAATTATAGCAAGTGTTTCGTACCAATATGTTCTTTAATTATCAATTTCTCCTATACAATGGTTATAAGGAGTAGTACGATTGCAGATAACATAAATCCCAAGTTCGATGTTCTGCGCCGTTTTTGAATTTCTTCTTTGATGCTGCAGTAGCTCTGACGTTTGCTCGGCACTAGACATTTGAGGTTTTATAACTTCGGTCTGATGCAAGCCTTCTCTGATTTGATTTTTTTACAATTCAGTACATATTTTATGACACGTATGAGACTATATCATTCATTTTTTTTTTGCAATTTTCAAATTAATACCGATTTTTACTTATATTTCGTCGAATATTTTTGTTATTCCACTTTAGGTCCTGGTAGCCCTTTCCAGACTCCTAAGAGTGATACCCTCACAAACGTCTCGGCAAAACGCGTTCTCAGACCACACTCATAAATAACTTTACACAGCGCAAATTAACAGCAATCACGCGTAGGCGCTTACATATGCCCTATGACGTTACGGGCAAAACAAAACAAGCGCTGCAAAGTATATGCGTACAAAGATACTCTATCCACTGTGATCTAATCGTTGTTATAGCTTTATATGTTTCGTGGTTATTAGCGATTGAAATATGACAGTATTTCGTAACACAAGAAACCTAAACTGGCTGCCAATGTACACACTCGGTCTATAATGATCTTAAGAATAAAATCCAAATGGATGCTTTGGATAACGGTAACTTAAGCAATAATAATTCAAAGATTTATAATAATAATAGCAACAGCATGAGTAATAAAAATTGTTTGTGTATTGGTTGTAATATTATTAGTAAAAGTATAAGTGCAGTCAAGAAGGCAGCAAAATGAACACCATGAAAGAGGTAAAATGGCTTAAAAAAAATGGCCTTATAGCTCCAACGTCCTGACCATGTTTCGAAAGAACCTAACATGCAAAATTTATTGTTCAAGAGATTTAAACGAAAATGCATTCCAATAGAAACTCTACATTTCACATATAGTTAATTGACTTCAAAGAAAGGAGGTTCTCATTTTGACCAGTATGTTTGTCCGCGATTATATCACGTTTGGCTGAAACGATTTTGATGCGGTTTTCAGGAATATATTTGTTACATTTAGGAAAAGGTTTTCGTACTTTAACAGACTTCAAAAAAGGTGGTTCTCAGTTTGACCCGTATGTATGTGTTTACGCATTGTGCGTTGTGTTTGTGTTTTGACAAGTCACTTTCTTTCTTTAATTGGGTTCAAAATTTTATTTATATGTATTTTTCTGTTACACTTTACAAAGTGCACTGTCAATAATTATAATATGTTTTATAAAATGCAATTTTAATGCTTGTTTACATAGGAAATGTTCTTATTACACTTATTAGGAAAACTTGACATAATTATAATTGAACAAACTTCTAATTCTAAACTTGAATCATTCTTGTAAATGCTTCGTCGTCTGGGAGCAAACTTCTTCTGTCAATGGTCGGACAGCAACTAACTCAACTCACTCACCCCCGTGGTAAAAACCCCCACTCTAATGATCGTCTCGTCCTAATGGATTTGACATTGATAGAGTTCATTGCCGCGTCTTATTTATGTATGTATGTTTGTCCGCAATTATCTCACGTTTGGCTCAACCGATTTCGATGCGGCTTTCATCATCAGACAAGTATTTTCGTTTGGTTGATGCGGTCTATTTCATTCATCAGTAAGTAAATTATTTCTTCTAATCATTCTCCCTTGCGCGACTCTTCCTTAAAGCATCCTTCGTTTTTCTACCTAGGCCAATAGGCACAAGGTATAACAGTAGGAATGTTAATTTCATGATGACAAACTGACACCAGTTCTAGCCCAAAACTCATCACTGAAAAAACGTATCACTAAAATAAATGGAGAACCTAGCGATGAACAAACTAGTAATTAGCCTAAACTTGCAATTAACACTAAAATGTATGAATTACTAATTACGTTCTTTTTTAGAAAAGAAGAAACCGCCTTCAAAAAACCGACCCACTGAAAAGCACAAAATTATTTTGATACACGCCACCACTGTCCTTATATACTCGTAGTTCCTATCCCTACTCTATTCCTACCCCGTAATGAAAATTTCTGCCAAAAACTAATTAATACCTAATAATAACATAAGAAAATTAATAATTGTCGTGAAAGTGCCGAGCAAATGTCAGAGCTACGGCAGCATCGAAGAAGACATGAACAGCGCAAAACAAAAAACTAGTGATTTATCTATCCTGTAACCGTACTACTCCTTATAACCAATGTATTGAAGAGATTGATAATTAAGGTACATATTAGTTCGAAACTCTTGTTATAATTTTTCGACGTGAAAACGTCTTTCTTCTCGTTGAGTATGTACATTCGTAGCCAGTCTAACATTCTTGTGTTACGAAACACCGTCATTTTTCAATCGCTAATAACTACGAGACTTATAATGCGATAACAACGGTTGAGGTCACAGTGGATGGAGCATATTTGTACCTATTTATTGTGTGGCGTTTGTTTTGCCAGTAACGTCATCGAGCTAGTGTCAGCGCCTACACGTGTTCTTAGCGTTCCGTAAAGTTATATACGAGTGTGGCGTGAGAACGCGTTAAGCCAGGCTGTTAATTTGGATGTCATTGTAAAGGATTTGAAAAGAAGTACCAAGACCTATAGTGAGACAATAAAAATTTATGCCGAAATATAAATAAGACATGGTATGAATTTGAAAATGGAAAAAAAAGTGAAAGATGTCGTCTCATATGAGTCGTAAATATGTACCGAATTGTAAGAAACTCAAATCGGAGAAAACTCGCATCAAACCGAATTTAAAAAACCAAGAATACTTAGTGCCGAGCCATTGTCAGAGCTGCGGCGGCATCGAAGAAAAAATGGAAAAACGGCGCAAAACAATAGAAGTCTGATTCATCTGTTGTTTAACCGTACTAATTTACATAGCCATTATGTTAAAGAGATTGATTTAACATTGATTAGTTTTGATACATTGATATATACTAGTAAGAAACACTAATTATAATTTTATCCCTATGTTTTCACGGAAAATCTACGGCGCGGACCTTCGCTACGCTTCTCGTTTTTTTTCGCTTCTCCTTGGATTTTGTCATCTATGATGCTCCAGCCCAAAATGTAACTCTGATGTTCGGGGTTGTTTTGGCATAATTAAAGTATTTTTGCTACAGGACTGGTAAATTCCTGCACCGTGTACTCTTCACGACCGTTAAACTTATGAAGTTTGTGAACGTAGCTTAAAAATTGATCGGTAGATAGCGAAAAATTTTTTTGTTTGCAATGCGGGCTAATGTTGTTGTTGTGGTTGGAGCGGATTGCATCCCTGCTGTCCTTGCTCAAAGTGCCAGAATCTGAGCTTTTTGTTGGTCAATAACATTTGGCAGTCGGTCAATATCCATGGCGAATCGATTGTTGTCAAAAACAACGATTCTTTGTTTTTTCATAAACTGTCGGCGGTCTTTTTCTTATTGTCTTTTCTCTTATTTTACATTCTTCTCAAAACTCATTCTTAGAATCAACAGTCTTATATGTTTTCTTTTCAGGCCTTTCGTTTCTTTAAAACCTTTTCTTACACGATTTTAGTTTTTTAAATTTCCGTTCGTTATGTTATTGGATTTTTTCTTCTTAAACAAATTTCATCAAAATGTGTAACTTTTTTTGTTCGAGAGAAATTCTATCGGTGGTTAATTGAAACAAAATTCACAATTTACTTTGAATGTAGTAAACATATTGTTCCAAATATGGATCGTCAAAAAAGTGATGATGAAATTTTATTGGTAATACCAGAAAAAAATTTTCCTGTGGGTAGTAATATAACGCTATCAACCAAAAGAGTGATAGCTGATCACTCTGAAGAGAAGGAAGATATAGTAGAGGGAGAAGACTTAGAGGAGTAAACACCAAGACCCGGATCAGGTAGTAGGCCTAAAAATGAAATAATTTGGAGAAAACATTGACAGTGTCATGAGAAACTCCCAATGTGAATAAAAACTCGTTTTAACACTTGATTCAGAAGGGTATGTATTCTCATTCTCACAAATCACAAATTACTTATTACAGCCTAACTGCTGCCTAGTTTCCAACTAACTTCTTAATTCATTTACATGGATTTTTATCCATTGATCACGGAAGTAAAGGTGCCAACTTCCATCTACTTTACTTCCGTGATGACCAAATAAATTATCAATAACAAAACAACTTCACCTACTTAAGCTTAATTAATTTATTGCATATTATAATAACATAATTATTCTAGAGCGCTGACACAACAATTAAGGTGTTTTTCGCTGCGCGCACCTCAATTATTGAGTCAGCGGGAATTTACCTGTGGATGATTTCCTCCGTCATTGTGGGTTATTGATCTAGGTCATTACTCCATTACACGGAAGAATTCATTCACATGTTATTATATAACATTTTCTTCCCTTTTTGGAGAGTCGTTCCCTAATCTGACATCCTTATAGATTAAATCTTTATATTACATGTTGAAATATATTAGAATCCGTCTGGCGAACAGATCACGCTGCTGATTGTAACTCCCTAGTATTAAGTTAGTCATAATTCTCATTGTACACATCACTTGTATTAATCTTATAATAAAACTTCACCAGTCATGTTACAACAGGTTATGGGCCCAGGACACGCTCAAGACCACGTTTCTAGCCTAAAAAAGTTAACCAACGTGTTTTAAGACAAAAAGTAAAAAGAAAACTTCCGCATCGGTATCACAACAAAATGAGCTCAAGCAATACAGTTCGTATCGATGCGTTAACCAACGAAAATTGCAATACGTGGCGAATTCACGCACAAGCGCTCCTAATTAAGAATGACACGTGGGGCTACGTTTCGGGCAACAATCCGCGACCCACACTTTCGGCGACTTCTTCCAGCGAAGAAAGCACCAAACTTCAAACGTGGATAGACAAGGATCTTAAAGCCAAATCCGATATTTTGCTCATAATAAGCGCCCCTCAACTTAAACATTTTCGTGGATGTGACGCATCTAAGCAGCTATGGGACAACCTCGAAACAGTATTCGCTCCTAAAGGCGCCGCAAGCATGTGCCTCACCCTCCGACAATTAATGAACCAAAAGATCAGGAAGGAGGTAACGTACGCGAACACATGACAACCTTTTTTGAGTCCGTAGACAAGCTTGCGGCTATGGAAGTTGACATCAACCAAAAACTGTTTATATTAACGTTGCTGCAGAGTCTTCCCTGCAGCATCGACATGCTCGATGAGCAATTGAGTCGCGAGATATACTTCCCGACATTGAAACCTTAAAAACAAAAATCATCGAGGCAAGTGAATCGATGTAGGAACACACCAATCCTAGTGACCACGGGGCACTATATACTAAGTTTGGTAATGTCGATCTGAACTCAAACAATGGAGACAAGACGAGCAAAAGCGCTCGACAGAAACAATATTCAGCCACAACCCCCTTGTTCACAAATGCCTTACCTGACTGTACTCAGGAAATTTTCTCACGAAAAATTTCTCACCGCAGAGTATTACTCACCTGCAAAGCGCCTTTTTTGTCTGGTCAGCATATCCTATCACACATCAACTTACCTTCAGCCAGCGGATCGTCTTTCCATCAAGGCCATTATGTTCCCTTATCAGCAAAATTATGAAATACTTGACCATGAAATGCATTTGAATTAATTTAGTTTTAAGAGAAAATTTACACCATGTCAGCATTTTTTAACTATAAATTCACGTAAATTAGGCCAAATAAATCAGTCGTTAATTAGCACTCATTCTTTAACTACGCTCCTAGTCCTTGGTGTATCGGTCTAAGACCCTTGCACAGATCCCAACAAGTCTTGGTGAAACACTTTGACTTACCCCTGCAACTTACTACTTCAGAAAAGGAGTCAGAAGGGATTAGTTAGTAGTGATACACTCTAACTAATCATCCCAAAGCACAGACAAAAGAGTCTGCGCTCAACACCCCTTTTGCAAATATTGCAAGAAGAAAGGCCACCGTATTACGGATTGTTTCGCAAAAAGGAAATCCGACCAAAATAAAGCCAAGAACCAGAAGGCGGACAATGCTGAGCAAGCATTCTTACTTGGCATCGCCGACCACGAGGCCGGCTACCTTACCGTTCCTGTCGAGAAGAAGGAAAAGTGGTGCATCGATAGCGGATGCACGTCACACATGTGTAATAACAAAATTTCATTCATCAAGTCATCAGCCTTTCCAAGCGGTGTAAAATTAGCGAACGGAGATGACACAAGCGTTACTGCTAAGGGAGATGTCAGAATAATTACATACGTTGACGACATCGCTAAAACCGTCAAACTAGAAAACGCACTCTACGTCCCGGACCTCAGAACAAACCTTCTATCCGTTGCAAAAATTGTAGACATGGACCATCAAGTCACCTTCACAAGGACAAGAGCCACCGTCACCGATAACCAGGATAACGTCAAGATAATCGCAGATCGCGCTGGTGACCTTTTCTACGTACGAGAACAGGAGCCCCATGCGTCGAACATCGCGGTTGCAAAGAAAGCTGAAACCGAGCTATGGCACGAACGTATGTACCACTTAAACAAAAGTGACCTCTTGACGATGCATCGAAAACGGTTAGCTATCGGAATGAACTTAGACTACAAATCGACCAAGGGCCCGTGCAAAGTATGTATTTTGGGAAAACTAACCTCTTTACCATTTCTGAACCGTGAAGCAAAATCTGAAAATCTTCTTGACATCATACACACAGACGTTTGCGGGCCGATGAGAGTCAAATCTTTGGGAGGCGCTCTTTATTTCGTCACAATGATCGACGATTTCAGTGGATGGTGTGAAGTTTACTTCATACATAAAAGAATGAAGTCTCTCAAAAATTCATGGAATTCGTCAGGATGGCCGAGACACATACGCGGCGTAAGGTAAAGGCACTTCAATCGGATAACGGCAAGGAATATTGCAACTACATCATGGACTCGTTTCTACAACACAACGGCATCAGTAGACGGCTAACCACACCTTACACACCACAACAAAATGATGTCGCCGAACGTCGCAATCGGACTCTCGTCGAATCAGCCAGATGTCTTTTACTACAGTCCGGATTGCCACCACCCTGGGCCGAAGCCATCTCAACTGCGAATTATGTCCGAAATCGTTGCATCTCAAGAGCTTCAGACTCGAAGACTCCACATGAAATGTGGATCGGACGAAAATTAATTATTAGTCATCTTCGCTTCTTCGGATGTCAGGCTTTCGTACTGGACAAAACCACAAACAGATGCAAATTTGCACCCAAAGCCAAAACAGGAGTATTCGTTGGTTACTCCACCTTTTCGAAGGGGTATAGAGTGTGGGTACCGAAGGAAAGAAAAATCAACGTTTCAAGAGACGTGAAGTTTCTTGACCAACAAGACGCCGCTAACAACTACGAAGAATTCACTACTAATGAAACCAGGAACGGCAGATTTTCTTTGGAAAATTCAGCAAATCTTCCAACCAAATCAATTGAAACTATCAATACGCTACTCCGGATCATTCTCTCAAAGAACAATCCAACACTCAAACAGACATCGATTTAGACATAAAAGAAGACATTCAAAACATTCCACAAGAGAGAGCCCCTGGAAGGCCAGCTCTAGTGCGGACCAATGAGAAAGGACGTCCACGAAAGCGATACTGCACAAGGCAGACCCAAGCCTCCACGTCTACCGACGAAGATAATTGCGACACACTCAACCACCCGGAAGACGACATTGGTGATGATCGGCATGACGATGCATATGAAAGCTTTTTAACCTCAGAAATACCATTCCAAGAAGCAATTTACGGCGAAAATCGAGACGAATGGCACGAAGCAATTTATTCCGAGATCAAGAGCCTCATTCTAAATGATACCTGGGAGCTAGTACCAAGACTTGACAGAGAACCAATCGGCTGTCGCATGATACTCCGGAATAAGTACAATCCCAACGGAACCATTGCAAGAACGAAGGCTCGTTTAGTCGCGCAAGGATTCTCTCAACGTCCTGGAATCGACTACCACGATACTTTCGCTCCCGTTGCTCGCCTTAGTTCACTTCGAACTCTTGCAGCACTGTCATCCCAAACCGGAATGAAAATAGCTCAAATCCACGTCACCACAGCCTACCTCCATGGTTACTTGGATACAGAAATCTACATGGACAAACCAAAACTTTTGAATGAAATGCTTTCCAGACTGGCAAACGAAGAAAGCAACAACGAATTAGGCCACAAAGCGCGTGAAATGCTGACTAAACTATGTAAAGACGATCATATCTGCAAACTCAAACGTTCATTCTATGGACTAAAGCAGTCGGGCAGACTGTGGCACAAGAGACTTAACGACTTCCTTCTGTCACACGAACTCACACCAACGAAACAAGAATACAACTCTTTACGTATTAGTGTATGTGGACGATCTCCTAATCATGTACAAGAGCACAGATGAGCTGACTGAAATGAAAGATTCTCTAAAAAAGGAACTCGCAATCAATGATCTCGGCGAAGCGAACTTTTGTCTCGGAATAGAAATAACTCAACTGACGTCTACTCTCGGATAGGAAATCACCCTATCGCAACACGGATACATTCGAGATCTCCTCATAAGATTTGGCATGGAATCAGGTCTTAAATTCAACGACGAACCTAATGAGAAACCAGCTGATCACCTTCCTTATTGTGAACTCATCGAAGGTCTAATGTATCTGATTGGGGTAATTGCAACATCGATCGTCGATCCTACACAGGATACAATTTCACCTTGGCATGCGCATCCATTTCGTGGGAGAGCCGAAAGCAACGAACAGTCGCCCTGTCCTCCACCGAGGCGGAATACATGGCTCTCTCTGACGCCTTCAAGGAATCTATATATCTGCAAACGATCTTAGACGAGTTAGGTTTCCCCGAACTCGGTCGCATTACTTTGTTCTACGACAACCAAGGCGCTGGAAAACTTGCACAGAATCCAGTTTCACACGGACGATCGAAGCACATCGACATCAGGTACTATTTTATACGCAGCTCACTGGAGGAATACCCAATTCATCTGAAGTATATCCCTACGGAAGAGATGGTAGCTGATGCCATGATGAAAAACTTACCCAAACCAAAATTTCAAGCGTGCATCAAGAAAATGGGTCTTCAACTTGCGCCGACGTTCGATTAAGGGAGGGTGTTGAAATATATTAGAATCCGTCTACTTGTAATCTTCCGTCTGGCGAACAGATCGCGCTGTTGATTGTAACTCCCTAGTATTAAGTTAGTCATAATTCTCATTGTGCACATCACTTGTATTCGTCTTATAATGAAACTTCACCAGTCATGTTACAACATTACAGCTATTACACGTTTACCTTATAATATCAAATTAGTCAATTACAAATTTTTCGTTAAGTTATTCTACAAGTAATTATGTTTTGAATGAGTTAATTAAAATTTTTTTTTTCATACATTAATTTGACATTATTTTAATGTCGTATACAACTATTTTATTGCTAGTGAATTCAATTACCTTAAGAGGACGTAGCGTGAAGAATACTAAACTATTTGAGCTATCTCCAGCGGTTCTACAGATTTTTCGGTTTCTGGATTGCCTATCGGAGCGTTTTGTACGGTTATACCATTTGTCGTTATCGGTTGATTTATACCCCGGGGAAGTCGGGTTGTAATTCGTATAATGGCTGACTTTCGCAGTTGTTTTATTTGCGGATTGGCCACCGTCGTTGAGGGTTGATTAATTGTTTAACGGTATCTAAGGACTGTGTATCGAATTATCATGAATAGACCTGTGACGGTTAATATTGCGGAAATGGAGATGTTGATGGCTGGCTGTTGTAAGTAGGATACAGGGGATTCCGTCCTTGCAATTTCTTGTTTTATTTGTTGTGAAATGTTTTGGATGTTCCTTTGGCCTTTAGATATTTGATTACGGAAATGCTGATAGGAAACTACCTTATTTGGTATGGATGGTTTAGGTTTAATTTGTGGGGACAACGACGGTACGGGAAATAATTCGGGGATCTGTGGCTGGAGAAATTCTAACTCTTCATCTTTCGCTTTTTCGTAGTGCATTTTTAAGTCATCCAGCTCAGCGTCGCACTGTGAAACTGGTTGAACGATCCCGATACCTTGGATCTTCTGGGTGAAGGTTTTTCTGGACAAACGATGTGCAGTGGATGTGACTGTTTTGCAAGGAAAAGCCATGTGTTCCTTGCTTCCCACTTCACCAGATAGTCGTTCTGATAGGAAATGACGCTCTGCTGGCAATTTGCTACAGTTTGGAAAGGGTTGAAGAAAAGATTTATTATACATTCTTTTGAAATGGTCTCTTTTATTTGTGGATTTCTTTGTCTGCACACAGCGACTTGTGTACCCAATTCGGTGTGTATGGTGGTGCAATAAGTTAGGTCCGCTGCATCTAGTTGGTAAAATAATTGCTTATTGACGCTTAAGGCTAAATATGGTTTTTCAATGTCAATGATGGTGGTTTGTCCTGACTCCGTGGCTACGGGTATCGAGTAATATTTAATATTTGTATAATTCCTTTTCAGGGAGGGGTAAAACGATTCTATCGAGTAACTCGTTATCCCCGGTCATGAAATATGTGCTTGCTAATAATTCTAGTTGAGAGAAACTGTTCAATTCCAGATTTTTTCCTAACTGTGTCGCTGCTCGAGTGTAAATGTTTGATAATTCTTGAGGTGATATTAGTAGAGGGTGAATTTTTCCCTGCAGCAAGGCTGCTGTGATGTCCATCATGTCAAGTAGGTAACTATTTATTGTGTTTAATTGAAAAATAATGCGCCCAAGCATTTGATCTAATTTCATCTTCTATTCTGTTTTGTGTGATATCCTTCAGTTTTTTAGCTAAATCTTTCTGGTTTTCCAATACGTCCGTCACTGGTTTCTGGAGCATGTCAATTGAGGAATTTAGCACGGTAGTCTGGTGTTGCAGGAGTTCTAGTGACTTGTGGTTGTTGTTACTTAATTCTTGGAGCTTCGTGTAAATTTGGTTTCCGTCGTCGGCGTCTAGTACCCCGAATAAAGATTTTAAACCTTTCCCTATACCATCGAATAGCGATCGTCTACTTCGAATCTTGTGGAATATCCTTCGCAATATTTGGTTATGCCGTCTACTCGTGTCGGTTAACTCCTTGATTTGTTCCATAAGAAGAGAACAGGAATTATCTCCGGTTTTACTTAGTAGTTGCTGACAAGAGGTTTGTGCTAGTTCTTCCGTTTTGTTATAACGTTGCTCAATGAAATGATACGTCTTGCAACCCAACCTTTGTAAAAATTTGCCATTCGTCGTGGTAAAAATATATTGGATTGCGTTTCTCAAAGAATATTCCGGTATTATTTAATGGAGTTATCTTAAATAGTTCATCTGCTATCGATGGCTGCATCAGGCCAAGCATGAAAAATATGCCCCATTTGTTTAGCACGGTACTCATTTTGTTAAATATGGATGTCTGCGGGTAGAAACAAAGTATAAATGAATAAAGGCAGAAGGAGGGTTTTTATTGTTGTTAATGAAACTTATTTGTTGGTTTTACTTTCAT
This sequence comes from Chrysops caecutiens, assembly GCA_963971475.1. Classification (NCBI taxonomy): domain Eukaryota; kingdom Metazoa; phylum Arthropoda; class Insecta; order Diptera; family Tabanidae; genus Chrysops; species Chrysops caecutiens. The sequence goes on along the minus strand of OZ020567.1, from coordinate 57,953,176 downwards.
TTTTCAAAAGTACCTTGTCCCCAACCTGGAAAATTACGGGATTTGATCTTTTTTCATGATACTCTTTTGACTTGTTTTAACTTTGATGAAGATGTTTCCGCGCAATCTCATATGTTTTTTGTAATTTTTTTCTTAACTCGCAAAAGTAATTTTCATCGTAATTCTATATCGAGTGATGATTTCATCGAAAAAGACTCTAGCAACTGTAGATGCCTCACAATTTGGTAGTGAGTAACAGTCCATGAATTTACTCAGGTCATCTTCGAAAGTTACTATATACTTACTCCCTCTGTGAGTGACTGGTAGGGGACCCACAATGTCCAGGTAAACCTTCTCAAAAGGCTTGAAGGCCGTATCAGTTATGACCATTGGCATAAGCGTTGCTTTTCTCCTTTTTGTGATATTTTGGGCATTTCTTAATGTACTGTTTTATGTCCTGGTACACATCTTCCACTGGTAAAATTTGCGAAGTCTTAGATATGTTTAAAGTACACCCCGATGGCCACCTAAAGGTGAATCGTGATACGCTCTTATGACCTTTTGCTTATTGCTTCCTGCGCTGACAGTTTGTTTTGTTACCTCAAGCTGGGCTTGGACCTCCTCGGGCAAGTCGTTCTCTTCTTCCTTTGCGTTGTCTGTTTCTTGGTTTTTGTTTTCAATCTGGGCATTGGTTACCGCTCGTTGCTCATCATTCCTTTTCGCTTGAGCTCTTGTCATGGCGAATACCTTGTTAGTGGGTATACGACTAAGTGCATCTGCATTGGTATTGCCCTGACCTGGTACATATTCAATAGTATAGTCGTATTCCGACAACTTTTGATGGAATCGCGCAAGTCTAGAGGAGATATCTTGCATATTAGACATACCCTTAAGAGGTTTGTGGTCTGTGTAGACGGTGGAATGCCTCCCGTAGAGGTTACATTTAAAATTCTTCACCGCCCACACTATAGCCAACAGTTATTTCCCTATGGTAGAGTAATTTCTTTCCGCTTTGTGTAAGGTGCGACTTGCGTAGGCTATTGGTCTATCCTTACCTTTTCCACCTTGCACGGCTCCTACGGCATCCATGCTCGCGTCTGTAGTAAGAAGGAAAGGTTTGGGGAAATCAGCATAAACCAATAGCGGAGCTGATACTAGCGATTCTTTGAGTTGTTTAAAACCCTGGTCACAAGCGTCGCTCCAATGGAAGTCAACGTCCTTCCGTAGTATCCCTGTCATTGGGGCGACGATTCGAGAGAAGTTGGGAATAAATTTCCTATAATAATTAAGTAGACCAAGAAATGATTGCAGCTGTTTTTCATTCTCTGAAACTTGAATCTCTTGAACACAGCTGGTTTTCTGTGAGTCTGGTAGAGCTCCGTCCTGAGTGCATTTGTGTCCTAAATAATTTATCTCTCGGCTGAGGAATTGACATTTCGCTGGTTGGAGTTTAAGTTGATATTCTGTTAGTCTATTAAAAACCTTTTTCAACTTTAAATTGTGGTCTAGCTAATTTTTTCCGTGGACTACTATGTCATCCAGAGAGACAAAGCAATCAATCTCATTTAACGCCGTTAGAATGTGATTCGTGGCTCTCTGGAATGTTGCTGGGGCTCCTGTTAATCCAAATGGCATTCTTTTAAACTAGAAATGTCCATCCGGAGTACTGAAAGCCGTTTTAGCTTGATCTTTGGGATCGACGAGCAATTGATGGTAGCCACTTGCTAAATCTAACGTAGAGAAATATCTAGCATGACCTAGTTGATCCAGGATGTCCTCTATTCGTGGCAGGGGGAAAGCGTCGCCTGTCGTAATTTTGTTCAATTTACGGTAATCTATTACTAACCTCCATTTCTTGGAGCCATCTGGTGCTGATTTTTTTGGTAATAGAAGGATTGAGGCGTTCCAGGGGCTTTTGCTTGGAACCACTATGTCTTTTGTAAGCATGTCGTTTACTTGATCTTTTATTGTCTCCTTATGGGCATGCGGAAGCCTGTACATTATTTCGCGTATGGGGGCAATTTCCGGATTTACAGGAATTTCATGTTTTATGACGTCTGAGAAAGTCAGTGTATCCCCATCCAAATAAAAAATTTCATTATAATCTCGATAGAGGTTGGTTATGGTTTACCTTTCTTCATTATTAAGTGAGAGATCTAGTATAATTTCTTTGTCTTGTAGCTGTAAACGATTGTTAATTGAACGTATTGAAAAGATTTTATTTGTGAATGTGTTAAAACTTTTTCCAGAAATTGGATTGTTGTTTATGTGGTAGAACTCTTCGAAGGGGGCGATCCTTGGCGTAAAATGTTTAAGTGTCACATCTCTTGTCGTTGAATTAATTCTACTTGTTTTGATATATTTATTTTCTACTGACCAAAGTGAGTTAGCGAGGTATACTCCAGGGCATACTTCTTGCGAGAAAGAGACTACATCCTGAGCAGGCGTATCAACAAACAACTTGACTACGAGTATTACCTACGTGCAAACAGGTATTGGTATTTCGTTTTGAATATGGTCTTCATTAGGTGTTGTCTCGCGTGGAGCTTCTGTGCGAAGAAGCCCTATGCTGGACAAGGAAGTACTATTTTCCTCCTTCGTTGAGGTAGTTTGACCACATACTTGACGTTGTTGTTTTTGTTGAGCCCTTTTTGGAAGTTCACTATTTATGTCATATTTGTTACAACTGTGAGAAGATTTTTCCCCACGCCATCTGACAATGGGGATCGCTTGTTAGTTTTTTCATTTGATTTATCTTTAAAAGTTATTTTATTTTGGTCTTTTTCAGTGTTATTTTGGGTAGGAAGATTTACTTCATTTTCGAAATGAACCAGCTGTTGGGGGCCATCTATAAGTGCATGTTTCGACAGAACGTCTTGTACTTATAGACCGTCTGCTTCGAAATTAAGGGAAGAACCTATAATTTGGAATTGTAAGGGAATTGGAGTTGGAAACAGGATTTTTGCAGTGGTCGAACCTTCCGATTCTTTTTGCTGATATAATCCACTTAAAACATGTTTATTTTCCTTTTCTATTTTTATGGATGGTTTTATAACATTTTGTCTTCAGAGGCTTACATCAGCTCCTGTATCGAGCAAGAACGTTGTGTGGGGCTTCGTGGTTATGTTAGTCGGGAGTTTAACATGGCCATCAGTCATTTTTAGTGTGTGAATTTGTCTTTTTTCTTGTTTATAGTTACACCGATCTTCCTTCTGATATCTAGTACGGTGTTTTGAAGAGTCCGAAGCTAGTTTTCCGATGGGGTTTGTTGGTTTTTACGTTCCCATCTTCGTTTCGTATAGCAATCTGTTATGTCATGTCCTACTCGTAGACAAAAATCACATTTTACTTGGTTCTTTTTATTTCGAAATGGTGGGTGATTGCTTTCGTTATTCCTTTCATTTTAATAGTTTATGTATCGTACGTTGTGTACTAGAGTTCTGTTAGTGTAATACTTTTTTGTCTGCAAGTGTAATGCTCGTGGCCATAGATTTTACATTTCGTGCCGAAAGGGGTGTTTTTCCTCATTAGACAGATATCGTAGGTGTGATTTGGTTTGTTGCAGAAACTACAGACAACTTTTCTTCTGAAAGGTACTGGGGCCGAAAATATTGGTTGGCCGGTATGGTTTTGTGATGGCAGTGTCATAGAATCTTGTGGATGTGGATAGGGTCTTGGGAAGTTGTGTGTGTGTGTGGAAGGTTTGAAAGATTCTGCAGGACTAAAAGATTCAACCAACCATGCTGATGGTGTGGGGGACTGACAGTTGGCATATGTTTCTATAACCTCGCATTTTACCGCACTTTTTATCATTTCATTTAGTGATTTTTCATCACTACTGAGTAAGACTTGACGAAAATGTGGATTAGCAACCCCTGTTCTAAATGAAAATAAGGCTGCATTTTCTAAATCTTTTACAATTTCCGTACAACCCGCTGGATATTCGCTTTTAGCAAAAGCATTACTTGTGTTTAGAAGTTGAAGGATTCTTACCCATAATTCCCCTAGAGTTTCGCCGGGCCTTTGCTTGACCTGACGCAACTCGTTGGTTTGTTGAATATATGTTTTTCGCGGCAGGTAATTATATTTCAAAATTTCTTTAAGCTCTTCAAAATTTGTAATATTGTATGAGCTGACTAACGCGTACACGTCCCCTCGGAAACGCGTCATAACTAATCTATTAAAAACGCTCTGTTCATCTTCCGATAAACAATCAAGTACCCGTTCACAGCAACCCAAGAAATTGTGAACCTCCTGGGTCACATTTCCACCTGATGTACCCGAAAAAGTCGGAATAAGACTTGCCACCAAATTTGTTAATTTCGTAATACCTATCGCTACGTCAGTCTTAATAATCCTCCTTTTTAATTCTTTTATACTATCTCTAATTGTATCCTCCGTGTAATAGTTTTGGAGAAATTCCTCAAAAACGCTTAAGGTCCTATGTAGGTTATTACTAAAGCTTACCGTTCTTCTCGGTGTTGATGTGACTGATGGTTGTTCTTGTCCTGATGGTGCTTCTCGTAACGATGGTTCTTCTATTTTTTGGTTGACCGGTGAGGGGATTTGTTGCTGTTCTGTTGTTCGTGTTGATGGTGATGATGTTGACGCTGCTACTGTTGACGTTAGTTGGTTTGGTGGTACTACCGCTGCTAGTGATGCTTCTGCTGCTGGGGATTGTACTGTGCTGGATCTCAAGCGACCTCTCCAATACATTTGCGTATAACTTGCTCGACGCGGTCACCTTTGTTTTTTTTCGCACTTAACACTGTAATTTTGTTTTATTTTTTCCACTGTTCTCTTTTTTTCTTTTTCTTCTATTTCTTTGTTATTTCTTTGTTATTTTTTCTTTCTCAAATTTTCACTTTGATGCTCCTACTTCTTACAGGTACATTTCTTGCACTAATGCGAGTCACTTAGCTATTGCTAACAGTTATCAGCTTATTAACCGTTTCGATTATTTAAATGTCCACTTTTCCTCCTTGTTTATGTTAAACAGATCTTAACTTTCATGTCACTTTTATGTTTCTTTTTCACTTCACTTTCCAGGTTTTTATTTTAATTTTTAGCCACTTTTATGTCACCAAACAATTGTTCACTACTTCGCGTATTACTGTTCTTAAACCGGCCGCGCCAGTTTTATGTCGTGAGAAACTCCCAATGTGAATAAAAACTCGTTTGTTTTTATTCTCATTCTCACAAATCACAAATAACTAATTACAGCCTAGCTTCCAACTGCTGCCTAGTTTCCAAGTAACTTCTAAATTCATTTACATGGATTTTCATCCATTGGTCACGGAAGTAAAGGTGCCCTCTTCCATCTACTTTACTTCCGTGATGACCAAATAAATTATCAATAACAAAACAACTTAACCTACTTAAGCTTAATTAATTTATTGCAAATTATAATAACATAATTATTCTAGAGCGTTGACACAACAATGTAGGTGTTTTTCGCTGCGCGCTCCTCAATTACTGAGTCAGCGGAAACTTACCTGTGGATAATTGCCTCCGTCAATGTGTGTTATTGATCTAGGTCATTACCCCATTACACGGAAGAAATCATTCACATGTTATTATATAACAACACCACAATTCATTTGGTCACCACAATTCATTTGGTCAGCTGCACCACCTTTTCAAATAGATTCACATCCCGCTTCCATCGATTATTTTTCTAAATATGTATTAGAGTCCTTAGTACTTGCTCCAAATTTTGTTGGAATAGGAAACCAAGACGAAGTTGAAAGATGGAATAAAATATCTAAAAAATACAAACCTATACCGCGTCTTGAACTTGTGCAATTATATAACGATGGTATGGGTGGTGTAGATAAAACTCATCACCTGTTTAATTTGTATCGTATCTTCATTAGATCCAAAAAATGGACATTGCGTATGATATTTCTCGCCATTGACCTAACAAGAACCAATAGCTGATCAATAGCAAGAATACCAAGAAGATTGCAATGTCTATAATATACCAAGTACAGACGTTTTAGATCTGTTGCACTTTCGGCAACGTGTTGCAGAGGCTCTAATAAAATGGGGCATCCAATTTCTACCAAAAAAAGAGGACGGGCTGCATCTGGTGGTAGCAGTTCTGTAAATTTACCAGTTGCACCTAAACGGCACCGTTTCAGAACTGAAATAAGGCCAGCGACCCAAATCCAATATGACTCTGTCGAATATTTGCCAGAATATGAGTAAAAGACAGAAGCTACAAGATGTAAAAATCCAGGATGTAAAGGAAAGACACATGTTTACTGCCTGAAATGTGAAATACATATATGTTTTGCTAATGAGCGAAATTGCTTTAGAAAATTTCATCAAAATCAAGAATAATCCTAACAGTGTAAAATAGTAAATAATAAATAAACCATTGTAATAATATTATATAGTTTTGCTTACTTACTCAAAAACAGTACTACAAATCATTTATTTATTAAACACGTAGTAATACAACACTATAAACCTGATGTGGAAATCAAAAGTTCCAAAAATCTAAACACGATAAATCACATATATAAACAAATATCCCTTAACTGCACTTCTAACTCACAGGAAAACCTTAAAAATATATAATTGATGCTTTATATAATTTCAGGTCCGAAGGGGTTCATAAAACTGGTTTAAACTCCTTTCTACGCACCAAAAATGTGTTATTTGGATACTTTGAATATTATTAAACCCAGAAAGAAAAACTTGGATTCACTTTCACTGCATTCCGACTGCGCGACTTAATTTTTATATATAGTGAAGTAAATATATATGAAAATGGCATGCGGAAAACTTCATTAAAGTTCATTAATTGACATTTGAATTGAAAAGTATTCAGTCAAAACTAACAAAGTTAATGTTTTTGTTAGAAGAATATATAACACCCCCGCATTTTTTCTCGTGTTACAAAAACACCATCATTTTAATAATCAAGGGCGACTGAAATAACGTTCAACAGATGAATTTGAAACCATCCACTGCGGCATTGGAAACGAGTGCGAGAGTAGGCATGAGTTCGCTCCACTCCAAGCTGGCATGGGAAATGCGCCTTAAATCGTTGGAATTTTATATATAAGGCCACATCCCTTAGGGGAGTTTTCCATTGATCTCTACGAAGGATAATTACCAATTTTTCCTCGCCACTCAAAAAATCCACAACCAATTAATTGCCCACATCTTTCTTTCATGTAATTTGTTTACTTAGCCTCCAGCGAGGTTTTCTGCGATGGCTCTTCAAACAAGCAGCGATCCAGCTTCATAGAAAGCTGAAGAGCAACCTACGCCACTCGCAACAATAGTCGACATATTTGCGAACCGTTTAACGACAATCATTCATTGCATAATTCACCTTCAAAATTTGATCTCTCAGTGGCTTTAGTTTAGCCACCAATTTGAGCCCATCAAATGTAGGAGACAACGGATATGAAATGGTTCTCCAGTGAACACCTGAAATTCAGGCTCTGCAAGATCCGGAAGCGAATGCTGACCGAGCCCATTCTCTTCCAGAAAATCTTTGGGATAGTAACACCATTCTATGTTCTGAAAGCATAACTTCTGACAAAAACGTGCCATCCATAGCCACGCCACACAGTCTGACGTTTTTCGTAGATTTAGTTGATGAGAAATCGAGTTAAATTTCAAGCCTTACACCCAGCGCTAGGAAATGGAAGAAAATGTTGTCATACATAGTTTTAAAAAAATAGATAATAGCAGTAGAAGAAAGTGGAGCGAACAGACCGCTTATAATAGACAGGTGCCTACAGCTAAGCACGTTTTGGAGCTCATTGAGGGTCGTGCACATTCACTTAGGGCAACCACTATGATTTCCGGCATCAGATCTGCAAACAGAAAAGGAACAACTATGGCAGCTTCAGCAGAAAAGTGAGTCAGTGCAAGAGAGAAAGTGTGCAATTTGCGCAATGCATCACTTTATCTTTCAGTATTTTTAACTTTGTCGGTTACTGATCCCAGAGCTAACTAAAAGGTTCAGGCCATTATTTTAGTTCTAATTGATAGTTTGTGGTGAGGGAAAATCAACGAACCGAAATTGAGCGGATGGGTTTGTGGCTCGTTGGCTGAAAATGGAGACATCAGCCCTAGTAGTTCTAGTGGCAAATTGAGTGGGAAAATTTGCATTTGCAATTAACATTTGGCAACATGTATGCACGCGTGTAACAAAAAAAAAAAGAAAAAAAAATCCCAACAATATGGGCAGATAATGTTGATCTTGTTCGGTTAATAATACTGGATGCATATTGAGAAACATATAGGTCGTGATTATATCACACAACTCGTAACAATTAAATCCGAAAGTGGGGATCTAAAACAAACTGTGCATTAAATTTGTGTGCATATTAAAATTTATTTTCAGGACTTGAAACTGCACAATTGATCCTCATTTCCATAGGAGCTTTTTTCTTATTTGAGAAGATTAATTTACCGCTATGAAATTTGTATTTCCTTTTTTTTTAACGCTTAGTTTATCTAAGCAATTGAAGTTCATTTAGTGAATATGTCGAATGCGTTTTTGTAAACTGCACAATTGATCCTCATTTCCATAGGAGCTTTTTTCTTATTTGAGAAGATTAATTTACCGTTATGAAATTTGTATTTCCTTTTTTTTTTAAAGCTTAGTTTATCTAAACACTTGAAGTTCATTTAGTGAATATGTCGATATAGTCGGCAGTCGAAACGACCATTAGGCTGCGGGAATAATAGCCGAATGCGAATAGCCGAATTGAATATGTCGAATGCGTTTTTGTAAACTGCACAATTGATCCTCATTTCCATAGGAGCTTTTTTCTTATTTGAGAAGATTAATTTACCGTTATGAAATTTGTATTTCCTTTTTTTTTAAAGCTTAGTTTATCTAAACACTTGAAGTTCATTTAGTGAATATGTCGATATAGTCGGCAGTCGAAACGACCATTAGGCTGCGGGAATAATAGCATTGGAGGCAAGCCGATTATTTGCATGCTAGTGCACTGTTAGACATAGGGAAATTGGAAGTCAGCGCGGAAACTCAGTGCTCATGCAGAAAACAGAGTACATGGCCACACGACGACTTTGTGGGTAGGATTGGAGACTGGAGTTGGAATATACTCGGAAATACTTTAAGTCAACGACGCTTACAGACCTAGACCCAATGAAAGTAGTATACTGCAAGCGGAAAGAAACCCGATTGACAGGGCAATAATACTTACTAGCGGACGAAGAAATTTGGAAACTAAACATATATTGTGGCAGCCCAAATTCTCTTAGAATATTAGAATCTAAATTATTCAAGTCAAAGTCAATGATGGTCAATGATGATTTGTCAAGAAGCGATGTCTTGGATTCGAGACAGAGTAAAATTTGAGAATGGGTGGAGGTAAATTTCACAGAATTACCGTTGAGGTCGCTGAAAGAGACCATCAATCGGAATATTTTGAGAATCTATGCCCAGAGACGCACATATCGTACTGAAGCAGAGGTTTTGAGGATAAGTAAATGGGAAAGAGGTAGGTTCAAAAGTAGATGGAAGTGGCATAGGCTTGAAGCTACTGTCGTCGGCTCGACACGCAAACGTGGGCTGCTTCACTCTTATTGACTTTAACCCAAACATGTAATCGAAAGCACATTAAACCCTATGTAGATACATTCGGGGTTACTGAACACAGTTGGTGAATGGGCGCCTGAAAAGGCCATCAGCTTGACAAAGTCCTGGAACCTGAAGCGGACATCGGCTGGGGATTATATGGGGAGAAATAAATTTCTCGATAAATGTGGTATCCACCGAAATCGCCCAGTGAAACAGTGCTCCGTCCTCGAAAGCTCCAAGTTTCATCCCAGCTGTATGATCTTCTGGTGAAAGAAGTCGTTCGAGGACCCCACACCTGACACCAATGTTACGCCGATGGCCTGATTGGTCATGCGGACGCAGGAAACGTGCGAGGAGCAGCGTCTTACAAAAAATGGCTGATGACCTGAAAGGCTATCAGTTTGACAAAGGTTGGGAACCTGAGGAACGCCATCGGCTGTGGATTTCGGGTGAGATCTCAACCAATCCTCATCAGTGTTCGGTGTAGGTCAATGGAACATATCCCGTTCTTACCCATATAATTCGTAGAATCTTAATCGGACGGAAGGCGAATGCGACTATGAATTATATGGGGAGATATAAATTTCTCGACTTCGCCGAAATCTCCCAGTGTAACAATATGTAAAAAATCCTGGGCCCTGAATGGAAACGTGACGCAATTCGAATTAGCGTAAAAGGTGCTTCTTCCTCAACTGATATATGTTGTTCATAGATATTATTTAGTGATATTATTAATCGCTTTTGCATCCATATACATTGGTATTATGATTTCATCTTCATTAACAAGGATAGTAGGTGCGCATGTTTCTTCTCAATTGATACTTCTCCTGTGATTCCATTGATTTCACTATATTCCCTGTGAATTTCTTTCTTTGGTTTCTACATGAAATCTATTTTCTTTTCTTTAGTTAATGAGATATCTGCCCCTGTATCTATTGAAAACGTTAAAATCTTATGTTTGAAGTGTACTTTAACATAGGTGGTATTATATTCACCTATCAGGTGAATCATTGTCTACTTGTAAATCCCGAGTTTCGCTTCCGCGGGACATTTACGTTTCCCGAGCGAGTTGTTACTGAGTTTCTGTTGTAATTATTATTTCTTTTATTATATTGACTATGTCTTGCATTATTTCCTCGAAAATGAGTACCTCTGTAGCTGCTATTTCCGCTGTCGTATGTTCTGCTAAAATCATTATTTCCAGTATAAAAATTGTGGGTACCTCTATTTATGTAGGAACTTTGTTAATAGAACTCAAAAATGCTAGTGAAATTATTTAATTTGTTATTGTTATGCACGGGTTTGCCTCCTTTTCTTTTGTGGTTCTAAACCGTACATTCTGTTGAATTGTTGACGGTTCACTGAGGGGTGAGTTCGTATGTTTTTCCCAATTCCCAATTACAAAATTTGATTCCAGTTTGTTTCGTCATTTTCTTTTATTTTCTCATTAATTTTCTCTTTGTCTTTACAATTTCCTCTGAGCCTAACGTTGGTGCTTATAATGTACTGTCCAAGTTCGTTATTTTCTTTTATTTGCTGATTAATTTTCTCTTTCTCCTTACAATTTTTTCTTAACCTTACCTTGGTGCTTATAACGTACTGTCTACTTCCTTCCTTTTACCTATACGTGTTTCTAACGCTTGTCGACCTCTTCTCCTTTCTGTACCCTAATCGCTCATGGTACTGACGCTGGATCCCCCTACTCAGATGTAGTCGCTCACTCTGGCGCACGGCGATCAGGTGAAGCATCCTAACTTTCTCGATGGAGCTGCGGAACCTCGCCTCCACCCCAGTCTTAAATTTCGGCGTTGGGGCTACCTTCCTCGGAGGTATCGTCTCTTGGCGTCTACTCCTTTGTGTGGCCCGGTACTCGTTTAAACTAATCGGTCTACGGCCCGCCCCTCTCATTCAATCCGCACAGGGGCTAGTGGTCTCCGGACCATCTTACGCAATTGTGCGGAGGCCGCTCCTCCTTCGTAGTTAGCTGCGCGTACCCTAATTCGACGAACGATCTACCTCTCGCCTGAAATATCTGTTCAGTATCCTTAGCCTCATAATGTAACTAGTCTTAAGCTCTTGAAATGTTTCTATTTCTCATTTAAGCCCTAATGTTGTCTTAGCACTTAGTTATTTTACTTATTTTAAATTTTGTCTTTTCTCTCTTGGTAGCATGATACTTTCCTTATATAAAGATTTAGCATATTTGTATTTACTCTTTAATTTTTCTTTTTTCTTCTGTTGTAATCATCCTCATTTTGTACGCTTGCATTAAGCGAATTAATAAATAAATATTGCTGATCGAGCGATTCCCTCAATCAAAAGTTCCCATCGATGTTGCTGATCTGCCAATTTTCATGATTGCGCATTTCCAATTTTCATCATGACCGAATGCACCTGCGTGGTCAAAGGTCAATTGGAGCTGGGCATTGAGGTGTGACGGATTGCCCGATCATTCACCTATCCCATTGAGTAAATGAGCTCCCTTTGCATATTGTAATGTTTGCTTTTGAATGGTCCCTTATATAAGCTATTTGTTGGTCTTAATCTTTAGCAGCTTTTACTACTAGATATGATTTAATTTTTGGTAGTAATTTATCAAATCTTTGCTTGGCTTTTGTGAGATGATCACTTTCTACTGAAAGAGCTATATTTTGCGAATCACGGTCTCGTTTTTGGCTAAGTATCCGCGAACTATTAAGGTTAAGATTCTTTAAGGAATCCCCAGGAGTTAGGCAATCGTTTTGGAGTTTCCCGGTCAGGAGAATTCAGCTATTTACTGGAGTTGAATGACCGGGAGATGGGGTCGTGTGCAAATGGTATACGTGATTTAGGACACGTACTTTCGAGGACACGCACGTCGCTAGATGTTGGGTCGGTGAATCCAATGTCCCGTTGGGGCATAAGGATATAAGGGGTTTCCAACGCGATACCCGCTCTCTCTGATGTTTTTGGTCTGAGTGAGTTTGTCGCGTTATCGAGGTTCCGGAAACGTGGCGTTTATAAGAAGTTAGTTGAGTCGGGAAGATTTTTTCCGAAGATTTTTGGAAAATTTTTGGAATCGCGGTCGCGTGAGATAAGTTCGGGATTAATAGAAAAGAAAGTCTAAAAGTTAAAAGTTTGAAGGAACAGGCTGGCAAGGATTTTGGATTTGATTTAGGAAGATGAGGTGAAGTCAAATTAAGTCATGAAATTTCAGTGTATCATAAGCCGTGAATAAAGAAGTCAAAAGAAATTGGGAAATGGTGCTAGTGAAGGTAAGTGATAGAAGCTAACAATTGATGAAATGAAACCACGAATTAGGTAGGAGAATCAGTAACTTCATAGACATTCGATTGCTGAGCGTCACAGAGTGAACATCTCAGAGGCAAAACATTCATTTGACTCGATTCCGAGATCGGTTTGTTGTTTTTACCAACACGTGCTTAGTGAGATAACATCCAAATACATTATTTAATACTTTAAACAGTTAACAAGTGGAGTGACTGATATTTATCGAAGCACGTGTTTAGTTGTGCAGTGTCAGTTTGATTGACTGATTGATTTATCACTACTGACCTAAAAAGGTGCGGTGATTGTGACGCGTGGTGCGTGGACTAACGACCAAGCTAGTCCCACACCGGGACCATAGTGCAGTTAACTGCGGAACACGAGGCAAATTTGGAACCAAAGCCACGTGGAGTGACAACGGTATCGCCCTCAGCCAGCCAGGGTAACGGTGGGAGCAGCTGATTTCAGCCAGAACTCGGACGTGCCTGCTGAACAGGGTATAAAAAATTTGTATTTTCCGGAGTTATGGTTTCTTACCTGACTTAAATTTTCTGTTGACTCGGCTGACGGCACAAGCATGCATGCTCGCAGTTTTTGAAGTTTAGATATTTTTGATTTAATTTGATTGAACTTTTGCATCCTTAATACTTTTATCATTTCCCCAGCTGCTCTCTGCACGTGGGGCTTTTCCTAGCATTTTGCTTTGAACTATAACGCAGCAACAGCTATTTACATAAGTTCATCTTTGGCATGTGTTTAAATCTTTACTTTAATGGAATGTAACTTTGAGTTTTCGCTAGTTTGATATGCATGATAATTCTTCTTTAGTTCTTAATTTTTCCTCTTTTCCTCTCTTAACTTAATTTTTAAAGTATAGCGTTTAAGTGCCTCATTACATCCCGCGTTTTTGCTTGATTAGGTACGTTCCTTTTTATTATCTTCTTTTAACAGTTTTTTCTTTTATTACATATATTTATATATACGTATACATATTACTTTTAAGTAGCCTACTAGTTATAGGACAGTTAACTTGACAACCTACCGTTTGCCCAGAGGTGGTAAGTAGGAGTAAGATGCCCAAACAAAAGAAAAAAAAAAAAACAGCTGGTGGCAAACTCAACTCCTCATCCAACTCTCCCCATACCTCACACAGTTCATCCCTGCAAACGACTTCCCAACATACCTCTCCCATTCTGGACTATCCCCCTCCACTGGCCCCACGGGTCACGAGGCAAAACGCCAGGGACCCGAGATTATGTAATGATGACAATGCTCAAGACGGCCAGACACCCCAACCCAGTAGCAACACTACGAGCTCCCCTTCCAAGACGGAAACCAATGACAATTGCTCCTACACCCAACACGAACTGGAACATGACGACACCCAGTACATAACCCAAATGGACTCATTTCACGAAACAGACAGGACCGAGCAGCAAAGAGAGCTTATTGAACTGAATAATCTGGTTCCTCCGCGACTAGCTTTGACACAAAGTACCCCGCATGCAAATAAGACTCAATCACAACAACAACAACAACCCGGGAAATCCGGCAAATCAGCATCACAATTAAGCTATAACGATCAAGGACGCAATACTTCCCCCGTTCGACTGAACGACGATCCAATAGGTACCCAGTCACAACCTGAACGAACCGCAAACACTAATCGTTTTGCGCCTTTGGATAAATATCCTAATATCACGCTGACAGAGGTACAACGACCCAAAAAGACCGCGAATATCCAAACTCCAAAACCGGTCAGACCGCCAATTCTCATCCAAAAGAGACAAAAAATACCCCCTATTGTGTCATACGGGATATCTATAAAGGAAATGACTACAGCGCTCAGAGTACTGCTGGGACATAACAAGTTCCAATTCAAAACACTTAACAATAATTGCACTCATATTCTCACAGAATCCATAGATGATTACTCTAAAATCAAAGATCTGCTGGCCACAAAGAAAATGAAATTCTTCACCTATACACCTAAAGAATTGAAACCCAGCAGCCTAATCCTCCGAGGTATTGACTCCGAGTTCACTGAGGACGAAGTCCAAGGGGCGATCCTAGAACTGACTCCTAACTTGCCTTTGATTAAAACCAGTCGATACAGCACCCCTACGGCAACACGCATGGGGAGAAAATTGGACCTGTTCCTAATTCAAATTGAGCAAGCGGGTAGCACCAAAGAACTCACATCAATTAGATACCTTTTGAACCAGAGAATTACCTGGGAAAACATTCAAAACAAACCAATCACGCAATGCAAACGATGTCAGAGGTTTGGCCACATCTCGGTAAACTGCAACATGCTTTACAGATGCGTGAAGTGTCCGAATTCGCACCCCCCGGGACAATGTGCCCGTGCCGACCGAAATGAGGGGCAGCCCTTTTGCGTGAATTGTGGGAAACATGGTCACCCCGCGAATTACAGGCAATGTCCCAAATTCCTTGAATTCATGGAAGGACTTGAGCTTAAAAGAGAAGCTAAAAGTGTAACCGCAAAGAAGGACAGTCCTGGCGTGATCAGCAGGCCAAGACAATCTAACGTTTCATATTCGGCAGCATATAAAGGTGGCAACGAACTAACTCCACACACGACTGCCAATATACCCAGCGCAAGAAATGTTACCTTTGCAGATAATTCAACGCAAGTGGCTAAGATACCCCCTCCCTCAGCATTCGCACCAAACCCAGCCGACACCGTATCGAACAGTCTTGACTTCCTGAATGCGCAATTAAAAAAATACTTTAACTCCGATTTACTAGAATTTGCCAAAAGAATTAACGAGACGGTCAATTTCCTCAAAGGCAATCCAGACCCGACACAGGCTAAACAGACGCTCTTCAACTTCGCTTATGAACTAGCACCATTCATTGAGCAACTTAAATAAAACTGACGAGACGTAACCTAAACATACTCACTCTGAACTGTAACTCGCTCAGGACACTTGCCAGACAACACGAACTAAAACTTCTAATAAATCGACTTTCCATTGACATAGCACTGCTAACCGTGACAAAACTGGACGACAGATCGAAAATCAAAAATAGATTTCCAAATCACGAGATAGTTATGAAGAACAGACCCGACAGAGGTGGTGGTGGCCTAGCAATCTTGCTACCACACAACATCGATTACGAACTACTGAACTTACCTGACCTTACATCCCTAGAGGTACTAGCAGCCAAAATATCGCTAACAGACAAGTCAAATGTGACACTAATTACAGCCTATCACACGAACTCAATAGGCGGTGGTAACATAATGAGACAAGACCTGGAAAAACTAAAACAGACAATTGGACAAGACCCATATATTATGGGAGGTGACTTTAATGCGCACAACACTTTTTGGTTTAGCCCACGCACGGACTCTAACGGGAGAACGTTACTTAACTGGATACTAGACCAGGACCATGCACAATTACTCTCGCCCGATCGACCTACCTTTCCCGCGGCAGAGAGCTACTTAGACCTAGTTATCGCTCATCAAAATATCGATACTAAACTTCCCTCGCCAGGGCAAAACACTCTAGAAACAGTGGACAGTTTTTCAGACCACCGGGGTGTCCTACTGAGGGTGGGCTCCACAATAATTAAATCAGTCAACCAAGCAAACAAACTTATTTACAAGGAACCAGTTTTGCACTGGAATTTTAAGGCAATGAATAAGAAGAAATTCTTGGTTCTGACTGAAAGGGCGAGTGCTGACCAATTAAGACTCATGCGAAGCGACGATAACCTAACTCAGACTGAGATCGACGTTGAAATTAACAAGCTAACGAACAACATTAGGACCAGTATGCAGAAGAGTATCCCAAAAATTTCATTCAAAAACTCGCATGGGGTGGAACTACCCAGGTCACTGATGAATACTATTGCATACAAGAACAGACTGAGAAGACAACAGTTTAAATATCTCAGACGGAATAACTTTATCAAAGATCAGAACTATAACAACATGGGCCGTACAATTTTATTACTTTGTAACAACATAAAGTCATGTATTAAAGCCTTGTATCAAAATGCCCTGCGGACAGCCCTACGCAGCATGACGCCAGGTGCACAGGTCTTCAGGGATCTGAATAGGTTTCGTGCTCACAAGAACCTGTCTGTCAATTCCGTTACAGACCCAGACACAGGTGACACATTATACAACACGAATGACATGAATGCCCTACTCATTAAGACTATTGCGGCCACACATACTCAAACGCAAGCGCAAAGAGTGGAACCCTTTGTAAACGTTGTCACTAGTCATGTCCAAGAATTCAGAGCAAACGATACTCAGCGGTCAGTAGGTTCCTTTAGCGAGCTGCACCCTAGCTCCTCAAACTCCCTCAACCCAACTATCTTCTGTACCCCGTCCCAGATACAGGAAATAGCCAAAGCCCTCAAACCCAAGAAATCCTTTGGACATGATGGTATCCCCAACCGCATTATCAAGTGTCTTCCCGCCAACGCCTTTATGATACTGGCTATGATCTTTAACAACTGCTTGAATATAGGATACTACCCCAAGTCTTGGAAAGTAGCCAAGATCATTCCGATTAGGAAACCAAACAAAAACCCACTTGACCCCAAAAGTTACCGCCCTATATAAATGCTGGCCTGTCTAAGCAAAGTTTTTGAAAAAGTTATCCTAAAGAATCTCAAATTAGTAGTAGAAAGGCAGAACCTCTTACCAGACTTTCAATTTGGATTCCGAGCGGGACACTCCACACTAGACGCCATTACCCTCCTACATAACAACATCGCACACAACGCACTGCATAAGAAACTTACCTTTGCAGCGACGATAGACTTGCGTAACGCGTTCGACACGGTCTGGATTGAGGGGCTAATCTGGAAGCTTCTTTACCTTTATCTAGCTCCAGAGTATCTCACCTCAATACTAAACTCGTTTCTTACCGACAGGAGATCGTACCTACATAACAATGATTCGAATTCGAGGGAAATATGCCCGTTGGCAGGTGTACCCCAAGGTTCAGTCCTCTCGCCAACCTTATTCTCCCTGTTTCTCTCGGACATACCGCTTCATCACCCACCATTACACCCAGACCGACACTACTACCCCCCGCAACCGGCTGTAGTGATTCCGAGACTACGTAACAAGACTAAAATCATCTGCTATGCGGATGACATAATAGCGTTCTCTTCTTCTCCCTCCCCCAGGACGGGTATCAGAGATTTGAACGAGGCCCTATGCAAACTCTCGGAGTATTTCAAGGTCTGGCGCCTTGAGATTAATGGTAGCAAGTGTGAAGCGATACATTTCCATGGTATCGGATCACGCTATCGGAAAAAAATGAACAAATATCACGGGCCCCAGATCTTGATCAACGGAATAGACCTAAAGAGAGTCAATGCCATAAAGTACCTAGGTTTTAACATCATGCATAACCTTGATCCAAGCCCACATGTGAGGGAGAAGATCAGAAATGCTAGAATTGTCAGAGCCGCACTTCGACACCTACTTAACGCAAACAGCAGCCTTCGACTAGACATCAAATTACTAATATACAAACAGTTGATCAGACCGACATTCACCTATGGGGCACCAGTCTGGTACAGCCAGCTAAACAAAACAACTAGGGCCCAGTGCTCAATCTTCGAACGCCACTGCCTCAGGTTAGTAACTGGCAAGACATACAAGAGACAAACACCCGAAATAAAATTTGCAAACACGACCAAGAATGAAGAACTTTACAGGCTGGCCAAATGCCTCCCGCTAGACCAACATCTATCGAACATCCAACGGCGTTATTTGGACCGACTAGACATTCACGGTAACGAACTACTGAGAAACGCTACACAAACAAACGTTGACTTGGAAACTCAGTACGAAACCCAGCGGCTTAAGCCCATACAACCCCTCAACAGGCCGCCTTAACCTCACTACACCCCCATCCGAATGCGACCGCTCCTTCCCTCCTTCCAAATATTAGCTGACACTCCAATATTCATTTGGACTCACCTAACGCACCTGTATCTAACAGACTAAGTTAAATTAATTACTAAAAAGGTTAAGAAATACAATACTTTAAGAACATAGGTTTAGGTTTTTTTTTGTCCCCTTTTTTTAACCTAAGATTAAGCTACACTATTCTAATGTGACTTCGCACTGTACATTATAAACAATATATATAGGTATTAAGATAAAGATAGATACTCTAGCTGCTAAGTACCGTTAAAACGCAACACTAGATAGCACTATTCATGCTAGATAAGAATACATGTATATATATTCATGAATAAAATTGAAAATTGAATTGAAAAAGTAACTTCATAGAACCAAAATTATGAACTGGCACCTTACCGAGAACTGTAGTAGTAAAAGTAAAGTAATAAACAGGAAGAATAACATTTGCGGCGTTTTTTCGGGGACGGGGTTGGTATTTACTTTTTTCAGCGCAACCGCGGGATTTCTCGTTTTCGACCGCGTATCGCGAAGGTGACTCGTCCAAAACGAATGGCGCCTACCCACGACCTTTCTTCGCGGGCATAGGCCGGGTGAGTCACCGACCTCCGAAGGAGTCGGAGGTTCGTCGTAGAATTTGATACGTGACAGTGTATTCACGATTGGGATTATTCCTTGAATTTTCATATATTTAAATTAATTGTTTAAAGTCCATAATATTAATTATTTCTATGTGCTTTATCAAAATATCATATATTATTATTCACTTTGGTTCTCATACGTTCATATCTATCACCATGTAATGTTTTGTTTTTTATTTTATAGGTTATTTATTAACATTTATTTGGAGGTTTTTTTCTGACATTGCATTAATACAATGCTCTTATTTCTTAACAATTTTGAAATAATTCATAGTTCAATTAAACATCTGCATCTGTGTATGGGTGAAAACAAAACTTTTACTACTGATCAAACAACATTTTTACACCGATTCTAATATAGCTGATAATATGGACTGAAACGTAACGCAATGTCGGTGTAATAACAGCTGTACTTCGGAAACGTAAAATAGGAGGTTGAGTTGAGGCGATTTTATTCGACGGCCATTGCGGATAGTCTGCAGATTTCACGTCTAACCTCCGTTGGTTTGATAACTACAGCTGCTTATACATAATGGAGGCAGAGCAGACCATTAACAAGGCGTTGGAAAGCATGAGGAATCTAAAGAATCCAGTGTTGGAAAAGAAGGGGCCGAGGGCTACGGAGGAGGAGATTGAGCGGGCGAAGGGACAAGAGGCTTCGGTTATCCTAAACAGGTCAGGGAAGGTGGCCAGGACCCCGCTGGGAGGCAATAGCGGTGAGGGGAAT
This sequence comes from Chrysops caecutiens, assembly GCA_963971475.1. Lineage (NCBI taxonomy): Eukaryota > Metazoa > Arthropoda > Insecta > Diptera > Tabanidae > Chrysops > Chrysops caecutiens. The sequence continues at coordinate 57,933,056 of OZ020567.1, read as the reverse complement.
AAACTTGAAGTGCCGGCATCCAGGGATAACCAGAAAAGTGAGGAAGGAGGGAGCACAGATAGGTGGTCGGGGCGGAGGTGTCGTTGGAGAAGGTATTGAAGATGATCGATAAGATAGGAGAGGACAGGGAGAAGGAGCCAGCAAAGAGGAGAAAATTTTATGAGAGAATGAGGGAAGAGGAAGAGTAGAGAGAGAAAGGGGTAAAGAACGGGGGAAGGCGGTGAAGATATCCCTTGAGGATATTGAAAGGTAAAGAAAGGAGAGGATACGAGCGGCAGAGGAGGTGTGGTTGGAGGCCAAAGAGGGAGACAGGCTGATAAAAGAAGAAGTAGAGGAGGTTATGGACGGTCGGTGAGGCAGAAACTCAGATGACTGAAGGATTTGGTAGAAGGGGGGTATATGGATGCGGGGGAAAGAAGGAAGCAAATGATGCACAGGTAAAGGAAGAGGAGGAAAAGGAAAGGCGCAGGAGAGGGGATAGGTTGGAGTGGGAGCTGGACTTAGTTAGGAGGAGGGAAAGAAAGAAAAATATTGTACTCACAGGGGTTGAAGACGAACGTACTCACAGGGGAGATGAAATCAAATAAGAGGGCTTGTTTCTTGAGAAGTTAGGGGTGGAAATCAAGGTAGAGGGGATCCAATTAAAAAGAGGCGTCGATCACACAACAATAGCGGTTCGTGAGAGCACAGAGGATAGGGATGAGGTTCTGGACAAAAAATTTAAGCTGAAGACAGAGACGGAGGCCTCATATGGAGAGATAGACAGGGCAGAATGAGGATAACAGAGTGAGCAAGCAAAGGAAGGGGGGAAGGGAAAAACGTTTCAATAAAAAGAATCTACATAAAGGTTTGGGCGGAGGAGAATTCGTAAGATGATAGGAAAATGGGGTTTTTGATGAAGGTAGCGTCAGTGTGGGTGCTAGTAGCAGGAAAGAGGGGTAAGGTGCGCGGTGCAGGGGAGTCAAGCAAGGGGAAAGGAAGAAGAAGAGGGACATGACAAGAGGGAGGGGAAAGTACTAAAGAAGAGTAACGGAGGGAGGATGCTGGTTTGGAACTGTGCAGGGGTGAGAAAGAAGTAAGTGGAGTTTTAGGATTATATTACATATTATATTTGGTGGAAACATGGGCAGAAGAGGGTAGTAAAGGGAAGGATAGGATTGAATTAGTGATGAGAGACTACGAAATCATTTTAAAAGAGGCAGGTAAGGATAGTATGAGGGGAAAAGCGAAGGGAGGTTTAGTAATGGCGGTGAAGAGAGATGTAGGGAGTTGGGAAGAGGCGCTCAAAAGGAGGGATAGAAACGAAATTATAGGGGAGGGCTGGTTATAAAGGGCCGGAGGTGGCGGATATTTACGCCGCATATGAAGGAAATGAGGATAGTGAACTGGGAAACAACTGCGGAAATTATGGGAGAGTAGGCTGTTGCGGGCTGGATTGTGGGGGACTTTAATGCAAGAACAGGTACGGAAGGAGGGGATTGGACTGAGGATGAATGTGTAAGCGAGTCCAAGGATAGCACCGTAAATAAGGAAGCTCGGGAGATGCTAGGAAATCTAGGGGAGCTGGACATGAAGATTTTTAAGGGGGGGGGGGGTAGAAGATGAGGAAAGGAGTCTGCACATTTATAGGGCCGATGGGTAGCTCGGTGATCGATTACGTAATCGCGAACGAAAAGAGAATGGAGAAGGTTGCAAAATTAGATAAAATACATAGGATAGATTCAGATCACTCTCCGATAGAGGTGAGCTTTAGGAACTGGAAGAAAATGGAGGAAAGGGAAGTATAGAAATCGTGAATAATTAGAAAATATAGGGATAGACTAGGAAACCTGGAAGGGAAAAGATGCTGGGGAAAATTGGTAGCAAGGATAAAAGGGGCATGGGTGAAAGTGGAAATGAAGACGAAGAGAAAGGACAAGCCCTGGTGGGATAAGGAATGTTTAACAAGCAGGGGGAGTCTACAGAGATGTCACAGAAAACTAGAGAGATCAGGGGAGGGGAGGAAGGTGTATTTTGCACAAAAGTTAGAGTACAGGAGACTACTGGAAAGGAAGAAGAAAAGGGAGGACGAAAAAATAATGGAGAGAATTATAAGAGATGTGACCGGGAAAACATTCTGGGAAAAAATAATTAAGAACAGGAAAAGAAGAGAAAGGGTCGATGAAGCTATCAAAGATACGGAGTGGAAGGCACAATTTGAGCGGCAACTAAGTGGAAAGCAGGAGGTTTGGGACGTGGACCTGGAGGTGTTGGGTGGGAACGAGGAGGAGTCGAAGGAAAAAGGCCAAATAACGCTAGGGGAAGTACAAAGAGCGATAAAGAAGCTAAAGAAAAGAATGGCAGCGGGGTCAGACGGGATACCAAATGCGGCGTGGATTTATGCGGGGCAAAATCTGACGAATGCAATAGCTAGGACCCTGAATGGAATTTTTTTGAAGAAGCACTTCCCTTAAGAATGTAGAGTTTGAATAGTGAAGTCCGTATACAAAAGGGGATGCAAAAGGACAGAAAACTACAGACTAATTACGCTCATGGATTCGGGATATAAGTTTTATGCGGAAATTGTGAGGGCAAGAATAGAAGGGATACTGGAATGGAGGGAAGGTTGGGAGAGACGCAACTGGGCTTTAGAAAAGGAAGAAGCACAAAAGACGCAGTATATCTACTGAAAGCAGTGATCGAAAAAAACTTGAAGGAGGTAAAGAGATCGTTGGTGAACGAGTAAAGATAGATGTATAGATAGTATACATCTATAGTATAGTATATAGTATATATATAGATAGTATAGATAGTATACATAGATAGTATAGAATGTATAGATGTATACCATACATCTATTCTGCGGATCTAAAAGCGGCATTTGATAACGTCATAGAAGGGTGATTTTGGAGATGATAGATAAGTTAGGGATAGGAAGAAGATTGAGGGAGGTCGTGGCGGAAATCTATCAAGAAACGATAAACAGAGTGGTCGTGAGGGAGAAAACGGTGGCAGAGTTTTGGTCTGGAAAAGGGGTCAGGCAAGGTAGCCCTTTTAGCCCACTGCTTTTCAATATAGCGTTTGCTGACCTAGAGCAAAAGATGAGGAGGCATCAAGAAGCTGGCCTGGTGCTAGGGAGAAAAAAGATATGGTCCATAACGACCATATGTAGAGGAAGAACAAATGTGTGGAGTTTGCGGTAGTGAGAAGGAATCTTTAAGGCATGTTTTCGAGGATTGTGAGGTAACGGGAGCTAATGGAATAAGGTGGAAAGATGTGTTAGGGAAAGGGATGCGGGACAGATTATCGCATCTGCATGAAGTAACTCATAAAAGAAGACTCCATATATCAAACTTCAATACATGAAGTCTTCTTTTAGTGTTTTAGTTATGATTCAGTATATACCCTCCTTCTGGTTACTAAGTTATAATGATATAATATAATATAATTATAATATGTATAAACCCCCCTTCTAGTTGGTAGATAATTTTGTTTAATTTTGTGAACCCATCTATGGTTATTAGATAATTTTGTAAAATTTTGTGAATCATTTGAGTTATAAGATAATTTTTTTTAATTTTGTGAACCCCTCTATAGTTTTTAGATAATTTTGTATAATTTTGTATATCATTTGATCAATATACTCAATATACTCAATAACAGTTTGCTGCCTGAGATGAGTTTTGCATGCTGACGATGAAGCGAAATTACATGCTGATCATTGTCGATGACTTCAATTGAGTCATAACATATTCATAATTGTTTATGACCATACATGATTATGGTTCAAACATTACATCATCACTCGCGCGAACGACCATCTTCAAAAGAAGTTTGAAGGTATATACTAGCCTCAGAGTAACCCCTCTTTTAGTAATTCGTTATCATAATATAGGTGTATGTATAGATAGGTTGGTCCTAAGGAGGTATGTATGTATATAATAAAATGAAGACTTTTGAAGATGTAAAATATTGTTACGTTTTTAATAAGAAGGTCCGTTCCTCTGGATTGCACTAATAATAATATTTGCTTAAAGGTTGGATTTCCAAACATATCTTTTCCTTAAAAACTAAACTACAATATAAACCAACGATTGTTTGACAATTCAAACTTCCCGCTTGCTTGGGGATCAGTTGTCAGGTATCACCAAGTGGTTTCAAATGTTCCCACGTTACACTGCCCTCTGCTTAATCTTGTTCGCCCCGAACAAGTTTCAAATCCTGTGTTCAATTACCCCTTGAAAGATGCCAGTCTATGCAAATGTACCACTTTCATTTTCGCCCTTCGATTGGAACTCCATTAGATGCGATAGACAACATCATTCAACCGTTTGACAATTCAATACGGCTCTTTCCAATCAGTTTGTAAGTTGGGCGATAAACCTTTCTTGCGTTTTGGGTTGTGAAGCACCACCTCTTGTCCTTCTTTAATGCCATCACATTTGGATTTGCGGTCATACTGTGCCTTCTATTTATCACTAATTAATTTTAATCGTTTCCTTACGCCATCATGTATGGAGTTCAATAGCTGACGTTTATTTGCCAACAAATCTCCGTCTTGTTTATTTGCCAACAAATCTGAACGCGGATGCGACGGGTTTGTTCGGGTCTTATGAATACCTTATAGCTGACTCATTTGTTTAATAACTTCGGACTCAAATTTTCTGCCCTGATCAGTATGTAATTCCATCGGAACTCCAAATCGACTAATCCATTTTTTTATGAAAGCATCAGCACAGGTTTTCGCTTCCTGATTTGGTATCGGGTAAACATCATTTGCTGAAATAGTCCATCACCAGTAGCATGTACTTGCTTGTTGATTCAGTCATTGAAAACGGCCCAGCCACGTCCATTGCAATTCTCTTGAATGGTGCTCCAATGTGATATTGCTACATTTTAGCTCGAGTTTACGGTCCCTTAGCACGTGTACATTGACTGCATTTCGCTATCCAATCCATAACCGACTGCTGGCATCCAACCCAATATAATCGCTTCTTGATCTTCTCAACGGTTTTGTTGATGCCTAAATGCCTCCCACTGGAATTATTATGGTATTCCTCCAAAATATCAATAATTTTCTGTTTTGGGACCACAAGAAGCTTTGTCGTTTTCAATCCAATCTACGCTTTCCCAGATGTAAGCAACCATTATCAACCACTAAACTATTCCACTAAGCCACTGAGCAACTTTCAAAAGCAATCTACTGCCAATATGGTCTCTTCCCTTCATGCTTTGACTTCATTATCTTTCTAAAATTTGGATCATTGTTTTGGTCATCGCTAATCTGCGTTTCATTCCATGCTTCCTCTGGTAAAACACTTAAGAGACAGACATCGACAACTCAATTTTTATTTTCGATTTTCAAACAATGTTTTCATTCGAGGTTACATGACCTTCTGGAAAGTGCATCCGCGTTTCCATGGTGCGCTCCTGTACGATGTTCGATCGTGAAGTCATAACTTTGTAACTTTTCTATCCATCGAGTTATCTGGATTCTTGAATTGTAACAACCATCGTCATACTGCATGATCTGTAAGGAGAAGGATCTATTGACCATAAAGATATTCATGGAAATGTTTCACATTTTCGACGATTGCATGTAATTCTCTTCTAGTCACGTAATAATTTCGTTCAGGTATAGACATTACTTTGTTATAAAATGCAATTTGTTGCTTTTGGCCGTTAATGAGTTGCGAAAGAACACCGCCGACCCCATAATTGCTCGCATTAGTATCTAAGATACATTTTTCACCAGGAACTGGATATGCTAATACTGAGGCGTTACACAGACGGTTTTTTAATGTTGAAAACGCGTTCTCTTGTTCAGGATTCCATTCAAATCGTATATATTTTCTTGTAAAGTCATGAAAAAAATTTGCTATATTTCAGAACCAGGAACAAATCTTCGATAATAAGTGCATAAGCCTAAGAAGCTTTGTAACTCATGTAAATTTTTGGGAGTAGGCTAACCTTTCACAGCTGCCTTTTTGTCTTGGTCAGTACTCCTTTTGCTGTTACCTTATGTCTTAGATATTTGACTTCCTCTTGAAACAAACAACATTTCTTGGGATTCAGTTGTAGCCCTGCACCAGCAGTGCGCTTCAAAACTTCTTCCAAATTCCTTACGTGGTCTTCGAAATCTTTCCCCACAACTATTATGTCATTTTAATACACGAGACACGTTCTTCAATGCAAACCTTTCAAAACTCGTTCCCTCAGGCGTTCAAAAGTTGCTCGGGCACTGCATAATTCAAAAGGCATAACCTTAAGCTCCCACAATCCGTCGCAGACTCTAAATGCAGTGTTTTACTGGTCCTTCTTTTCAATTTTTACCTGCGAATACCCACTTTGTAAATCTAAGGTGGGTTTGTAAACCACTTTGCGATAAGGTGCCAAATCTTAAATCCACTGATAAGGTGTCCAATGTATCGTCAATTCTCGGCTATGGGTAACTGTCCTTTTTGGTTACGTCATTTAGCTTCCGATAGTCAACGCAAAAACGAGTACTACCGTCTTTCTTTTTGACTAATACAACTGGAGAGCTCCATGGATTCGAAGAAATTTGAATAACATTTTTCCGGTGCATGTCGTCAATGAGGTCATTCATTTCATCCCTTTTAGGAAAGGGTTTACATTCTCAGTATTAATTAATCGATGTGCTTCCAATTTACCTCATCATGAACATTGTCCCATACTTTAGAAAAAGTTGTCGAGCTTGTAGCGTTTGTAACTCGTTCAGATCTTTGGTCCATTTGATTAGAAGTTGTTTTAATTCATCATTGATTGGTTTCTTTGAAGGTAATTTTGTTCATCTGAAGGTGATTCGGAATCAATAACGGTCTTTACTTAATCACATTTACCAAGCTCTATATTTTTCTCTATGTTTTTGGAGAATCCGACAAATTCAAAATTCTCACTGGTACCATCTTATCTTTCGAATGTTAATTATTGTTTTTCTAAAAATAGTCCCGTTAGCCTGGATTTTCGGTTCTACAATCCACAATGCACTTCCCTGACAATCTTCACTTGCTTTTGTCCATATAACAGCTTCTGAATTGGGTGGAATTTCCTCGGTACTTATCTCTGATATATTTCTGGCAAAGAACTCTTGATCACGCTCTTATTTCAATAGTATTTCAGAATTGTCGTAATTAAGAATTCTTTCTTTTCAGTCCAGCATAAATCTATTTTTTACCATAAAATCCATTCCGAGGAATATCTCGTCCATAATATCTGCTACGATGAACACCAGCTCGACGGTTTTATTACCAACAGCTATCCACAACCACTCATCCACAAATTTTTGCATCTTGGCCAGTTGCGGATCACAATTATACTCCAGTTAAATGCTACACTTCCTGCACCAAATCACTTTTTATAATGGAATGGGAGGCTCCAGTATCAAACGTCATAGTAAATTGTCGTCCTCCTATGGCACCATTCACAGTCAAACTTTACATGCGATCTGGGAAATTATGGAGATGGGTTCATTGACAATCTGCATATGCAAGATGGGTTAGTTTTTCTACTGTGGCACCGTGTTCTTGGAGCGATTCGCTTTGACGTGGAACCCGCCTCTTCAATTCAATACTATTATTATCATTTATTCTCATTCCCACAAATCACAAATTACTTATTACAGCCTAACTGCTGCCTAGTTTCCAACTAACTTCTCAATTCATTTACATGGATTTTTATCCATTGATCACGGAAGTCAAGGTGCCAACTTCCATCTACTTTACTTCCGTGATGACCAAATAAATTATCAATAACAAAACAACTTATTCTATTTAAGCTTAATTAATTCATTGCATATTATAATAACAGCATTATTCTAGAGCGCTGACACAACAATTAAGGTGTTTTTCGCTGCGCGCACCTCAATTATTGTGTCAGCGTGTGTTATTGTCAATGTGTGTTATTGATCTAGGTCATTACCCCATTACCCGGAAGAAATCATGCACATGTGAAAATATAACAAGTTCTCTTCCATGGTTATCTCGAATTCTGAGGCTGGCTCTCGCATTTCTTTTCCAAATTCATCGTCATCGATGGTAACTCTGTTCTCCGAAAATGCCATACATAATAGTTGCTGAAGTTGTGCTTTTGTTTCCCAAGTTGGCAAATTAAGTAGCGAGAACTCCTTCTTCAGTTGTTCGACTTTTAAATTTTCCACTTTCACAATTTTTTTATTTTTATTTTATTTTATTTTTTTTCTGTTGAATCACATATTTTGGCTTATAAAGATCAATAATTGTTTATTTTGATGAAATATTCATTAAGAGCGTTGGATTTAGGATCCAAAATAATAATAACAATAACAAAATATAAGCTTTTACGAATAACAAGAACAATAATTGACCATTTAAAAAAAAAAACATGATAGATGGTACTAGCAAGGATCTTGGTGCCAATTATGTTCCGTAGTTTTCCGAGAGTGTAGCGGAGGTATCTTTGTTTGTTGTTGAGTTGTTTCATGTGCTCGTCCCATCGTAAATGCCCATCTGTTATCACGCCTAGGTATTTGATGCAGTTTGCTCTGTTTAGTATTTCTTACCCACCTGTATGAGTAAATCTCAGCTCCTGGATTTGCGAAATGGCATCAATATGCGAACCGAACAAAATAAAGTTAGTTTTTCGGATCTTATACTTAAAAAAAAACAAAAACTAAATTATAATTATACAAATTAATTCAAAGTCAATTTAAACCAATAATTTATTCAATTACTAGAAACGATTAAGGGGGAGGCTCTTATATAGATAACATTTTTGAAAAAACAAAAAAAAAACTGAAGTCTAAAGCATATTAATTGCATTATAAGTTGACTGATCATAACCCTTTAATTATAAAAATATATAAAAATTCTTTTTCAACAGAAGAAATATTTAAAAAAACATTTATTGATCACAAGTCACTACCAAAAAACGACAAATAACAAATTGGGATCAATTTTATAATGACGATTATATATATATGTTTTTATTGATAAACTATATAAATAAGATCATTCAAGACCGCACTAAACAGATTATAAACAGAAGTGCAATCTAGAGAGAAAACAAATGGATAACTAAAGGTATTATAAAATCAAGTCAAACGAAAAATAATTTGTACAAGGAATTGCAAAGATGCTGTGAAAACTTAGCAGTGAAAACAAAATATATGAATTATTCTGATAAGCTTTGAAATATAATAAAATTAGCAAAAATAAACTTTGAAAAAACAGATGAAGAAAAATTAAAAAAGAAAAATTAAATTTATGGAAATATGTTAATAAAGAACTAGGAGTTAGAACAAAAGATGAAGAAAAATTAGTAAGTGTTATATTGTTAAATCTGTTGCTCAGACTATCAATTAATGTTTTTGAAAAGGCATCTGGCCTAAAAATCATAAGACTGCTGAAATAAGACCTGTATATAAGAATGGTTCTAAATATGAGACAACTTACTATAAACCGATATCAATAACTTCAAATTTTACTAAAATTATTAAACGTTTACACTTGACTATGATTATATGATTATATGATTTTTTTTAGAAACTTAACATAATAGCAAAAAGTCAGTTTGGTTTCCGAAAAAATGTATCGACTAGACATTCCATGATATCACGAGTTGACTTTGTAAGTGAGAAATTGGATAAAAATGCCAGCCCACTAGTGCAACATTTGTAGACCTGTCAAAAGCTTTTAACACGGTAAATCATAATATGTTACTAATAAAACTGGAGAAACATAGATTAAGAGCTTTATCCCTAAAATTACTACATAGTTACCTACTTGTGTGAGAGAGAACAATTTGTTCAAATAAATGAATCGAAAAGTAACCAGCTAAAAGTAACATGTGGAGTACCACAAGGGCCTAAACTTGGTTCACAATTATTCTTGATATATACAAATGATTGGATAAATGTTATTCCAGTTTAAAATATACTTGCTTTTGCTGATGCAACCATTTCTTGCTCCAAAAACTCATGAAAGGAGCTGAATAAATTTTAGAATAGCTTCGAACTGGCTTAACTTCAATCAACTTACTCTACATATATAAAAATCCGACCAAAACCTTAAAGGGCAATATAACATTAATAACATTGTAAAAAACTAAGCCATTTAAATTTAGTTTTTTTGAACTTCAGAACATACTAATTAAAAAAGCTCTGTCTGTACTTTATTTTGCTCTGTTTAATATTCTAGCAACTTATGGCATTGAGGTTTGGGGATCTGCATATGAAAATTCATTAAAATCTATAGTAAGTCTTCAAAAGAGAATGGTAAAATTTGTAAATGAATCTGAAAGTATTATATTGAATACTAATCAAACATACAATTATAAAATACTGTTACATAATTATGAGCAATTAAAACCAAGTTATATATAATCGACCAGTATAACACGATCAAAAAGTATGCAAAAGCCTAAATCAATATTGGAAATTGGAAAAAATTTATTATTTCAATGCTGTAGAAAGTTTTAAGAAGTTGCCATATGATCTTAAAATAATTGAGCTCAGAATAAAGAACAATAACAAAGATCAAAGAGTGCATATATACATTTAGTTCAGCTGCAAATACTAAAGAACAAAGTGAAAATATGAAATTAATCAAAAGAAATATTTATAAAAATCTGTTTATTTTTTATCAAAATGATTAATTGAAAAATTTAATTTTGTAAATTATGTATATAGCTAAAAATTAATAAACCGACTAGCATTTAGGTTTATTATTACCTCCTGCTGGGAGGAGCTGAGCTGCTGTATTACAAAAAAAATTATAAGTAACTATGTATCAGGTTCAACAAATAAATAAATAAATAAATAATGCTCAGAATGACAACTGATTGATTTTCTGGAACGGGTAGTTGTTATATAACAGAAAATATCTGAAGTGATATGACAATGGTATTAAGTGACAATGACCCTGAAACCCGAAGAAAATTTGTGGGTCCGTGAAATTTTCTAACGACAATTAGTCAGTCTAAGGAAAACAAAAAGTCATCTATGTGAAATCTTCAACAAATCTTTACAAAAAGAGGCACCATTTATTAATGTCCTTGTTCGGAAACTTTTGTGTTTTAGAGTCTGTGCAAAACCATGTTTAGTACTGAATAAACGTGGAAATATATCCCTCAATAAACTTCGACAATTTGAAAAGCAGGAATTTCAAAACGTAGAAATCAATTAACTAAAATTGAAATTATTATGTATATTGATGAAACTAGTCAAAATCAAGGCGTGTAAATGTTAAAAATCAAATTTGTATTGAGAATGTTAGACTGATAAGTCGTGACAAGTGAGACGGTTAAAAGTAGAACTACTAAGCTGAGAAAATATGCCAAATGGACATGTTCTAGAACATAAGAAACCGAGAGGCTCAGTCAAGGTCCGCGCCGTAGATTTTCCGTGAAAAATTGGGAATAAAATTATAATAAGTGTTTCTTATTAGTATGTCCTTAAATCAATGTCTCTTATACAGTGGTTATATAGAGTAATACGGTGACAGAAAACATCAATCACAAGTTTATTTTTTCGCGCCTGTTTTCATTTCTTCTTTAATGCTGCCGTAGCTCTGGCATTTACTCGACACTGGACACTTTAGGTTTTTTTGAATTCGATTTGATGCAAGCTCTCTTTGGTTTGCGGTTTACTAAATTCGGCCCATATTTACGACTCATATAAGCAGATGTATTGAATTTTTTTTTTAGATTTTCAATTTAATACCGATTTTTACTTATACTTCAGCGAATATTTTTATTGTTTCACTTTAGGTCCTGGTAGCTGTTCGAAAACTCCCTACAATGAAATCCGAACGTACGTCCTACCTGATCGCGTTCTCACGCTTCACTGATATATAATTTTACGCAACGGTTATTAATAACAATCATGCGTAAGTAAACTAACCCGATGACGTCACGCGCAAAACCAATGCCACACTATAAATACGTACAGAAATTCTCTATTCCATGTGACCTTAACAGCTGTTATCGCATTATTAGCCTCGTAGCTATTGGCGATTAAAATCTGGCGGTATATTGTACCACAAGAAAGTTTGACTGGCTTTCAGTGTACTCAACGAGCGAAAAGGCTGTTTAACGCCAAAAAAATTACAACAAAATTTTGGTACTAAAATGTACTTTAATTATCAAACTATTTATTACAAAGGTTATGGAGAGTAGTACGGTTACAGAATGGATAAATCACAAGTTTATTTTTTTCCGCCGTTTTTTTATTTCTTCTTCGATGCCGCTGCAGCACTCACACTTGCTCGTCACTGAACATTTTTGATTTTTAATATTCGGTTTGATGCGGGTTCTCTCCGATTTGAGTTTCTTACAATTCGGTGCATATTTATGCCTCATACGAGACGATATCTTCCACATTTTTTCGATTTTCAAATTCATACCGATTTTTGCTTATATTTCGGAGAATATTTTTATTGTTTCGCTTTTGGTCCTGGTAGCTTTTTTCATGCTTTTATAATTATTTGATAATAAAATTATAATAAGCGTTTTTTATTAGTTTGTGCTCAAACCAATCTGTGCGTACAGATATACAACGGCTGAGGCGTTGTTATCGCATTATAAGCCTCGTTATTATTAGCAATTGAAATATCACGATATATAACTTTAGAATTCACTTGTCAATTTATTCACTTAATACAAGTACATATAAAAAGATGATTTAATAAAACTTCCTAAGTCTAATTAAAGTAAGTGTTAAATGAATAGAAATGACTTAAAACAAAAACAGTTTACTTAATAGACCAGGAAACATTTGAACATCCTTGAAACTATACAGTTAAAAGAACTTAAAAATGTAATGATTAAGTTTTTAACGAGAAGATGACGTTCATCAAATCAGGGTACACCCAGCTACTTACAAGGGTGAAACTGCCTCCACACTGTTACTGAAAAGGGTGCGGAGACAGCTAGCACCCTAAGCTGATTTTATGTGGGCAGCCATGCGATTATAAACCCGCAGTATACGTGTAACTGGCTCCATCCTGCCAAAGTCGGTGTGGTGGGAGCTTATCTCGAACATGTTAGTGATTCTGAGGTTTCAAGTTCCCTCTAGGACCTAGTGCACGAAGGAGATGTCGGCGATCGTTCGGCGACAAGAAAGTGTTTCCAGTCCAATAAGTCTCAGGCGATCCACGTACGGCGGCAGGTGGAAGGGATCAGACCACGGAAGGTGTCTAGGGCACCACGCAGGCAGCGTTACTGAACAGCTTCGATCCTTCCCGAGTGTAATTTGTGGTAGAGTGACCAAGCTTGGAAAGCATATTCAATGGAAGTATAGAGACATTTCCAAATACACGTTCCGGCAAACTCCCTAGACAACCTAACTTATGAACCCAATCCTATCACTAGCTCTGCGAACGGCATAGTCGATTTGGTCAGTGTAAGACAGCTTCGAGTCTAAGTAGAAACGAAGATCTGGGACAAATCCCATCGAGCAAATGACTCAGTCATTGATACTGAAGGTGTAAGGCCATACATACTCACACTTGGAGGTGTTTAGCATGAATTTGCTTTTGTGACACTATACAGCAAACCGACTCAAATCGTTTTGCAGAAACCGGGCATCAGACTGATAGAGTGTGTTTTTATAGTTGGCTATCGTCAGCATAGCTCATAATTGAGGAATCACTCACTTCCCTGGAGGCATCGTAAAGATAAAAAGGAGGAGACCAATGTGTGATATGTGAAGTGTAGAAGGTTGGTAACGGTGGACTTACCTTATAGGAACCCATGCTGATGAGGATGAGAAGATGGGATAGATTAAATCAACAATATGTTTAAAAACAACTCAAGGAATTATGGTTGAATTTCAACATATCCGAGCAAAGACATTTGTGAAATAGACTGTCAATGAACCCTCTGATCCTAAAAGTATACAGTTTATTGAGTGTCAATGAACCCTCTGATCCTAAAAGGATACTGTTCATTGACTGTCAAAATGCAAACAAATCAATGAGTCCGGTCAACATTGGTTAATATAAACTTTAGTGAGATCCTTATTTGATCTCCCAAAAGATTTGACCTTTGACGTGTTGATTTGTCCCATACTATTCAGACTAGGATCAGTGTCACCATGACATATGTATTTAACTGAACAACTACTTTAGTGAAGTCCTCTAGCGACTTCGTCATCAGAATTACACGATTTAGTTTTGACACTGATCCGTACTGACCATAGTATTAACTTAACAAAGACATAATTGAATCAAATTCCAAAAATTAACAAAGGAAATTGAATTTGATTCACTGTGAAAAACTGTGTATACTAACTTGATCACACTTTGTTTAATCGATGTGGCCGTCCTTGTAGAGTTTTAGGATTTATTTAAATCAGGATTATGATGTATATCACCATTCAATCTATGTCACCATTTAATTTAAATTTTAACCGTTCACTAACAAGTACTTGATAATTGTGAGATCTCACTCTTGTTCGCCAAAGTTCGGTCAATTCACTAAAGCACTAAAGCACTTTCGTTATAATTAGTCTTCACTTCGTTCAAGATTTTTTACTTGTCGTTAATCCAAATTGATTCACTACTTATGTCAATCGATGTTCAACCCAAGAAAAACTTCAACAGAATGAATCGTCGACGAAAACAGAAACCATTCCAAAACATGATTGCGGCTGCACATATGTATATTGAATCCCCTTCAGGTCATCAATTTACCATTATCACAATCAAAATTGCGATCAACCATCCAAACAACGACGAAACCACAAGAAGACCTTGAACTTATCACCAGACTTCTACGCAATGTTGCCTTGATGACTCTGATAAGGAAGTCAATCAACAAACGACATACATTGTACTTGCATACATTTGGTGACTTTTTGACCAACCGACTTTTGATTACTTTTTAACCAAACTACATTTGAGTTACTTTTTAACCATTTCCGCCCGCCTTCGTCGACTCAAGCGACGAACCATTTTATTCTGACGAACTTATTAAAGGACATAGTTTTGTGATCGGTCTAGTAAGAGTTGTTATGCCAGTTTTCAAGGTGACAACTCTAATTAAGCCATCTTTGCCAGGATGTACATGAGTAATGCGGCCCAGTGGCCATTTTCCACGTGGATATCTTTCATCAATAATGAGGACAATGTCGCCTATTTTTAGCGGAGGAGTAGATTTATTCCACTTGTAAATTGCATTGAATCTTTGATAATATTCACGTGACCACTTGGTCCAGAAACTTTGAAGTAATTGACTTATACATTGATACCGGGGAAGTCTGGATGAGTTTATGGATTCTAGATTTGGTTCTGGTATTGTCATCAAGGAATGTCCAATTAAAAAATGTCCTGGAGTTAACACATCCAGATCGTCTGGATCATCTGTCAGTGGCATTAACGGTCGTGAATTTAAAATTGCTTCGACTTGAACTAACAATGTGGTAAATTCTTCATATGTAAATTGACTGTTACAAGCAATCCTTTTTAAGTGATGTTTCATGGACTTTACTGCTGCTTCCCATTTACCGCCGAAATGAGGAGTAGCAGGAGGATTGAAATGCCAAGTTGTGCCTTGATCAGCGATTAAAGAAGCCATTTTCCCAAGTTGCTGACTATTTTTTGTAAACAAATCCTTCAATTTCTTTTCTGCACCTTTGAAGTTCGTTCCACAATCGCTATATAAATTCGAACATATTCCCCTTCTGGAAACAAATCTTCGAAAAGCTGCAATAAAAGCTTCTGTCGAATAATCAGTCACTAACTCAAGGTGAATTGCAGAAGTAGCAAAGCAAATAAATAAAGCGACCCAAGCTTTGTATGTTTTCGGATTTCGACCTTTCCAAGTTTTGATTATATATGGTCCAGCGTAGTCAATGCCAGTATGTAAAAACGCTCTACTTGGATTTACAGGAGAATATGGTAGTTGTCCCATTAATTGACTTGCTTGAGTCCTTCGAAAGCGAGTACATTTGACGCATTTCAAAATAAAAGACCGAATTGGAGCTCGTCCACCCAAGATCCAGTATTGGTTCCTTATATACAATAGAGTGTCTTGCGTGGATCCATGGAAGGTACGAATTTGAGCGTCTTGAATCAGCAACGTGGAAAAATGAACATCTTTTGGTAATATATAAGGATGTTTTGTGTCAGTTGACAATGACGAGTGCTTTAATCGTCCTCCAACTCGCAATAGTCCTTGACTATCTAGGAAAGGCGTAAGTCTCAGAAGGGAGCTTGAATTGGGAATTTCATGTTTTTGCTGTAGGCAATCTATTTCCTTTTTGAAAAATTGACTTTGAATATTTGTAACCCAAAATAGCCGTGCGCTTTTGAGTTCAGTTGGAGACAAAGGAGATGATGTAAGTGATTGAGACTGTCTTCTAAACAGTTGAACTGTTTGTTTGCAAATCGCTGTTACTCTTATGAGTTTAGTTAAACTTGAAAATCGTTCTTGTAAATTCCAATTTAGCTCCTTTGTGCAAACGTTAATTGTTTTCAACTGACTATTATTCCGTTCTTCTAGATCTTGAGTAGAGTTAGTCTGAGCTGGTAGCGATGGCCAAGTTGAAGGACTATCAGAAAGCCATGATGGACCTTTCCACCACAATGTATTAGTTCTCAGATCTTTTGCTGATATACCCCTCGATGCACAATCTGCTGGGTTCATTGTTCCAGGTACGAATTTCCATTGAGCATGAGGAATCACTTCTTGAATTAGACAAACTCGGTTGTGTACACATTCCTTCCATTTTGACGGATGATTATTTAGCCACACATGCACAATGGAAGAGTCCGTCCACAAATAACAAGGAATTCTTCCCAGATTTAAAACTTGTTGACAATGAGCTGCAAGTTCGGCTAGTAAGACCGCTGCCGATAACTCTAACCGAGGAATAGTTACTCTTTTGATTGGAGCTACTTTTGTTTTAGAGCATAACAATGTAACCTGAGTTCCATTCAGACTGATTGACTTAATGTAAATTGCTGCTCCCATTGCGAGTTGCGAAGCATCACTAAACCCATGCATTTCAGTTATTGAATTGGACATCCTACCTGTCCATCGAGGTATCTCGATGTGATTTAACCCATCCAAAGAACTTAAGAAATTTTGCCAGCATTTTAATTGTAAATGATTAAGTTTGTCATCCCAGCCCGTTTTGATGAGCCACAACTCTTGCATGAAAATCTTTGCCTTTATGAATATTGGTGATAATAGTCCCAAAGGATCAAAGAATTGGGCTATGTTGGATAATACAGAGCGTTTAGTGATCTTTGAATTGGATGATTGTTTGAGTTGAAACTGGAAAATATCTAATGACGGATTCCATGACAATCCAAGTGCTTGAACTATGTGCTCTTTAATTGGAATAGATTCTGTGATAGTTTTATAATTTGAAGGAATGAGGTTTAAAATTTCTGAATTATTACTGATCCATTTTCTCAAAGGAAATCCGCCCGCCATGCAAAGATCGTATGTTTGTCGAGTTTTTAGTTGTGCTTGTTCTATTGTATCAGCTCCTCCGAAAACGTCGTCAACATATCTCCCTTTAAGCAATATATCTTCAGCTAATGGGAACTTATGACTTTCGTCTTTTACTAGTTGAAGGACAGACCTGAGAGCTAAATAGGGAGCACTTGTTAAACCGTAGGTCACTGTCGTAAGTTCGTATTCAATTATGTTATCGTTTTCTTTCCAGAGTATTCGTTGAAATTGTCTATCATCCTTGTGTAGTTCAATCTGCCGGTACATCTTTTCTATATCAGCTGAAAATATATACTTGTACTGACGTAGCCAAATTAAAATGTCGAACAGGTTTATTTGGAGTCTTGGCCCTGCGTGTAATGCTTCATTTAAAGGAATTCCTTCTGCTACTTGGCATGAGCCATTAAACACGACTCGCAGTTTCGTGGTCGTGGTAGATTCACGTTTCACTCCATGGTGTGGCAAATAGAACACATGATCTGGTTTTGGATCATCATCTGATACTTGTACCATATGGTGTAGCATATTGTATTCCTTTAGAAAGGAAGAATAACATTGAAGGAACTCAGGATCAGAAGTAAATTTCTTTTGAAGATGATTCAACATTCGCAGTGCTGTAACCTTTGAGTTTCCTATTTTACTGATTGGAGTTCTAAACGGAAGTCGAACAATACATCGACCAGAGTCGTTACGCGAATGTGTTGACCGAAAGTGATTTTCACATTCTTGGTCTTGAGGAGATAACGTCTTGTTAGCAGAGCTCATGATTTTTTCCTGATGGCAAAATTTTTCAAGTAAATTATATAACTCTTCATCTAACGTACAATGATTCGAAACAACTTGCTGTTGACCAGCCATATTGTTTGATGGACCAGAAATGATCCACCCAAATTTGGTGAGTTGAGCAATCGGAGAATTCTTCGGCCCTTTTATTAATGAATTCTCCAAGATATCTCCATAAATGTCAGCACCAATTAGT
Organism: Chrysops caecutiens; assembly: GCA_963971475.1. Lineage (NCBI taxonomy): Eukaryota > Metazoa > Arthropoda > Insecta > Diptera > Tabanidae > Chrysops > Chrysops caecutiens. The sequence goes on along the minus strand of OZ020567.1, from coordinate 57,914,641 downwards.
AAGTCAATTGATCTAGGAGCATTATAATGAGGATCTGCCAATGCTAAATTCCTTAAATGATCCCAGTCGAACACTTTCTTGAAGGAAGACTTGAAGTTAATTTCGGCAATATGTAGGCTTGACATGTGACTACCGTTGAAGATTCAAAATGCGGTTTGATTTTCAATGAAACAATCCATCTAGTTGAACAACTCTTAGTAGCTCCAATTCCTTTGATAGGGACATAAGATGATCTTCGACGAAGCTGTAGTCGTTGAACGACATGCTCAGACACCAGGGAAATCGCAGAACCCTGATCTATAAGTGCTCGGACTTCAATAAAATTTCCGTTTTCATGCACTACTTTTACTAAAGCCGTGGCTAAAAAGACAATCGAATGAACTTCCAAAGGACTATGGACATGATTCACTTTCCTTGACGTTTCTTCATTATTAATTGTAGTTGAACAAGCAGCTGTTGTTGTGGATTGAGATTTGTTAGGTGTCGAACTAGAGGTTAGATGTAGCAACGTATGATGTTTGCTAGCACATTTTAAACATCGTCGTGATGAGTTACATTTTGATCGAAAATGATCTCTAAGACAGTTGTAGCAAAATTTTCTGGATTTTATAAAGTCAAAACGTTGTCTGGTTGTTTTGGATAAGAATTGCGAACAACTTGTTAGAAAATGACTGTTTGAACAGAGTGGACAAATGATTTGACCCGATGAGGAAGACGCTGTATTCTCTACTACCTTGTGAGAATGATGGGTTTTCAAATTAAAATGTCTTGAAGGATGAATGACGGACATTTTCCTTGGAATCTTTTCAAATGACTGCAGCGAAACTATTTTTGTCTTCAAAAAATCTTCAAGCTGATTCCAAGTTGGTGGCTGTTTTGAATATCCCAAGTGATTTTCCGATGACCGAACTAGATGAGCATCGAGTCGAGTAATGGTTAAATGCACCAATATGTCATCCCACGAATGTACTGGACGATTTAAAGTTTTTAGAGTTCGGTAGGCTTGAAGTGTCGAAGGATACAGATGTTCCAATTCAGCAGATGATTCCCTTGTCATCGATTTTATTGAAAATAAGGATGCAACTGCTGATTGGACTAAAAGTCGATCATTTTCATTGAATGAGACGAGCGAATCCCAAGCCCTTTGAAAGTTGTCCGTTGTCAATGCAATGTTCTTAATAAACTGTGCTGCCGCACCAGTTAAACTTGTTTTCAAATATTGCAATTTTTCGACTGGAGAAATTGCAGAATTTGAGATGACAATCGAAGAAAACAAATCTCTAAATGGCAACCAATTGATAAAAGTTCCATCGTATTTCGGGATATCGATTCGTGGCAGTCTGGAAGTTACATGCGTGACTATGGAAGTAGGTTGAGAAATGGATAAATTAGACGACGAACCACATGATGATTCAAGCAGACATTTTCTCAAGAGAGTCGAGATATGTTTGATAAGTTACATTAAATACATTACTCTGGAAATATTCGTGTTCTTCTAAACCTGTGCATTCAGAAACTTCAACTTTGATTAGGCACATCATGATAAGATTATTAGTCAAACTAAATTCTGCCCAATCCTCTTTTAGTGCTTGGAGTCGTATTTCCACTCGTGAACGTGAAACCTGACTAAGCCCAACATTAGTCAGTTGTTCGTAAGCATTTTCAATCCGTTCTGCTGTACAAAGCTGCTTAATCAGCCTACGCTCAACATGTTCAGCCCTCATATTTGAAGATTTGAAACCGATTCTGTAAAATGAACATTCATACCATCAATTCCCTTGATTATACACGAAGAAGCCGGCATATACGGCTCGAAGGACCAAATGTTTAAAAACAACTCAAGGAATTATGGTTGAATTTCAACATATCCGAGCAAAGACATTTGTTAAATAGACTGTCAATAAACCCTCTGATCCTAAAAGGATACTGTTTATTGAGTATCAATGAACCCTCTGATCCTAAAAGGATACTGTTCATTGACTGTCAAAATGCAAACAAATCAATGAGTCCGGTCAACATTGGTAAATATAAACTTTAATGAGATCCTTATTTGATCTCCCAAAAGATTTGACCTTTGACGTGTTGATTTGTCCCATACTATTCAGACTAGGATCAGTGTCACCATGACATATGTATTTAACTGAACAACTACTTTAGTGAAGTCCTCTAGCGACTTCGTCATCAGAATTACACAATTTAGTTTTGACACTGATCCGTACTGACCATAGTATTAACTTAACAAAGACATAATTGAATCAAATTCCAAAAATTAACAAAGGAAATTGAATTTGATTCACTGTGAAAAACTGTGTATACTAACTTGATCACACTTGTTGTTAAACACTAACTTGTTTAATCGATGTGGCCGTCCTTGTAGAGTTGTAGGATTTATTTAAATCAGGATTATGATGTATATCACCAATCAATCTATGTCACCATTTAATTTAAATTTTAACCGTTCACTAACAAGTACTTGATAATTGTGAGATCTCACTCTTGTTCGCCAAAGTTCGGTCAATTCACTAAAGCACTAAAACACTTTCGTTATAATTAGTCTTCACTTCGTTCAAGATTTTTTACTTGTCGTTAATCCAAATTGATTCACTACTTATGTCAATCGATGTTCAACCCAAGAAAAACTTCAACAGAATGAATCGTCGACGAAAACAGAAACCATTCCAAAACATGATTACGGCCGCACATATGTATATTGAATCCCCTTCAGGTCATCAATTTACCATTATCACAATCAAAATTGCGATCAACCATCCAAACAACGACGAAACCACAAGAAGACCTTGAACTTATCACCAGACTTCTACGCAATGTTGCCTTGATGACTCTGATAAGGAAGTCAATCAACAAACGACATACATTGTACTTGCATACATTTGGTGACTTTTTGACCAACCGACTTTTGATTACTTTTTAACCAAACTATATTTGAGTTACTTTTTAACCACAATAAATCTGTCGAGAATTACTGAACGTTTCGCTATAGGTCGGTAGATGGTAATTAAAAACGTGGAGCCCTTTTTGTAGACATTAAGATTCCGACCTTCCACATGTCGGGAGAAATTGAAGAGCTGGGATAAAGGAGACGCAAGGTGGTTCGCATATCTTTTAAGTAGGATGGCAGGTATATCACCCGAACCAGAGGAGAAGTCGTCCTTGAGACTTAAGAGATGTTTGTTGTCCTAATGACCGAAAGGAGTAGCCAAGGTCCGTAGATTTTCCGTGATAATGTCCGGATAAAGTTAAAGTGTTTCTTATTACTGTGTACTTTTCAATCTCTTTAATAGAGTAGTACGGTTACATAAAAGATAAGTCCTTGGTTTGTGTGAACCTTGACTACTGCTTTCGGTAATTAGGACAACAAACAGAAAATTTGCAAAAAGTTATGCACCTTGAAAATTGGCACAAGACGATAGAATCAATACTGGCTGCTTGCATAAAATACGCGGGCAATAAAAAACATAAAGGGAATTGAAAATGAATTCACTTAACAGTCGCTACAATTTTTATTAATGATTAATGATAATGTTCATGACTCTTCTGTTACAAATTTTCACCCTCAAAATCGGGAATTGTGAAAAATTTTCACTCAGTTCTCGCGATACTCCACGAAAGATGGGAACTGTTGATAGATGTTTTCTTCACACTTCTGTGTGTGGTTTAACAAATCTGAGAATCGTGACCTAAATCATTTTTATACATTTTCAGGTATCATGGATGAGAAAACGTGATTTGCATATATTGACTACACATATTTACACATATACTGGTGATCAACGGTTCTCAATAATTCATGCCCAAAATTCCGATGACTGGGATCTCAAAATAGAATACGCACAGCAGCGTGATAGTGGTATATATGAATGCCAAGTCAACACGGATCCAAAAATTAACTTAGCAGTTTTTCTTGAAGTCACAGGTGAGTTATAACTACATTTCTTATGTTTCGCTCCCTGCATACGCAATAAAAATACTATAAAATATTAGCACTTTTATGAACTGGAATAAAATTGCATTCTCCGGTTAAGCTGGTTGCGGTTTTGATGAAATAAAATCCAATCACAACGAATACATTCATAACCATACGCGTGCACAAATTTCATCAAAATTACAGGCGCGTTGCCAATGCCAGCTTGGAGTGGTTTGTGTTCGTGCCGACTCTGGTACTTGTTTCCAATGCCAGAGTGGAATGATTTCGAATCTCGAAATTGATTGAAATAGTATTTTTGAATGAATGCGCTTTTAAAATTATTAGTGATGATTGCAATGCAATGTTATTTGCAATGCAATGTTATTTGCAATGCAAACCCGACTTGAAAAATGTTTTTCCGAGTAAAACGCGTTTGAAGTTCCTTAAGCTCTTAACACTAATACGGCTTAACATACAGTGGATAACAAATATGTTGGGTAACTTACCTTTAATTAGATTTATATTTGACAGACACTTCATATTGTCAGAACCTCGTATTGTGAGTAAATGTACAAAAAAAAAAAATCTAATTTATAAATTTTCCAGACGATAATGGGGTATTAGCAAGTTTGAAAATTGTAACTTCACAATTTTTCAGTTAGCGCAGGCGGTTTTTTTCCAATGATATTCTTAATCACTTTTTGGATCTCTTTTATACAACATGGTTAAACTGAAAATTATCCGTGAGCTATTCACATTTATTAATTGCATTACTAGTTGTGCCCTTTCGTTGATGTGACGTCCACACTAAATTGATGTAGTTCCAATCTTTACGTTCAACATTATGAAGATTTGGTCCAAAGAACATTCTACTAGAGTTTCACGATCACAATTTTTACATCTTTTCGTTGCCACTGGAACATGGACAGTCTCTTCATCCCAACTGGGTTTTTCCTTTTACCTATACCTTAGTGTTGGGACTGGTCTGGTAATACTTTGCAAAAAAACATCTGTTAAAACGTCGCGACACAAATATTGACCGTAATGCCAATCAAATAATAAGGATTAAATGCTGCAATTGCAAAATTTTAGGGATAGGATATTACCATCCAATATTTAAATGCTTTTTAGTTAGTTGCAATTGCATCATGTGACTTTATATCACCATTTGCAACACACTGGGTCGTCAATAATAACGTTAAAATTTAATATTAGTAATACAATAGTGTTATCTATCTTTTCCGCACTTAGATATTATCTATGGGGTAACGTTTAATATTTTCTTGTTTTTGTTTAGCATTTTTCATAACAAATTACATGTTGGCATACAAGTTTCATGTAATTTTGCAAGCTATTTATAAAGCCCTTAATTTTGATGACCCACCCGATAGGTTAGAAACCTTTGTTTTGAGGATATAATATGTCGCACAAAATCTGCCATTTTATAATTTTGATATACCCAGTGTCACTCTTACAGTTGAGGTGTATCTAACAACACCTCTCAAGCTAAAATCCATCAAGCCACTTAGGCTGCAGAGCGTGCCAAGGAAATTTACATACATACACAAACTCGAAAAACGTTGCCCTAGTTCTGGCGCAGTCGTGGTAAAAGTCATTGCTAATCATTCGTATGACTTAATAACAGGTTATTTCGATTTCGAATTTGCGAAGCAATCACATCCTTCTGTCGAACATAATTTCAGACGTTCTTGATTATGAAAAGTATAATTATCGTTCTACGCCAATCTAATAACCATGTTTGAATTATTATACCTTGAATACATTTGGACTTGTTTAAACTAGGAGAACGAGTCACCCTGTGTTTAATCTCAGGAGATTTGTGCTAAGAGCTCTACTAATAATATCATTGTTTTTGGAGAGTTTTTGAGTAATACTCAAAACCATAAATAGTTTTTCTGGAAAGTGTTTTGGTTTCTATACTATGTCAATTGTGGACGATACGGAAACTTTTAAATACATAGCTGCACCTTTTATCAAAGAAACATTTGTGATTTTCACGTGGTCCACTCTAGGTGGACACGTCAGCAAAATTAAGAGCGGTTGACATCCTCGTGATAAGAACGTACCTATTTCCAAAATACTTTTGACTCTGGTACATTCTAATTTGAAAAACTAGAGGGTGCGTTCACTCATTTAAAAAGTTTTCAACTCATAGTTTTTTTCCTTTCGTTTTGCATTTAATTGTTCCCGTGTCGACATCTTTTTTCCTTCTTTCACTTGGAGAAGCGAGGCAGATGGGGAGCCTCCCCCCGGGGTCTTCCCTGCAAAGAGAGGACATAAACATAACATAAAGAACTGCCGATCAATTCTACTATCACCGCAAACGCCATCCAGTTCCTAGGAAACCAAAGTATTTCTATTTGTAATGTGTATATAGAATACGATTATTTATTACATGAGGGACCTAGACCCCCTGGTAGCACAACAACCAGGAAGAAAAGTTATTGGAGGCGACTTCAATGCGCATTCCACTGTCTGGGGTAACTCAAAAACAGATAGACGAGGTCGTTACATTACAAAAACTCTCGAAAGAGAAAACCTTACAATACTGAATGATGGAGCCCCCACCCTTATCTCCTCAAGGGACACGTCATCAGAATTACACAATTTACGTCATCAGAATTACTCATACAGCTAAATATCTAACCATCGTATCTCCCTCTCTTGCAATAACACTCGAGTGGCACATACACCCATCAACAGAAGGCAGTGACCACTTTCCAATATTCATATCTAGCCATATAGAGTTGGCTGAAACTAGAAGTACAGCAAAATATGTAGAATCTCGAGCAGACTGGGATAAATTCCGTAACCTAACAGCAACGTTAACCAGGTGCAAACCCCCCAAAAATACCATCAATGCTGAAGCGGCAAACCTGAGGAGAATTATCCGAAAGGCAGCTGAATCAGCTATACCTGTCTCACATTGTAACAATAAGAACAAACCGTGCTGGTTTTCCGAAGAAATACAAATAGCTATGCTCGACAGGAACAACAAGCTTAAGACTCATAGAAGGCGTCCCAATAACACAACATACAGACATCTACGAGAAGCGAACCTAAAAGTTAAATCCTTAATAGAGATAGCTAAAAGGACATCATGGCAGAACTTTACTCAAGGCTTCGACTTCCGCTTAGAATCTAAACAAACGTGGGCGAGGATTAGGGCGTGTAAGGGAAAAAGAAATGAGATGTATATAGCGATGGAGAAAACAGATTCAGGCGGCATGAAAACCAACTCCATGGAGATAGCTAACCATTTCAATAACAAGTACGTAAGCTACGCGGAAGATAAGAACTTCCCTATTCTGGTCGTTAAGGAAAAAAGAGGCTTGATTGAGGGTAAAGGATACTCAACCCAACGAGTATCCAAAAACATAACGCATCCTTTTAATTACGATGAACTGCTGGACAAATTAAGCAAACTCAAAGACAGGACACCTGGTACGGATCGAATTACGTACCGAATGATTAAGGAATCCGACATGGAGTTCAGCAAAAGACTATTGATCCTTTACAATAGAATAGCTACGGAAGGCATATATCCTTACTCTTGGAAGCATGCCAATAGTACTCCGATTCCAAAAAAAAGAACCAATGAATGTCACACTGTATACGACTTCAGAAATATCTCTTTTCTTCCCTGCATGTCAAAGATACTAGAAGCCATATTAGCCGACAGGGTAGGTGGCTTAATAGAAGACATCCTGCCCAAAGAGATACACGGATTCAGACCAGGAAGAGGATCAGAAAAATCACTCCTACTAGATCTAGAAGATGAATGCTCAACCTGGCTTTCCACAAG
>OZ020567.1:57753926-57906690 GCA_963971475.1 Chrysops caecutiens | reverse complement strand
ATTATAATATTAATAATATTAATAATATTAATAATATTAATAATATTAATAATATTAATAATATTAATTAATTAATATTATATATTAATAATATTAATAATTATTAATAATATTAATAATATTAATAATATTAATAATATTAATAATATTAATAATATTAATAATATTAATAATATTAATATTAATAATATTAATAATATTAATAATATTAATAATATTAATAATAATAATAATATTAATAATATAATAATATTAATAATATTAATAATATTAATAATATTAATTATAATAATAATATTAATATATATTAATAATATTAATAATATTAATAATATTAATAATATTAATAATATTAATAATATTAATAATATTAATAATATTAATAATATTAATAATATTAATAATATTAATAATATTAATAATATTAATAATATTAATAATATTTAATAATATTAATAATATTAAATAATATTAATAATATTAATAATATAATAATATTAATAATATTAATAATATTAATAATATTAATAATATTAATTAATATTAATATTATAATAATAATTAATAATATTAATAATATTAATAATATTAATAAATATTAATAATATTAATAATATTAATAATATTAATAATATTAATAATATTACTAATATTAATAATATTAATAATATTAATAATATTAATAATATTAATAATATTAATAATATTAATAATATTAATAATATTAATAATAATAATAATATTAATAATATTAATAATATTAATAATATAATAATATTAATAATATTAATAATATTAATAATATTAATAATATTAATAATATTAATAATATTAATAATATTAATAATATTAATAATATTATAATATTAATAATATTATAATATTAATAATATTAATAATATTAATAATATTAATATATTAATAATATTAATAATATTAATAATATTAATAATATTAATAATATTAATAATATTAATATATTAATAATATTAATAATAATAATAATTAATAATATTAATAATATTAATAATTAATAATATTATAATATTAATAATATTAATATATTAATAATATTAATAATATTAATAATATTAATAATATTAATAATATTAATAATATTAATAATATTAATAATATTAATAATAATAATAATATTAATAATATTAATAATATTAATAATATTATAATATTAATAATATTAATAATATTATAATATTAATAATATAATAATATAATAATATTAATAATATTAATATTATTAATAATATTAATAATAATGAATAATATTAATAATATTAATAATATTATAATATAATAATATTAATAATAATAATAATAATAATAATATTATAATATAATAATAATAATAATAATAATAATAATAATAATAATAATAATAATAATAATAATAATAATAATAATAATAATAATATAATAATAATAATAAATAATAATAATAATAATAATAATAATAATAATAATAATAATAATAATAATAATAATAATAATAATAATAATAATAATAATAATAATAATAATAATAATATAATAATAATAATAATAATAATAATAATAATAATAATAATAATAATAATAATAATAATAATAATAATAATAATAATAATAATAATAATAATAATAATAATAATAATAATAATAATATAATAATAATAATAATAATAATAATAATAATAATAATAATAATAATAATAATAATAATAATAATAATAATAATAATAATAATAATAATAATAATAATAATAATAATAATAATAATAATAATATAATAATAATAATAATAATAATAATAATAATAATAATAATAATAATAATAATAATAATAATAATAATAATAATAATAATAATATAATAATAATAATAATAATAATAATAATAATAATAATAATAATAATAATAATAATAATAATAATAATAATAATAATAATAATAATAATAATAATAATAATAATAATAATAATAATAATAATAATAATAATAATAATAATAATAATAATAATAATAATAATAATAATAATAATAATAATAATAATAATAATAATAATAATAATAATAATAATAATAATAATAATAATAATAATAATAATAATAATAATAATAATAATAATAATAATAATAATAATAATAATAATAATAATAATAATAATAATAATAATAATAATAATAATAATAATAATAATAATAATAATAATAATAATAATAATAATAATAATAATAATAATAATAATAATAATAATAATAATAATAATAATAATAATAATAATAATAATAATAATAATAATAATAATAATAATAATAATAATAATAATAATAATAATAATAATAATAATAATAATAATAATAATAATAATAATAATAATAATAATAATAATAATAATAATAATAATAATAATATAATAATAATAATAATAATAATAATAATAATAATAATAATAATAATAATAATAATAATAATAATAATAATAATAATAATAATAATAATAATAATAATAATAATAATAATAATAATAATAATAATAATAATAATAATAATAATAATAATAATAATAATAATAATAATAATAATAATAATAATAATAATAATAATAATAATAATAATAATAATAATAATAATAATAATAAATAATAATAATAATAATAATAATAATAATAATAATAATAATAATAATAATAATAATAATAATAATAATAATAATAATAATAATAATAATAATAATAATAATTAATAATAATAATAATAATAATAATAATAATAATAATAATAATAATAATAATAATAATAATAATAATAATAATAATAATATAATAATAATAATAATAATAATAATAATAATAATAATAATAATAATAATAATAATAATAATAATAATAATTAATAATAATAATAATAATAATAATAATAATAATAATAATAATAATAATAATAATAATAATAATAATAATAATAATAATAATAATAATAATAATAATAATAATAATAATAATAATAATAATAATAATAATAATAATAATAATAATAATAATAATAATAATAATAATAATAATAATAATAATAATAATAATAATAATAATAATAATAATAATAATATAATAATAATAATAATAATAATAATAATAATAATAATAATAATAATAATAATAATAATAATAATAATAATAATAATAATAATAATAATAATAATAATAATATAATAATAATAATAATAATAATAATAATAATAATAATAATAATAATAATAATAATAATAATAATAATAATAATAATAATAATAATAATAATAATAATAATTAATAATAATAATAATAATAATAATAATAATAATAATAATAATAATAATAATAATAATAATAATAATAATAATAATAATAATAATAATAATAATAATAATAATAATAATAATAATAATAATAATAATAATAATAATAATAATAATAATAATAATAATAATAATAATAATAATAATAATAATAATAATAATAATAATAATAATAATAATAATAATAATAATAATAATAATAATAATAATAATAATAATAATAATAATAATAATAATAATAATAATAATAATAATAATAATAATAATAATAATAATAATAATAATAATAATAATAATAATAATAATAATAATAATAATAATAATAATAATAATAATAATAATAATAATAATAATAATAATAATAATAATAATAATAATAATAATAATAATATAATAATAATAATAATAATAATAATAATAATAATAATAATAATAATAATAATAATAATAATAATAATAATAATAATAATAATAATAATAATAATAATAATAATAATAATAATAATAATAATAATAATAATAATAATAATAATAATAATAATAATAATAATAATAATAATAATAATAATAATAATAATAATAATAATAATAATAATAATAATAATAATAATAATAATAATAATAAATAATAATAATAATAATAATAATAATAATAATAATAATAATAATAATAATAATAATAATAATAATAATAATAATAATAATAATAATAATAATAATAATAATAATAATAATAATAATAATAATAATAATAATAATAATAATAATATAATAATAATAATAATAATAATAATAATAATAATAATAATAATAATAATAATAATAATAATATAATAAATAATAATAATAATAATAATAATAATAATAATAATAATAATAATAATAATAATAATAATAATAATAATAATAATAATAATAATAATAATAATAATAATAATAATAATAATAATAATAATAATAATAATAATAATAATAATAATAATAATAATAATAATAATAAATAATAATAATAATAATAATAATAATAATAATAATAATAATAATAATAATAATATAATAATAATAATAATAATAATAATAATAATAATAATAATAATAATAATAATAATAATAATAATAATATAATAATAATAATAATAATAATAATAATAATAATAATAATAATAATAATAATAATAAAATAATAATAATAATAATAATAATAATAATAATAATAATAAAATAATAATAATAATAATAATAATAATAATAATAATAATAATAATAATAATAATAATAATAATAATAATAATAATAATAATAATAATAATAATAATAATAATAATAATAATAATAATAATAATAATAATAATAATAATAATATAATAATAATAATAATAATAATAATAATAATAATAATAATAATAATAATAATAATAATAATAATAATAATAATAATAATAATAATAATAATAATAATAATAATAATAATAATAATAATAATAATAATAATAATAATAATAATAATAATAATAATAATAATAATAATAATAATAATAATAATAATAATAATAATAATATAATAATAATAATAATAATAATAATAATAATAATAATAATAATAATAATAATAATAATAATAATAATAATAATAATAATAATAATAATAATAATAATAATAATAATAATAATAATAATAATAATAATAATAATAATAATAATAATAATAATAATAATAATAATATAATAATAATAATAATAATAATAATAATAATAATAATAAATAATAATAATAATAATAATAATAATAATAATAATAATAATAATAATAATAATAATAATAATAATAATAATAATAATAATAATAATAATAATAATAATAATAATAATAATAATAATAATAATAATAATAATAAAATAATAATAATAATAATAATAATAATAATAATAATAATAATAATAATAATAATAATAATAATAATAATAATAATAATAATAAAAATAATAATAATAATAATAATAATAATAATAATAATAATAATAATAATAATAATATAATAATAATAATAATAATAATAATAATAATAATAATAATAATAATAATAATAATAATAATAATAATAATAATAATATAATAATAATAATAATAATAATAATAATAATAATAATAATAATAATAATAATAATAATAATAATAATAATAATAATAATAATAATAATAATAATAATAATAATAATAATAATAATAATAATAATAATAATAATAATAATAATAATAATAATAATAATAATAATAATAATAATAATAATAATAATAATAATAATAATAATAATAATAATAATAATAATAATAATAATAATAATAATAATAATAATAATAATAATAATAATAATAATAATAATAATAATAATAATAATAATAATAATAATAATAATAATAATAATAATAATAATAATAATAATAATAATAATAATAATAATAATAATAATAATAATAATAATAATAATAATAATAATAATAATAATAATAATAATAATAATAATAATAATAATAATAATAATAATAATAATAATAATAATAATAATAATAATAATAATAATAATAATAATAATAATAATAATAATAATAATAATAATAATAATAATAATAATAATAATAATAATAATAATAATAATAATAATAATAATAATAATAATAATAATAATAATAATAATAATAATAATAATAATAATAATAATAATAATAATAATAATAATAATAATAATAATAATAATAATAATAATAATAATAATAATAATAATAATAATAATAATAATAATAATAATAATAATAATAATAATAATAATAATAATAATAATAATAATAATAATAATAATAATAATAATAATAATAATAATAATAATAATAATAATAATAATAATAATAATAATAATAATAATAATAATAATAATAATAATAATAATAATAATAATAATAATAATAATAATAATAATAATAATAATAATAATAATAATAATAATAATAATAATAATAATAATAATAATAATAATAATAATAATAATAATAATAATAATAATAATAATAATAATAATAATAATAATAATAATAATAATAATAATAATAATAATAATAATAATAATAATAATAATAATAATAATAATAATAATAATAATAATAATAATAATAATAATAATAATAATAATAATAATAATAATAATAATAATAATAATAATAATAATAATAATAATAATAATAATAATAATAATAATAATAATAATAATAATAATAATAATAATAATAATAATAATAATAATAATAATAATAATAATAATAATAATAATAATAATAATAATAATAATAATAATAATAATAATAATAATAATAATAATAATAATAATAATAATAATAATAATAATAATAATAATAATAATAATAATAATAATAATAATAATAATAATAATAATAATAATAATAATAATAATAATAATAATAATAATAATAATAATAATAATAATAATAATAATAATAATAATAATAATAATAATAATAATAATAATAATAATAATAATAATAATAATAATAATAATAATAATAATAATAATAATAATAATAATAATAATAATAATAATAATAATAATAATAATAATAATAATAATAATAATAATAATAATAATAATAATAATAATAATAATAATAATAATAATAATAATAATAATAATAATAATAATAATAATAATAATAATAATAATAATAATAATAATAATAATAATAATAATAATAATAATAATAATAATAATAATAATAATAATAATAATAATAATAATAATAATAATAATAATAATAATAATAATAATAATAATAATAATAATAATAATAATAATAATAATAATAATAATAATAATAATAATAATAATAATAATAATAATAATAATAATAATAATAATAATAATAATAATAATAATAATAATAATAATAATAATAATAATAATAATAATAATAATAATAATAATAATAATAATAATAATAAAAATAATAATAATAATAATAATAATAATAATAATAATAATAATAATAATAATAATAATAATAATAATAATAATAATAATAATAATAATAATAATAATAATAATAATAATAATAATAATAATAATAATAATAATAATAATAATAATAATAATAATAATAATAATAATAATAATAATAATAATAATAATAATAATAATAATAATAATAATAATAATAATAATAATAATAATAATAATAATAATAATAATAATAATAATAATAATAATAATAATAATAATAATAATAATAATAATAATAATAATAATAATAATAATAATAATAATAATAATAATAATAATAATAATAATAATAATAATAATAATAATAATAATAATAATAATAATAATAATAATAATAATAATAATAATAATAATAATAATAATAATAATAATAATAATAATAATAATAATAATAATAATAATAATAATAATAATAATAATAATAATAATAATAATAATAATAATAATAATAATAATAATAATAATAATAATAATAATAATAATAATAATAATAATAATAATAATAATAATAATAATAATAATAATAATAATAATAATAATAATAATAATAATAATAATAATAATAATAATAATAATAATAATAATAATAATAATAATAATAATAATAATAATAATAATAATAATAATAATAATAATAATAATAATAATAATAATAATAATAATAATAATAATAATAATAATAATAATAATAATAATAATAATAATAATAATAATAATAATAATAATAATAATAATAATAATAATAATAATAATAATAATAATAATAATAATAATAATAATAATAATAATAATAATAATAATAATAATAATAATAATAATAATAATAATAATAATAATAATAATAATAATAATAATAATAATAATAATAATAATAATAATAATAATAATAATAATAATAATAATAATAATAATAATAATAATAATAATAATAATAATAATAATAATAATAATAATAATAATAATAATAATAATAATAATAATAATAATAATAATAATAATAATAATAATAATAATAATAATAATAATAATAATAATAATAATAATAATAATAATAATAATAATAATAATAAAATATTATTAATAATAATAATAATAATAATAATAATAATAATAATAATAATAATAATAATAATAATAATAATAATAATAATAATAATAATTAATAATAATAATAATAATAATAATAATAATTAATAATATAATAATAATAATAATAATAATAATAATAATATAATAATAATATAATAATAATAATAATAATAATAATAATAATAATAATAATAATAATTAATAATATAATATAATAATAATAATAATAATAATAATAATAATAATAATAATAATAATAATAATAATAATAATAATAATAATAATAATAATAATAATAATAATAATAATAATAATAATAATAATAATAATAATAATAATAATAATAATAATAATAATAATAATAATAATAATAATAATAATAATAATAATAATAATAATAATAATAATAATAATAATAATAATAATAATAATAATAATAATAATAATAATAATAATAATAATAATAATAATAATAATAATAATAATAATAATAATAATAATAATAATAATAATAATAATAATAATAATAATAATAATAATAATAATAATAATAATAATAATAATAATAATAATAATAATAATAATAATAATAATAATAATAATAATAATAATAATAATAATAATAATAATAATAATAATAATAATAATAATAATAATAATAATAATAATAATAATAATAATAATAATAATAATAATAATAATAATAATAATAATAATAATAATAATAATAATAATAATAATAATAATAATAATAATAATAATAATAATAATAATAATAATAATAATAATAATAATAATAATAATAATAATAATAATAATAATAATAATAATAATAATAATAATAATAATAATAATAATAATAATAATAATAATAATAATAATAATAATAATAATAATAATAATAATAATAATAATAATAATAATAATAATAATAATAATAATAATAATAATAATAATAATAATAATAATAATAATAATAATAATAATAATAATAATAATAATAATAATAATAATAATAATAATAATAATAATAATAATAATAATAATAATAATAATAATAATAATAATAATAATAATAATAATAATAATAATAATAATAATAATAATAATAATAATAATAATAATAATAATAATAATAATAATAATAATAATAATAATAATAATAATAATAATAATAATAATAATAATAATAATAATAATAATAATAATAATAATAATAATAATAATAATAATAATAATAATAATAATAATAATAATAATAATAATAATAATAATAATAATAATAATAATAATAATAATAATAATAATAATAATAATAATAATAATAATAATAATAATAATAATAATAATAATAATAATAATAATAATAATAATAATAATAATAATAATAATAATAATAATAATAATAATAATAATAATAATAATAATAATAATAATAATAATAATAATAATAATAATAATAATAATAATAATAATAATAATAATAATAATAATAATAATAATAATAATAATAATAATAATAATAATAATAATAATAATAATAATAATAATAATAATAATAATAATAATAATAATAATAATAATAATAATAATAATAATAATAATAATAATAATAATAATAATAATAATAATAATAATAATAATAATAATAATAATAATAATAATAATAATAATAATAATAATAATAATAATAATAATAATAATAATAATAATAATAATAATAATAATAATAATAATAATAATAATAATAATAATAATAATAATAATAATAATAATAATAATAATAATAATAATAATAATAATAATAATAATAATAATAATAATAATAATAATAATAATAATAATAATAATAATAATAATAATAATAATAATAATAATAATAATAATAATAATAATAATAATAATAATAATAATAATAATAATAATAATAATAATAATAATAATAATAATAATAATAATAATAATAATAATAATAATAATAATAATAATAATAATAATAATAATAATAATAATAATAATAATAATAATAATAATAATAATAATAATAATAATAATAATAATAATAATAATAATAATAATAATAATAATAATAATAATAATAATAATAATAATAATAATAATAATAATAATAATAATAATAATAATAATAATAATAATAATAATAATAATAATAATAATAATAATAATAATAATAATAATAATAATAATAATAATAATAATAATAATAATAATAATAATAATAATAATAATAATAATAATAATAATAATAATAATAATAATAATAATAATAATAATAATAATAATAATAATAATAATAATAATAATAATAATAATAATAATAATAATAATAATAATAATAATAATAATAATAATAATAATAATAATAATAATAATAATAATAATAATAATAATAATAATAATAATAATAATAATAATAATAATAATAATAATAATAATAATAATAATAATAATAATAATAATAATAATAATAATAATAATAATAATAATAATAATAATAATAATAATAATAATAATAATAATAATAATAATAATAATAATAATAATAATAATAATAATAATAATAATAATAATAATAATAATAATAATAATAATAATAATAATAATAATAATAATAATAATAATAATAATAATAATAATAATAATAATAATAATAATAATAATAATAATAATAATAATAATAATAATAATAATAATAATAGTAATAATAATAATAATAATAATAATAATAATAATAATAATAATAATAATAATAATAATAATAATGATAATAATAATAATAATAATAATAATAATAATAATAATAGTAATAATAATAATAATAATAATAATAATAATAATAATAAATATTCACCAAAAATATGTAAGATATCGTCTCATATGCGGCGTAAATATGCACCGAATTTCTAAAAACTCAAATCGGAGAAAACCCGCGTCAAACCGAGTATAAAAGAAGCAAAATGTTCAGTGCCGAGCAAGTGTGAGAGCTACGGCGGCATCGAAGAAGAAATAAAAAATGGCGGAAAAAAATAAACTTGCGATTTATCGTTTCTGTAACCGTACTACTCTCCATAAGCATCGTAAGGAATAGTTTGATAATAAAAGTACATATTGGTACCAAAATTGTGTTGTATATTTTTGACATCAAAACGTCTCTTCGCTTGATATGTGCACTGATAGCCAGTCAAACTTTCTTGCGGTACAATATACCTTCAGAATTCAATCGCTAATAGTGACGAGTCTCATAATGCGATAACAACGGTTGAGGTCACAATAGATAGAGCACACCCTGTAAGTGTTTGTCGTGCAGCATTTGTTTTGCGCGTGACGTTACGGGGCTAGTGCACCTACGCATGATTTTTGTTAATAAGCGTTTTCTAAAGTTATAACTCAGTGTAGCGTGAGAACCCGATCAGGTATGACATTATTTCGGGTGTCATTGTAAGGAGTTTGAGAAGATGAAACATAAGTGAAACAATAAAAATATTCGCCAAAATATAAGTAAAAATCGGTACCAAATTCACAAATGAAAAAAATTAAAGATATTGTTGCATATGAGTCGTAAATATGCGCCGAATTGAATAAAACGCAAACCAGAGAAAGCTTGCTTCAAAACGAATTTAAAAGAACATAAAATATCCAGCGCCGAGTAAATGTCAGAGCTACGGCAGCACCAAAACAGAAATGGACAAAGGCGCCAAAAATAAACCTGTGATTTATCTTTTCTGTCACCGTATCACTCTATATAACCATTGTATAAGAGACATTGATTTATGTACATACTAACAGGAATCACTTATTGTAAGGCCTTTTGGTTTTTATCGTGCAATTTTACTACTATTAACTTCTCGAAAATTTTTAACATAACTCGTGAAAGACTTTTAACCCTGTTACAAGAAACTAGACTCTTATTTTTGCCTTGCTTCGGGATAAGTAGTATTTGGATTCCGTCCCTAATGGGAATAATTCTAGAAAGACGTAAACAAGTACGAGACAGGATATCTACCCATCGTATAGCTTTTCGGGGAAGCTTTTTCATTATACGACAGTCAATCAAATCACACCCTGATGTTTCTAAGCTTTAGTATTTTACCAAGATTCTTTTATGTTTCCCTTCAGTGTTTCTTTATATTCTCAGTCTGCTTTGTAATATGTACATCTCTTAAGATGAATCAGTTTCCTAATTCCTCAAAAAACTCTGTAAAATTTGATGTTATGATGTTGTATTCGTAAGGAGGAGTTTAAATAGCAGATAATATTATAGTTCATGTCCCTTCAGTAATACTTAGTTAATGTTGTGCCTGGTAAATATTAAAGTTCTTTCGATGTTTTTGAGGTTCATAATTAATCAGACGTTTTCTCATTACTATTGCTCTCCTTCTGTGTTCTTTAAAGTGCGTCTCCTATGCCAGCTTGGTGTGGAGTGTGTTCATGCCGACTCTGGTACTCATTTCAGTGGATTGATTGTACATTCATCTTTCCAACATAAAATAGCCATATTTGAACTATTATGTTCTTAATACATTAGAACATTTTTCACATTTCACAAAATATTGTTTTCAATTTTTTTTTCATTTTACTGAAAAACAAAAACAAAAATTTGATGCATGTTTCGAATGATTTCTTCACGGCCACCTTTTGGAATCTCTCCGTAATAAAATTTTTTGCCATTCCAGAGTTTCAATAGATCCTTTTGTAATAAATACATGCCTTCGTGCACATATTGACACACTGTGAACAGGTTGCACGAGAGGCACATATGGCGGAATGCGTGGGTGCAAAATATGTATTTACTAGGTGCGCAACTAAGTTGCCGGGCTTGACACTAAGCTCTCACCAGCAACTTATTTAGTTGATAAATGTCCCTGAAATTGGTTTTAGTTTTAAGTTTTGATATTTCACAAATCCCAAGCGCAAAAAGTCATGTGTTCCTCCTGGAGAACCACCAACATCAACCGCGCGGCAAACGTTTCGGCCAGAAGACAAGGTTATGCATTTGGTGAGATTAGAAAGAGTCGTGTATTACGAACTGCTGAAACTCTGAGAAACCGCCGATGGGAAACGTTATCGCCAACAAATTATGAATATGAGTCAGGTTTTACTTGAAAAGAGGCCAGAATGGGACACAAGACATGAAAGAGTGATTTTGCTGCATCACAATGTTCCATGGCATCAAACTTCCATTGTCCAGGATACCCTCAAAACGCTGAATTGGAGCAGGCCGTACTCACCAGATCTCGCTCGATAAGATTTTCACCCGTTCCTAACAATGGCGCATGGTTTAACGGGGCTAGCCTTGTCCACTTTCGAGAAATAATTTTCTGACTGGATTGTCCCCAAGGATACGTCCTCTCATCGTCGAGGTATACGTTCGCTAACTGAGAGATGGCACAAATGTGTATCCAGGGAATGACGATTCTTTGAATAAATATCCCGCTCTTACCCATAAAATTCGTAGGGCCTTAATCGGACGGAAGCAGAATCCGACTACGAATTATATGCGGAGAAATAAATTTCGTGATGTATCAACGCCTGTAATCGTCGAGAAAAATCGCCCAGTGTAACAATATCATAAGACGTCTCACCTCATACAGTAGCGCTCGGTAAAAATATAAATGTTAGTTTTCTTGCGAACGAGACAAGTTTTTAAATGCAGAAGTCTAATTGGTACAGAATTCTGGAGGCAAGCATTTTAAGGACTAACTTTTCGAACACAAAACCAAATAGTTGTACATATGTAATATCATGATCTTCGCTCCAGGTTAATAATTCTGAAACTGGCAGCTAAAGTTAAGTATGTCGGCCGCTAAATCGATTCCAATTCCTAGATGGAGGAATATATATTCTGGCTATAAAAGTTTAGCTTCAATTTCGGCAGTTGTAAGCAGAAAACTGACCATAGCAGCATGGACCCCCTGAACGAGCTGATTAAGCGACTTGGATCTTCTCAGAAGCAGAAAACGCAACAGTGATGATAAAAACGTATGTCAACAGTGACACAAAAATCACATTTATCAGATTCATAACCGGGGATGTCTCCAAACCTATCATAAGGGCCGATTTTCTAGCTCATTATGGACTACTTCATGATATTGATAAAGGACAGCTTATCGACAGGAAGAATCAGCTGACATAACATAAGAAAATTTGTCGCAAGAGGATCCCAAGCAACAATGAATGGAGAATAGACGTACAACTTTTTCCTCACAGATTCTCCTGATACCATTCGCCCGGATTGTCAAGCTCCTAAAATTGAGCATCAGTTTCGGCATTACTTTTGAACGACTGAAAGATTTCCAGTAGCTAGATTTCCAGTAGGTACTTAGCCTCATTGGTACTAATCCGCATTGCCTCGCACCAGATCTATACAAATTTATCCTGAAACATTAACATTCTATCCTGAAAAAAATTATTAAGGTATTATCTTAATATATAAAATCCTAATGGTCGTGAAGCAAAAAAAGGGGAATGGGATTCACGCTCTGAAAGCAGAGAAAATTCATTTTCAAAGAATGAATTTCTCTCTGCTTTCTGGAAGTAAGTCTCATTCACCAGAGAATGGGATCATACTGATTTTTACAGAACTTGAGAGGTTTGCTTTCCCGCGTGTAACGGAAATTAAGGGAAGTGCCTGTGCGAGTAGTTTGCGAGTGCGGGAACGCAAAACTCTCAAGTTCAGTAAAAATCAGTATGATCTCATTCTCTGGTGAATGAGACTTACTTCCGGAAAGAAGAGAGAAATTCATTCTTTGAAAATTAAATTTCTCTGCTTTCAGAGCGTGAATCCCATTCTCCTTTTTCTGCTTCAGTACTTATTGATTTTTACTGAACTTCAGAGTTTTGCGTTCCCGCGCGGAGCGGAAAATAGGAGAAGTACCTATGCGAGTAATTTTCTCACAATTTCCCGTTCCGCGTGGGAACGCAAAACTCTCAAGTTCAGTAAAAATCAGTACTTAAAGTGCCTACAGACGATCATATTTCTATGATATTTCATCATATATATGACGAAAAAATATGATGAAGCTCTACACACGGAATATGACATATTTCTGTAATGTTTCATCATATATATGACATAGAAATATGTCATATTATATGATCGTGTGGACAGTTCTTCATATATATGACATATAAATATGATGAAAATATATTATGAAGAGTGGCGCCAGGTTTAAATTTTAACTGTTTCTTTTCGAAACAGTATTGGACTTCAATATTTCTTTTTGTGACGAAACTAAATAATTTTTATGCAGCAGGTAATTTCTTTGTTAATAATTAGGTAATTAGGAAAATAAACTATAATTTTTATATTTTATCAATAACTTTCAAACGCAATTTTATATTCATCACTCATTTTACCTGCAATTTGCTCACTTCTACTATTCATGAAATACAAAGGAACTACAGACAATCATAGAAAAATACATCATATTATATGACATATTTTTATCATATCATATCTATGCCATATTATATGATGAACTGTACACACACGTTTTTGAAAACCAGACGAAAAATATGATTTAAATTTTCTATGATGAAAATATATGACAAAGCGATTTTTGCTGTGCACACGAAAGAATTTAATATGACGTATATTTCTAATGCTGTGTGCCGTTCGACGTTGTCAAACACAGATTGAATTTGTACCACATTCTTTTTTTTTACAAAGAAATTACCTGCAGAATAAATATTATTTAGTTTCGTCACAGACAGAAAAATGGAACCTCAAAACTATTTCCAAAACCAACAGTTAAAATTTAACACGAAAATGGAAAAGAAAAATATGACATATTTATATGTTATATATATGATGAACTGTTCGCACGATAATATAATATAATATATTTCTATGTCATATATACGATGAAACATCATAGAAATATGTCATATTTTTTCGTCATATTCCGTGTGTACAGCTTCATCATATTTTTTCGTCACATAAATGATGAAATATCATAGAAATATGATCGTCTGTAGGCACCTTCACTCGCACAGGGATTTGGCCTCCGTATCTGATATTTACTGGGTAAATTTTTTAAATTTTTTATGTTTGGTGTGTTCCCGTACTAGAAAATCATACTGATAATTACAAAACTTGAGAGTTTTGCCTTCTCGCATGAAACGGAAAATAGGGGAAGTGCCTGTGCGTCGTGCGAGTAGTTTTCTCACAATTTTCCCTATTTTACGTTCCGCGAGTTACATTATGTTCTCTTAGAAACATTAGTAAAACAAGTACCCCACAAAGCATGACATCTTGGGAAAGTTTCATAGAGAAATTCAACCTCAGAGACAAAATGTCAAGTGGCCAATAACACAACACTGACCGTTTAGATGAATTTACCTTCCTGTTTTTCAATTAAAAACACTTACCTTTTCAACAAGTGAGTGAACTTCACCTTCATAAAAAATATGCAATTCTAAAAAAATATGCAATTCTAGAAAATATGAAATTTTTGAAGGCAACGAACTTCGATTGAACTTCAATCGAAGATCGATGCAATTTTTATCAAATAGGTAAGCATTTTTAAACTATTCAAAGTTAAGACAATTAATTAGGTCTTCAGTCTTAGACCAAATTAAAATTAGCAACATTGATTCTAAAGAGTTCGGATCTTTTTGTTTTGTAATTCACAAAAAGTGTGTTTCGGTTTTGTAATTCGAAAATGTTAAACTCGATAAATGAATTTTAAATAAAAAGGTGTATTAAATTAAAACCAAAGTTTTTTTTGAAGTTAATAGAAAGTGTTAACAAAACTGGCTCTGTCGGTATGATTGTTATCCGAAGATAGTAATCTAGTGATGAGACCTATAGCATCAAAAGATTGAAAGAAAAGGAAAATTTAAAAAACAAAAAAACAGTTCTTAAAAGAAGAACATTCTTTTTATAAAGTGACAAATAGTGATAGAACAAATAGAACTTTGAAAAAGAAAAACCAGTACTTAATCAGTGATCAAAATCAACAACAAGAAAACGTTCCTGCTTTAAGACGATTTGTGAAGGCAATTCCTATTTTGAATTTTGACAGTTGAAATTTGCGAAAATTTTTTTCGTTTACTGGCGAAAACGAATGCTGTAGTACCTCCCTGGTTCCTGAACAAAAAATTTTGCCGTTAAATAATTAACCAAAGGCAGACTAGTTTATCCACTTACTGCCACTGAAGCTAGACACGGTTTTTCGAAACCTGCTGGCGATAATAACATTCAATTTTTTTTTTCAATAAACAAAGGGTAGACTGCTTTTGTCAACCAACTGCCGAGCAAAAATTTGCATCTGGCTCTTGGGCTAGACTAAAACAATAATAATAAAATTTAAATAATTTATGGTAAAAAGATCAATAATTTTAGATAAAAACCGCGAGATGAGTCTGGCAGATCAAGAAATTGTTCTTCTTAGAACTGCTCTCGAACAACTACAACAACAATACCATCAAGACATCGAAGAACTACAACAACAAGTGCAAAAACAAGCGCAAATTGAGCCAGTATTAATGACCTTTCAACTTTCGGCAGAACAAATAATCACGAAATTCGACCATGTTAGGACGTTTAATGGCCGAGACAACTATTCCCTACAAGAATTCATCAATTCAGTGGAAAATGTCGCAGCACTTTGCGACAACAACGAAACCCTTTTATCATATGGTCTTCGTATAATCATCAAAGAAAAAATTCAAGGTGACGCTAAAACATGCATCCAGAGACTAGGAGACAACATAACCTGGGCATCAGCAAAACAAGAACTCAAGACTCATTTCAGGCCTAGGAAGAGTTATAAGAAGTTAATGGACGAAAGTCGTAGCATTACGGTAAATAGTTTAAGAGAGCTTTTCAATTGTATTAGGAAGATAAATTTCGATCTAAATCAATTGTATGAAATAGATGATCATAAACTCTCAAATTATAACCCGGAAAAAACGACAAAAATCTGGTTGATATTATCAAAGACATGATAAATGGTAGCTATAGAAATAATATTAAACGGGAAATGACATTAATTGAAATATATAATGCATTTGATGATTTAGGCCTCCTAGACGAAATTGACGCTATTCACTATAACTACAGACGAAATAACAGAGACCCAAAAAATACGTCCAATCCTCATAGGGAATTTAGAAAAGAAAAACTCGAAAACTATAACAGCCCATCTAGTTATTTTAGGGGAAAACAATTAGGAACCAGTAATAATTTTCAACCTCGTTATTTGAATAATAATACAGAGCAATTCAAAAATAGCAATAATTCAGGGCAATTTAAAACTACTAAAAATTCTGGGCAATTTAGAAATACTAATAACTCAGGTCAGTTTAGGAATAATAATTTTGGACAAAGAAATTTTAACAATAATGGTTCTGGACAATTTAAACGCTTTGGACAGGGAAACTTCGAAAATAATGGTTCAGGGCAATATAGAAGAAATTCCGACCAAACAAGTCAGAGGCATAACTTTAACCGTGATGTAGTACAACCAATGGAAGTTGACAACATCCAAGAACAAGATGTAAATTTTACAAAAGAGCCTCGGGAAATGAACTCCCGATAGTCTCTTTCGACGCAATAAAAATTAAATGTCTGTTTAAAATTAAATTAGAAAATAATTATCGACAAGTTAATGGAAAAAACGTATACTTTGTAAACCATGACCATTTCTTTGTTTTAAATGAAATATTTAATCTTGAAACAGGAAATATTGGCCAATTAAATCTAGAACATCTAAACTCGTTAGAAAAAAATAGTTTAATGGAAGTTCTAACACAGTATAAACATTTATTTTATAAGGAAGGAGACAAGCTCACTTCTACCCCTGAAGTTCTACACGAAATTATTACAACTACTAATAACCCAATTTATTCAAAAATTTATAGATATCCAAAAATTCACGAAGAAGAAATAGAAAAACAAATTCAAGAAATGCTAGAACAAAATATTATTCAACATAGTAGTTCTCCTTATAACAGTCCTTTATGGATTGTGGCAAAAGAATTAGATAAATCGGGTAAACAAAAATGGCGAATAGTTATTGATTATCGACGGCTGAATGAAGTAACTATAAGTGACAAGTTTCCCATTCCGAATATAGAAGGTATTCTGGACAAATTGGGAAGATCACAATACTTCACTACCTTAGATTTGGCAAAAGGTTTCCATCAAATTCTAGTTATGCTAGAAGATAGAAGAAAAACAGCCTTTTCAACCCGTGCTGGACACTACGAGTATGTTAGAATGCCTTTTGGAATGAAAAATGCTCCAGCTACATTTCAAAGATTGATGAATACTGTTTTAAAAGACTTCATCAACAGGATTCGTGTAGTGTATCTCGACGATATTCTGATTTTCAGCACATCGCTGGAGGAATACATAAGTAGTATTAAAAAGGTGTTCAAGAAACTACACGAATCGGGTTTAAAAATTCAAATTGACAAATGTAATTTCATGAAGAGAGAAACAGAGTATGTAGGTCATATTTTGACGCCTGAAGGTGTCAAACCCAACCCTAATAAAGTACATGTTATTCAAAATTTAAAGTTACCCTCTACACCCAAGCAAATTAAACAATTCTTAGGAATAACAAGCTATTATAGGAAATTTATCAGAGATTATGCTAAAATAGCACATCCCATTACTAGATATCTAAAAAAGGGCATGAAAGTAAATAAAGATGACCCAAATTAAGCCTTCGAAAAACTTAAAGAAATTATAACAGATCATCCCATACTAAAAAACCCTGACTTCAATAAAAAATTTAAGCTTTTAACAGATGCTAGTAATCGTGCTCTAGGAGCAGTTTTAACGCAAGAGGGACACCCCGTTTGTTTTGCCTCTAGAACCTTAACTGAACACGAAAAGGACTACTCCACTATCGAAAAAGAACATCTAGCAATCGTTTGGGGAACAAAATATCTTAGGCCTTATTTATTTGGTAAAGTATTCGATCTCCAAACTGATCATCAGCCTATCAAGTGGCTACAAACGAAACATACGGGAAAAGATATTAACCCTCGACTACAACGATGGTTAATATCATTAGGGGAATATAACTTAAAGATTGATTATATCAAAGGAAAAGATAATAAAATTGCCGATTTCTTAAGTAGAATCAACTCTGACACTCATGAAATAAACTTCTTAAGTGACGATTTTAATCAATTGTTTCAGAACGACTTTGAAAATAATGAAGCAAATGCTTTAAGTGAATCAATTGAAATGCAAACTGCCCACTCACAAGAGGAAAATTGTGGTGATCATATACCCATACTAGAAACTATCGTCAATCGTTTCAGAACTCAAGTAATTTTAACGGCTTCTAAACACAAAGAATTTGAGAAAATATTCAACAATCGAAGAATATTTATTGACGAACAAGATTTAGAAAACGGTAACGTAAACGATATTCCTAGACGTTATATGGGTAAAGGCAAAACGGGAATTTATTCAGAACTTAATGACCATATATACCATATAACAAATTACAAAAATTTATAATTGACTTATTTTCGGGAAAAAGTCATATAAAATTTGTTAAATGTAGCTTCTTCGTAAAGTAAAGTAAAGATGATTCAACGAATTACTCAAAATTGTTTCATAGCGTCAATATATATACTCGTCATCATCATTAATAAACACATAGGTTACTACACATCCTATGATAACAAAGAGTCGTGATTAATTAGAACATGTTAATTAGAGCAAAAGGAATAAAGTAATTTCAAAGTTTAGCATTTTTCAGAACATTGAATAACATAAATTGTGTTTTCTAAATTATGCAACACAAATTAGAAAAGATGAGTACCTATTTAAATAGTGTAGAGGAAATAATAATAATATAAACTATAATTAAATAGGACTCACTATGGGATTGTGAGAAATAAGGAAGAAAATATCTCTTGAGTTACCCTCACAGAAGGTGAAAATGAGATAAACAAACAAACAAGAAATGGCCAATAAATCAGTGTTTAGGGCTAGAATTGTAGTACACATATTTTGTACATTAAAACCAAGTCAACACGATAACAGTCGGCTCCAGCTCCTACAGTGGACAAGGCTATCGAATCGCTCCTGTTTTCTGTTCGTTTAAGCTTATAAATTGAAATCAACCTAAAATCAAGCCAAATCTAACTAACTATCTATCTAATCTATCTAACTAATTAACACAAACTGTATACAAGTGGAAACATATTTTTGGAAATTAAAGCGACTGTTTTCATCTTATTTGCAAAGTTAAAAAAAACGATTTAAACCAAAGTGTCATTGCATTGATTCATTCCATTTTTGTGCTTACTTTAAAATCAAAAGTTATATCAATTAACAATTTTAAAGTTTTTCCTGCTGCCAAATATTATCCATCGCATAGTTTTTCTCAAGTTTAAAAAACAATTCATTCAATTTTTTTGTGTGACAAAGTGCGGTTTTTCGGTTTGTTTAACTGACCTGGGTTAAACAATCACAGAATCAGTTACTTCTACGTCCCATCGCTGAGTCAAGCATTGCCAGGCTTGAATGGTTCTTAAAGTGTTGGATCACGTCACGGAACTGACGACAACATCTACTCACCAAGGACTTGCCAGGCTTGAACTTCTCATCTATCTTTTTACATCTTAGTTAATAAATTTATATTGAGTTCATACGTTACTTTAATATCGCAATTTTCTATAGTTTTAACTTCACTTACAATTCTAATAGTTAAGTTCATGTTCATGTCATTCATGTTCTTGTTCATTTTGATGTTAACATCATTTAATTTTCTGATTTTTTAAACCTTATTTTTAAATTTTTCAATTAGACCACAATTCATAAATATAATAATTTTTAATTTTACTACTCACAGAATTCGATACTTTCTTTTTTAAAACTATAAAATATTTCTTAATCTTAAGTTGTTCCTTCCTTAAATATTACTCTCTAATCTAGCAACTCTTCTTTGTAAGTTCTATTCGAGACACGGATACCAGTGCGTTCAAAATGTCGATGGTCTGTGCTGCATCCACCTGTAAGGATCCTGGTTCCGATCGGCTTCTGTCCTGCTATGGCCTATGCGGTGAGTGTGTCCACCCTAAATGTGTGAGTCTGACGGGTGGGCTTACTGATAAAATTCTTGCTAAGGACTCGGAAGTTTATTGGTATTGTTCTAAATGCCGTAGATTCTCACTAAGTGCACTGGCTGCGCGTATCTTAGAACTCCAAACGATGTTGACTGATCTGGGTTCGTCTTTAACGGATTCGGCTCGTCTTCACGCCTCACTTACCAAATCAGTTGATACAATTAAAAATTTTGATCCACGCTCGGTTACTACTTCCTCTCTTGAGCTTCCCAAGGGTCCCCCTCCTATAGAGCATTAAGTATCCACATCTACCAGAGTTACTAGATCTGCGAAATCATCGTCATCCCTACCACAGGCCTCCCTCCCAACCGCCTTCTCCCTTCCCTCCCCTACAAATCCTGAAACTCCTATTCCTAAGCAATCCTCCTCCAGGGAGCCCTCATCTCTTCCACCTCTCTCGTCCGTGCCTACGGCTCCTCAAGAGGCTACCCTCACTTCTTCCAGATCCTGTAACTCGATAAATCTGGTCAGTCCTAATCCTGCAAGGCAATTAACCATTTCACCCATCCCTAACAATGTTCACTCAGTACCCTCACTAAACATATCCCCGTGTAATCGCACCACTGTCCTGCCTTCCGTCCTCCCGTCTGCCTCACTAACCTCGTCCCCCACCCTACTCCTTACCTCTCCTTCGTCTGATAACACAGGCCTACATTTTTTTTTTCATGAAAAAGTGTTTCAAGTTTAATAGGTACCCTATAGTAAATGGGGTGCGCTACTCACGAATCTGTACTTAGTTTTTTTCCAGCACGTCACGTTTTCAGGAAAAGTGTGTTTGAAATTTTTCATAAAAACTGCCAGATATATGCTGAGAAAATATTTATTGAAACTATGTTTAATGGAAAATTACACTTAAAAGTTGAGTGTTCATGAAGAAAAACAATGCATTATAATCTATGTTAGTCATTAGTTGGTTTTCTAAAAGAAAATCGTTCTCTTTTTCCCTGAAAACTGCGTTTTGTTGTTTTCTTTTTATGAATTTTTGTAAGCGAGTCCCTCTTCAAGGTCCAGCAGTAGTCAGCCATCATTGCAACATCCCATCTTCCCTGGTATCGTTTCTCCATCTCCTTTATGTCCTGATGGAACCTCTCTCCCTGTTTTTCACTGATAGCTCCAAGGAAAATGAAGTTTTACGCTCATATTGCATCCCAGTTTTTTATAATTTTCGACCATGTTGGCTACAATTTCTCTGTAGTTTGGAGACTTGTTGTTTCCAAGGAAACCATCTATGACTTCTGCGAAAGAACTGCATGCTTCAGATTTATCCTGGGTCATTGTAATCTGGAACAAACTGTCCGATTTTAAGGTTCGAATTTGAGGACATTTGTCGCACAGGTATTTGAAGCAGTCACCTTGTTTATTTAGAGCTTTGACAAAGTGTTTCATCAATCCTAACATAATGTGAAGAGCAGGCAAAAGAGCTAATTTTGGGTCAACTAATGCATCACGCTGCACATTTTTTTGTCCCGGTACAAGTCTTTCTCTGAGTGGCCATTCTTTCTAAGCGTAATGTAAATTTCGTGCTCGACTGTCCCACTCGCACAAAAACATGGATACTTTGTGAATCCAGACTGCTGACCTAAAAGCATGGATATTATTTTGAGGTCTCCACAGAGTTGCCAACAATATTCGCTATACTTTATTTTATACAGCAACAGCTCAGGATTCTCATACGTTTCTTTGAGATGCACGGAATGAGCAACAGGCACCGAGGCATAAGTATTACCATTGTGCAACAAGACACCCTTCAGACTTCTCTTAGAAGAATCAATAAATAACCTCCATGATGAGGAATCGTAATTGTCAGCTCCCAGTTTCATAACTACTTCAGGAATATTAGTACAATACACCAGTGAACCCTCTTGACAGAAATATTCCGCGAACTGTTTTTCGCGATGTCTATACCACGAAAATGTGGTTCCTGGAGCCAATAGATTTTTGTCTTTCAGTCGTGATCCTAAAATTTTTGCAGCATCCTTCGATAAGCCCAAGTCTCTCACTAAGTCATTTAGTTCAGCTTGAATAAACTGTTGCGGTTGGCCTATATGGGGATTGAACTCGTCCTCATCGGTTTTTTCGTTTGAACTTTCATCTGAAGATTGCTGTTGGATGGTGTGAAGAAAAGGTGGAGGAATGGGAATTCCTGGTCCATGAGGTACAGGTCGTTAAGCAGACGGTAAATCAGGATACTGAATAGTATGTTTATTTTTCGAATTGAAACCCTTGACACCGCAGGAGCAAAAATAACCGTCGTTTCCATGGTTTTTTTGTTCCCTCCATACCATAGGAATGCCAAAAGGTAAAGAGCTACGTGTACCTTTTGTCCATTTTCTCAGTAGCTCGACACACTGAAAGCATACTTTGTGTGGAGCCCAAGGTTTGTCTTGATCACCAAGCTTTACACCGAAGTAAGCGTGATAAGCTTTCTTGAAAAATTCTGTTATGTTACGCTGATGCTTTGCTATCGTTAAATCACCACACACGTAACAAAATATATCAGGACTATTTTTACACTTTCTTGATAACATTATGACGCACGAAACACTCTGAAAATGAAACAAAACTCGATGCTACAAACAACTGACGCAACTGACGGAAAAATTTCAATGCAATTTGAGAAATAATCAGTAAAGTTTTAGTAGAAAATATCTCACAAGTTTTTTTTAATTTTGTAAAAAATCTTGACGTGATGGGCTCAAACTATCTTCACATTCAGAATCAGCGCACCCGTATTACCTAAGGACACTTATCAAATTCAAAACACCAACAATCATCTCGGCCTGTGTAATATACCGGTTTGCAGTTTGAGGACTGTACCTAAGGCTCGGTCTATATATGTGACGGAGCTTGCTCCATCGACGTCCCCCGACGATATTATCCAACATATCGCTAACGTTATCGGGGTGGACATACAACTTAACAAAGTTAAGGTGATCAAACTCTCGGAGGGCCGGTGTTCTTCATTCAAGATCATCGTCCCTCCCTCCCTCTTCGATCTGGTCCTTTGCAAATCTAACTGGCCAAGGGACGTATTTATCAAGGAGTTCCTGCCCAGAGGTCCTCCCCCCATCAGCTCAACAAGAGTTGGCCCTGCTCCCTCTGTTACCGCCGTTCCCTCTCCCTCTCCGTCCTCGAGAAAAAACTCTCCTCCCTCTCCATCTATTACCAAAACGTGAGGGGTCTCCGAACCAAAACTCACTCTACTTTCCTATCTTCTCATTCGTTCCCGCATGATGTTATCTCCCTGACGGAAACGTGGCTGTCTTCTAATATCGATGACCTAGAGATCTCCGGCCACGATTTCACTGTTTTCCGCAAAGACCGTTGCCCCGGCGACCCTAATCGGCGGGGCGGCGGTGTACTTATTGCGGTACGCTCCGTCTTCATCTCTTCCCTAGTTCCTAATCCCCCAGGTGACCCTCTCGAACTCCTGTCCGTAAAAATCCATCTCCCCTCTTTTAACATTATCGTCATGTCTTGTTACTGCCCCCCTCCTCCTGGTGTTGATATGTTCCTAGGTCTTTCTGCTGCCCTTGAATCCACGGTTAAATCCTTATATGTTAAGGACCACCTAATTCTCCTAGGTGACTACAAACTCCCTCATCTACGTTCGACTCCTGACCTTGATTCCAACTGCCTCTTTCCGTCTACCCCTTCCTCTCCTGCCGAAGTCATGTTCATTGATTCCAATACCGTTTATTCCCTTTCCCAACTTAACCATATTAAAAACCAGAACTCGCGGTTGCTTGATCTAGTTTTCTCAAACGACCCACTTCACGTGCAGGTTTTGCATAGTCCTAGTGCCATCTGCAACGTTGATCCTCATCACCCGCCTCTCACTATCTGTCTATCTGATCCTACTGACATTTGCTCTCCCTATCGCCCTTTATCCCCCAGGTTCTAATTTCGCAAGACAAACTTCAATCTGTTGCTTGCTAGCCTCAGTAACTCTCTCCGTGAAACAAATATGTATATTTGCTCATTCATCTCGGCGGGGCAGTCATATTGGTCGTTTGCTATTCATTACTGCTACTAATGATTTATCTAGTGTTGTTCTGGATTCTAAGGCACTCTCATATGCAGACGATACTAAGATATTTATAAACGTAGCCTGTTCAAACCAAAATTGAAACACTTTATTTATATGATCTATATTTGTCCAAAAAAATGTTCAAACCAAAAATTGAAACACTCTATTTTTCTGATCTATATATTTGTTCAAAACCAATGTGTATTTTACTCGAAGTCCCCAATGCAAGTGAAGTTTTTCAGTCCGATGTGTAGTTGGCAGCAATTAACTTGTTGGATTTGACGTTCAGTGGCTAAAGGGATTGCCAATGCTTCTAAATCCGTTCATGCTGCCCCCAATACTGTCTCAGGACAGTATTGTTATCTGTGGCTGATTGTTGATGGATCGCCGATGGATTGAGTGGTGCCATGGTTGATTGGCAATGGACAAAGTTTATTCACCGGACGTTTCATTGTGCCGTCCTTTGTTTTTAGCGTGGCAACACGAACCAATTGATCTTTTCCGGGGTGCACCTCGATGATTCTGCCCCTTGCCCACTCGTTCGGGGATAGACGATCATCTTTGATTAGAACCAGGTCGTTTACCTCAAAGTTTTTTTGTTCTTGTTGCCACTTTGGACGATATTGTAGATGTGAGAGCCAATCCGATGACCATTTGGACCAAAATTGCTGGATCATTTGTTGTTAGGCAATGTAGTTGTTGCTGATCGTTAGTCTTGCGGTTGACTGTTCTGGAGGTGGTGCAAGTAATGCATCGCCGATTAAGAAATGACCGGGTGTTAATACGTCCAAAACATCGGGGTCTGCTGTAAGCGGACATAAAGGACGCGAATTCAGACATGCTTCTATCTGGGTTAAGACAGTTGAGAGGTCCTCATACGTCATGCTAATACCCTGCACGATACGTTTTAAATGATGTTTCGTTGATTTAATATTCGCCTCCCAGATTCCTCCAAATTCGGTGCGTGTGGTGGCGTGAAGCGCCATTGAATGCCTTTGTCAGCAAGTTGGGCTACAACATTTTTTTTCAATCGATTCAACAAATGCCCTTTGGTTGATGACACTTTCAGCCCCTACGAAATTGGTTCCGTTGTCACTAAAAATCTCACGACAGAAGCCTCGACGACCGATGAATCTATGCAATGCCATGAGAAAATGTTCGGTTAACATTCCAGTGACGGCTTCCAAATGAATTGCCTTTGTTGCAAGGCAGATGAAAATTACGATGTAACCCTTATACTTGGTCTTGCCCCGAAATTTCGATGATTTGAGCTCGAAAGCTCCGGTGTAATCAATTCCAGTTGCTTCGAATGGTCTGGTAGGTTGATTGACCCTATGAAATGGCAGGATGCCCATCATTTGACTTGATGGTTCTGGTTTAACTCGAAAGCAAGTTATGCACTTTCGAATTCTTGATGCAACAGTTTGTCGTCCTTTGACAACCCAATAGTTTTGCCATAGATTGGCTAAGGTGAATTGTACTCCTCCATGTAACGTGTTTTGGTGCGAATTGTCGATTGACAGCCGAGTAAAATGATGCTTGTTTGGGACTATGATTGGATGTTTCTGGCGATAAGGCAAATTCGATCGTTGGAGTCTGCTCCATACGCGAGGCAATCCTGTTGAATCTTCGATGAACGGAGCTAAACCCTTGATTGTTGACTTGTTGGGTAACAGTTCCTTCGATTTGATGCAAGCTATCTCTTGTCCGAAAGTTTCAGCTTGGACCAGTTTGATTAGTTTGTGCAGACTTTCTTGCAGCTCGATGACTAGAAGCGGTCCCTTTCTTCGATGACATTGATTTTTCTTGCAAGCGTTGTAACGGTAACGATGCATCCAGGCGTTTACGCGAATCAGTTTAGTTGATGATGAATAGTGATAGATGATTGAATCACCTTTGATGACGACATGAACCTGAACTTTGGTTGACCTTGCTTCCAGTTCCTCTTCGGTGAATGTGTGAATGTTCTGGGGCGAGGTTGGCCAATGGATGCTATCTTGACTGAGCCATATTGGACCCTTCCACCAGTCGAAATCGGATAGCTTCTTAGGTGTTAGGCCGCGAGTAGCACAATCAGCCGGATTTTGCTTTGTATCGACGTGACTCCAATTTACTTTCGATGATCTAGCCAATATTTTGCTCACACGATTTGCTACGAAAGTCTTCCAACGTGCTGTATCGCCCTTTATCCAGTGCGGTACTATCATGCTATCACTCCAAAAGTACATTGGAATGTTGTTGTTATATAAACGAAGATGTTTCTTGGTCCATAATGCAATTCGGGTAGCTAATTCAGCTCCACATAATTCCACTCGAGGTGTTGTTAGTATTGGTTTCGTTGATGTTATTTTGCTTTTGGCGGTTAATAGATGGGTATACACATCTCTATTTTCATCTTGAATCGGAATAAATACTGCGGCTGCGAATGCCATAGTTGCTCCATCACAAAACGTATGTAGCTGCACTGATTCGATTTGCGGTAATAGTTTATCCATCGAGGTATGGATATTTCGTTGATTGCTGGAAGTTCGGTGACGAACTCTGTTCAATCTCTTGTTGATGTTGTTGGTTACTCTTGTTGAGATCCTTGATTGCATGTCCATACTTGTTTGAGAATAATTTTTGATGTAATGATGACTGGTGCGAACTGTGGTTGATAGGATGGTTCTTTTTGTTGCAATAGTTGTAAGTTGGAATTTCAATTTGAATTTGAATACGTCTCCGTTTGGTTGCCAACTCATGCCTAGCGTGTTAACCACTTCGTCGCTGTCAAGTTCGAGCAAGGTGCCACTGTCTTGATGCTCAATTGGAATTGAATCAAGAAGCTTTGGGTGGTTGCTTGCCCACTTTCGCAGCTCCATGCCCGCTGATGCTAACGCAGCTTTGACTTGATTTCGTTTGGTAATGGCTTCAAGTGAATGGCCTGATTGAACATCGTCGACGTACATTTCCCTTTTTAGTACATCCTAAGCTAGTGGGTAGCGTTCTCTTTCATCGTCAGCTATCCGATGTATGACACTGATCGCAGTGCAAGGTGCTGAAGCAGTGCCAAATGTGACTGTTGTGAGGCAATATTCTAGAATGTATCCTTCTTTGGTGCGCCACAAAATCTTTTGATATGGAATATCATCGGGATGCATGTCGATGCATTTGTACATTTTTTTGATATCAGCGTTGAAAACCAACTTATACAATCTCCAATTCAACATGACTGCTGGAAACTCATTTTGAAGTGCCGGTCCAATGCATAAAATGTCATTGAGTGACATTCCATTAGACGTTTTTGATGATGCGTCGAAGACATTGCGAAGTTTGGTTGTCAAACTTTCTTCACGGAGCACTGCATGATGTGGGAGCACACAGGCGGTTACTGCTGTTTGATTTGTTTCCGTTACTGTGTAGTTTTCGTCCTCCGTAGATGTAGATACAACAATTTGATTTAAGTCAAAATATTCTTGAATACCTGCTGAGTAACGTTCCAATAGTGATTCTGAACGAAGCAAACGTGTTTCCATCTGGTGGAAACGATTGATGGCCATTTGTTTCGATCTACCCAACGTTTGGTTCGGATCGAAGTATGTTTTGAGCGGAAGTCGAACCATATACTTTCCCGATGCCTGGCGTGTGCAGTGTCGATTGAAGATGAACCATTTTTCCTCCTGGGATATGATTCGTTCCTCTGAGACTTGCTCCGCTTCGAAGAACCGCTGAACAAGAGATTCCAATGCTGGATTGATTGCTGTGTGATGACAGTGAATAGTGGCTGACCGATTGGTAGTTGAGGCTGCTGCTGCAACTTCACCATACAAAATCCAGTCGAGATGTGAATTTTGTGCTATAGGATGATCAGGCCAACCGATACGCATGTCTGGCAACAGAATGGACGCATGCTTTTCTGTTCCAATGAGCAAATCAATTTCGTTTGGATTAAGATATGTTGGATCTGCTAGCAACAAGCCTTTGATGTGTGACCAGTCCTGTGGTTCAATTCGATTACTGGGCAAGTTCGACGTGACTGGGTCCACTACAAACGCCGTTTGTACCAAAGCCTCAAAGTGCGGATTAAGGCTCGAACGGAGTTGAAGACTAACGCACTCTTTGCTGGTTCCCGAAATTTCGCCGACACCACTAACGTCGGTATGTAGCGGAGTACGCCGCAACCCCAATGCGCGTGCGGCACGATTTGTGATAAGTGTGCCCTCAGAACATTGGTCGATGAGAGCTCTCAATGTCATTGTATGACCAGTGTACACGTTGACGACTGGGACTAATGCTGTTGCTAATAATACCTTTGCTGGTTGCCGCTTTGTTCTTCCCGAGGAGACGCTAGCGGCGTAAGTTCTTACCTCGGATGAGTCGCGTGCTTGTTGGGGTTTAGCCAATGGTGCTGTATTTAACGTTGGGTTTGCCGTTTCTGTGCTTCCGTTAAAGGTGAAATGTAATGGTGTGTGATGTCGTTGTCCACAGGTTTTGCAACTGAATTTGCTTAGACACTTGGAGACGAGATGAGTGTTGCTCAAACAATTTATGCACAGGTGCAGTTGATCAGCGATTTTCTTTTTTGCAAAAAAATCGCGCGATAAAAAATCCGGACACGATCTCATGTGGTGTGATCCTTTACAGGCGGCCATTAAACATTTCGCTGTGGAGGTTTTTGTTATGTGATACGCTTTTCGTTGTATCGATGAGTTTGACCGTGATGATGTTGATTTTCGATCATTTGGTTGCTTTGGTGTCGCCTTTTCGTTTTGACCCGCCCTTTGTTGTATCGATTGCCTACTTCTCTCCATGTTACTAACACTATTCAAACGGTTTTTCAAAAACTTCTCGAATTCCTCGTAGCTTTGAATGTTTGTTTTTGATCCCAAATGGTGCTCCCAAGCTTGAATCGTTTCCGGAGCCAGCTTCTTGATCGCAAAGTGGGTTAATAAATCATTAATATTACTCACGTTGAGACGTTGGAATTCCGTTGCACAGCTCTTTAATGTGATTTGCAACTGCCTCATTTCCGCCGAGCATTCCATTGTCATGAAGGGTAATGCCACAAATTCTTCCACTCTTTCTGAGAATACAATGCGTGGATTGTCATACCGTTACTTAAGCATCTCCAAAGCGATCGGGTAATTTTCCTCGGACAGAGGTAACTCATGGATATCTCTATGTTGTTCTATTTTCAATGCAGTTCGAAGGTAATGAAATCGCTGTATTGAATTTAACTCCGAATTTTGATGGATTATCCTCATGAAGGTGTCGTTGAAAGCAGGCCAATCCTTTGGATCTCCCGAAAATGTTGGCAACGGTATTTCGGAAAATCGTGTAGTGCATGCATTTTGTACGTTTGAAGTACCCCCTTGATTTGATGGTGTGGTTTGATGCGATTGAGGCGGATATTTGTCGCTTTTCATTTTTACTAATTCGGCGTATAATGCTATCGATAAATGCTTGATGTTCATCTTGTTGAAAGTATGGATCTTCCATATCTGTCGCCGTATTAACCACGATTTTATGTCTTATCTGGAAGTCTCGACGGATTTCCTTCAAACCATTTAATTTGAGATTGAACAGTACCGCTGTTCGTTTTTCGTGGGCGTACTTCTTGAAGTTTTGAAGGTAGTCTCTTATCGTCTTGGCATTTTCTCTCTGAAGTGAGAATAGGCTATCGTAATGAAAGGACTCTTCCAATTTTGAAGTATCCATATTTTCAAGTTTTAATGACACGTACTTTCAATCCTTAAATTAAAAATACATGGATCAATAAATACAATGAATGAATGAAATTTGTTCGCAAATACCTTACCTCACTATACCTGATGTCCAAATAATTACGTACTGCAGTGTACTACTGTACCTGATGT
Source organism: Chrysops caecutiens (assembly GCA_963971475.1). Taxonomy (NCBI): domain Eukaryota; kingdom Metazoa; phylum Arthropoda; class Insecta; order Diptera; family Tabanidae; genus Chrysops; species Chrysops caecutiens. The sequence continues at coordinate 57,874,195 of OZ020567.1, read as the reverse complement.
CCAAATAATTACATACTGCAGTGTACCACTCACCTGTTTTTTGTTCATTCAACAAATCATCAAATTACATTCATTAACTCACCTGAACTTAGTTCCACGCGTCAGCATTTCCCATTATCAAAGAAACTTATCTGACCTTGCCGTGGATCACCTGTCACCTGAAATGCCATTGCCCTAAGCGAAAAGCGCATGCATCGTGAAAACACCGTCTTGTGAGAATCAAAACGAAGCCTTTCGATGTGAACTCAAATTACTACTCACCTTAATTGATAAAAGTTAGTCACTAAGCAACAAGTGTACAAATTTTAGCAAATCAAAGCATCTTTTATGTATATAAATCCCATAAATTATAATAAATCAGTCAGTCATTAATTTGAACTCGGATCTTTCACTTATCCTCTTCTTCTTGTGTATCGGTCTAAGACCTTTGCACACTTTACTATAAATTTTGGTGTAACACCTAGATTTTCCCTTCAACTTTCCCCTGAAAAGGAGTCTATGAAAACTGAGTTGTGGTGATACATCTCAACCAGTCGAAAACAGCACAGGCAAAAGAGTCTGCGCTCAACATTGGTGACCCCGACGTGATTTACGTCACGCGAACTCCAAACCATTCAAGTTTACGCGAATTTTAAACCGTTCACCGTCGCGACAAATCGTCAAACCGCGAATACCGTCAATACCATCGTTTCATTCCGAGCATCCTGAAGAAGAAGCAGCTGAAGTTTCCATCCTATCGACGTCCCTCCCAGCATTCCGAGACAACATTACCTCATTTGTGGCAGTCAACTTACTCAAGCCGCTGTTTGCTCTCGTCGTTCCACTTCGTTAAACTTCAGTAATAACGAAAATGACCTCTTTGGAAGAACTTGCAAAACAACAGAACGAGACAGGAGGAGAAATCGAGAGGCATATAAGGAACTATAAGAAGGATTCTCCGACACGCAAAGACGACGAATACCTCGTTAACAAGTCCAAGGCCATAAAGGAACTCTGGGAGACGTTCCAATCTGTGGACTACGGTATTCGGGCTAAATATGACCTCGAAACCAGTCATCCATATTTCCAGAAACAATACTTTGCCAACATAGAGGAGCTGTACCAGTGGTTTATCGAGGACGTCAAACTACGCTTAAGCAGTCAAACAAGCACTCAATCCACGGAGAATGCATCAAGCAGTCACAAGCCTGAAGAGGCCAAGCCATCTAACGCCGGAAGTTCTCCACTTCAGGTCACGCTACGGAGATTTAACGGTGCAATCGTCTCATTGAGGCGCGCCTTGGACTCAGTCCAAAACCTTCCCCCTCAACAAAACGCTGTCGTGTACGACGTAAAGTGCCGTTCCATTGAACGCCTGTGGGCAAACCTGGAGACCCTGCATGATGCCATCTGGGGAATGACAGACGACCCCATTGCTGCTGGATTTGATCAAGAAGCGTATCTTTTGCTGTCCGACGAAGTAGAGTCTACAATGATAGACTTACAACAACATTCTACACCGTCCACACATCCAGTCACAAGTGATGTTTCGCCCAAGGTTAAGCTGCCAACCATCACCTTGCCAAAATTTGAAGGCAATTATTTTTGCTGGAAGCAGTTCCACGACCTGTTCTTGCAAGTGGTTCACGAACAAAATCTGGGCAATGCGCAATCCCTCAAGACGAGTTTGACTGGTGAAGCAGAGCGATGTATTAGCCACCTAACAATCTCCGACGCGAACTATCTGTCTGCTTGGAACCTTCTCAAGGACAGATATGACAATGACATTTTGTTGGAAGCAGCCCTCATTTACAAATTATTGAACCAATCTGTCATTCACACCGAATCAGCCACAGCCATCAAGTCACTACATGACACAACTCGAGAGTGCCTGCTAAGTTTAACGAATCTCAAAATTGACATCAAAAACTGGGATCCTCTGTTGCTCCACATCCTCATCAAAAAACTAGACGGAGTTTCACACACGCTTTACGAGTAAGGCCTGGAACATCCTAGGAAATTGCAATCTATGGAGCACTTCCTCACGTTACTGGAAAGGCGATTCCAGTCACTAGAATCCCTTCCTAACAAAAACTCAAGAAACGCCTCTAATGACATTAACTTCGGCAAAGGGCGACCCCCAAGGGTGTTGTGACACAAAAATATGCCCCTGACTCCGAATGCCCTTCACCTCCGGCCATTGACCCCTTTCTAAACGGGAACTTTCCGTCCATTCAGCAAAAAATGCTGAATCAACAAAAAATCGTCACCAACAACTTAAAATGCAAGTTGACACCGGCGCTTACCGGCACTCACTTGAAATGAAATCTGACACCGGCGCTTACCGGCACTCGCGCACCAGCACTCACGCCGCTTGATAACAAATTGCTGACGCAGCAATTTGACCTCTAGCGTCACGACCGCCGGTAAAATGACACCTGAAAAACAATAACAAAAGAAAAACAATAACAAAGGGAGGAATCATACAGACAATTGGAGACTTGACAACAATAACATGGCATAGTGGTCATTCACTATATGAATGAAAATGAATGGAAAAAGTTGAATGAATGAATGGAAATGAATGGAAAAAAAAAGTTGAATGGAAACGCAAAGTCGTCGACCCTACTGGGTCAGCGGTTGACGCAGGAAATGAAAAGAGTTGAACGGACACGAAAAGTCGTCGACCTTACCTGGGTCAGCGGTTCAACCAAAGGTAAACAGGAATCGGTAAGCGCAGATTCAGCAGGGAAAAGCGATATAAAAAAGCAGAGAAAATCAATGGAGGGCAGAAAAAACCCAGCCACCAGAACAGACGCATCGTAGCCGTCCCAAGGGTGAAGCCGAAGACGATCAAGAAGAAGTACGGGTGAAGCCGAAGACGTTCAAGCAGAGATACGATCAAGCCGAAGACGAGCAGACGAGGACGACCAGCCCAGGACAACCAGCCCAAGACGAGCAGTTGAAGACGACCGGCCGAGAGCAGTCCAATTAATAAAACGGTAGCCAGGTTACCCACCTACTACCCCGTAAAACCCTTGAACCGGCCATAAGGCTGGCTAGGTACCATTCTAAACCTACATATGAACATCCCACTGGAAGGCGCTCTGCAAGACCCTACGGCAGGACCTCGACCCATCACCGTAGAGGAGTATTACCGAAGGAACCCCCGCCCCTTGCAGCCACCAGCCGAGCCACCAAAGGCTAAAAAAGAAAAGACCGGAGTGGAAGCCTGGTATAAAAGATTGATCCAGGAGGCCACAAGAACTTGGGTGTTAGTGCAGACGAAGCAAGAGAGAATCCGGGCCAGCATAAAAATCACTCAATTGAAGCAGGAACGGTTGGCCTACCGAAGGAATAAGAAAATGGAGAAGAGAGCCATGACAGCCGCTACATCCAAGTAAGGAGAGTAGGGTAGGGTAGTACTAAGAATAAAGGAATGACTAATGCAGCAAAAAACTAATAAATGAGAGGAAAATAAACGAAGTATTAACCGATATGAGACAAGTCACTATTTTGAATGGTGCCCATTAAACTAATGCCAGCAACACAAAGAATGTTGTCAAATTAAGATAATAAAGAAGAGAAATAAACGAGAAGATAAAGTAAGAGTCTTATTATGTTGGAAACAAAAATAAATCCCAACAAGGGCATTAGCTGTCTTATCTTCAAGGACGCCGTGCTTCGTGTGTAAAAGATATCATCCAATCTTCTCCTGCTCCAGTTTCCTCAATCACAGTCCTGACCAGCGCCTTATACTTATACAACGCGCTGGTCGCTGCGTTAATTGCCTCAAGAAGGGACATCGCTCCAATCAATCAACTCCACAGAACACCCGTTCAAGAGCCAGCATCCAAATACACTCCAACATAAACGACTACAGTACGAGCACAGATGTTCACGTCTTACCAAAGATAATAGCATCGCAACCCTCGCAACACATCGAGAAGACATCCTGGCCTATTCCTGGTAATATAAGGTTGGCCGATCCACAATTTCATCGTCCTGGTCCCATTGACATTCTGATTGGAGCCGAACTATTCTATTCGATTCCTTCCGTGGGGCAGATCAAATTGGGAGAACAACTGCCCACACTTCAGAACACGGTTTTCGGCTAGACCGTATCAGGCAGAATCACCACACAAAGTTCACAAACCAATCTAGCACATTGTGGAATATGCAGCGAGGACGAAGCTTTAGACACCCACATCCAAAAATTCTGGCAACTTGAGGAAACCGAGCAAGGTTCAAATTATACTGCTGCCGAGAATAAATGCGAAGAATTCTTCGTTCAGACCACCCAGAGGGACAACAATGGGCGCTTCGTCGTTCGACTGCCGTTCAGATGCGATCCACATGGATTAGGCGAATCCAGTGATACGGCCCTTCGACGCTACCACTCTTTGGAAGGGAGATTAGCCAGGGACCAGAGTTTAAGGCAGCAATATAACTCGTTTATGAAGGAGTATATAGATCTGGGCCACATCAGGGAAATCTGTTTCACCATGGTGGAAGAACCATATTATTTTCTTCCACATCATTGTGTCCTCACGACTACAAAACTACGAGTAGCACGACTAAAAAACTACCGGTAGTCTTCGATGGCTCCGCCAAAACAACTAGCAACCTGTCACTGAATAATTTTCTAGCTGTCGGGCCAGCCATTCAGGGCGACGTCTTCACAATCCTACTGCGCTTCCGTCTTCCCCGATACGTCTTCACTGCAGACATCGAGAAAATGTACCGACAAATCAAAGTCGATCCAGTTGATCAAAAATACCAGCTTATATGGTGGAGAGATGATGCTAACAAACCTTTGAAGTGCTACCAACTTTGCACTGTCACTTATGGCACCGCTCCAGCTTCATATCTCGCCACACGCACGTTACATATGTTGTCCGACAATGTAAAGGACCAGTATCCACTTGCCGCGCAATACCTCAAAAATGACTTTTATGTGGATGACGTCTTATCTGGCTCAGATCACTTGCACACCTGCCTACTAAAGCAAACTGAATTGATGTCGTCTTTAAAAACTGCAGGCATCAAACTCCGTAAATGGTGGGCAAATCATCCACGCCTACTCAAGGAAATACCAGCAGAAGATCAGGCAATTGAGCTAGACTTCAGTAACCAGTCCAATGACAGCATCAAAACGATGGGGTTAACCTGGAAACCAAAATCCGATTCTTTCGCCATTCGGAGCACCTTAATTCCTGCACAAAGGGTTACGAAGCGAACTGCATCATCGGACATTGCACACATCTTCGACCCACTAGGCATACTGGCGCCAGTGGTCACAACAGCTAAACTGTTTTTGCAGAAATTGTGGGAGTTAAAGCTCGATTGGGATGCTGCACTTCCTCAAGAATTACACACCAAGTTGAACAACTTTACAGACATGTTTTTGCTCACAAAATCACATCCCAGATACAGTTGCATATCTTCGCTGATGCCTCAGAGAAGGCATATGGTGCTGCCACTTATATCCGTTCCATGGGTCAAGACAGAGTTGCCATCGTACGATTGCTATGTGCCAAGTCTAAGGTTGCACCAATTAAGCAAATTACATTACCTCGGCTCGAGTTATGCGCTGCTAAACTGGCAACCCAACTCAAACAACGCATCAAAAACGATCTACAGTTGAATAATAATCAAATCTTCTTTTGGACCGATTCAACAATAGTCTTCGGTTGGATTAAGGCCGAGTCATCAAACTTCCACACTTTCGTTGCCAATCGCATCTCGGGCATACAGCGTGCTAGCATCCCTGAACAATGGAGACACGTGTCATCTTTGGATAATCCGGCGGACTTATTATCAAGAGGCGTCCCCCCTGAAAAATTGGCCAACAACACTCTGTGGTTCTACGGTCCAATGTTCCTTCATGGTAGACAAGACGTGTGGCCCAATCTCAATCCAAACCCAGACGAATGCACTCTAGAGCAACGGACTAAGATCCAATCTACATGTCTCGGAGCCACAAAGGGGAACGACTTCCTACTCGACATGAACCATCGGAACTCCTTCAGACGTCATCAGCGCATCATTGCATATGTTCTTCGCTTCACCAACGCCACGAAGCACAATTCCACCAGAGGCAATTCACTCGTTCCATCAGTAACAGAGCTAGATAACGCACAAACCCTAATAATCAAACTTGTACAGCAGCAAGGGTTTAGTGACGATCTCCAGCACATAATGAAATATGGTGAAACTTCCAAGGGTAGCTCAATCAGCTCGTTGACCCCTTTTTTGGACCACGATGGGGTCTTAAGGGTAGGCGGACGACTTGAATCATCGAATCTCGACTATCGAGCCAAGCACCCTGCTCTGCTCCCGAAGTCTCATCCCATCAACCGGATGCTACTCAGCACGCTACACACCGAAAACATGCATGCGGGTCCTCAGGCTCTGCTCGCCATCGCACGACAACAGTTCTGGCCACTCGGTGGCAAGGATCTAGCTCGTGCCGTCGTGCAACATTGCGTACGTTGTACCAAGGCCAAGCCCAAGCTACTGTCACAACTTATGGGGAATTTGCCACCTGACCGCATTCAACCTGCACGACCATTCATCAATTCCGGAGTTGACTTTTGCGGACCGGTATACGTCCATTTCAAGATCCGGGGTAAACAGCCAGAAAAGGCATACATCGCTGTTTTCTGCTGCTTCGCCACAAAGGCTGTGCATTTGGAATTAGTTAGCGATCTATCAGCTGACGGCTTTCTTGGTGCTTTACGTCGTTTTATAGCACGACGAGGACATTGCCGAAAAATCTATTGTGACAATGCTACAAATTTCGTCGGTGCTCGAAACCAATTGCAGGAGCTGAGCAAGGTCTTCAACAATAGTGCTTCAAAGGAGAAACTACTCAAGGAGTGCAGCTCCCGAGGAATTGACTTCCATTTTATCCCTCCTCGAGCTCCTCATTTCGGCGGGCTCTGGGAAGCTGCCGCCAAATCTGCCAAGAAACTAATGCAGCATAGTCTTGCTTCGGCTTCATTTACGTATGAAGAAATGGAGACAGTCATCGTGGGAGTAGAAGCTATTTTGAATTCTCGCCCCATTACGCCAATGTCTGATGACGCCAATGATCTCGCAGCCCTCACGCCAACACACTTCTTAATTGGTGAGCCACTAACAGCGCTCGTCGACCCTCAGGCTCATTCAAACAAGGTCAGTTTACTAACTCGATGGAAGCTTGTCAAGAACGAGTTCTGGAAACGATGGTCGACTGAATATTTGAATCAACTCCAACATCGAGTAAAACGGAAACATACGGCCCAAAACGCCTCACCCGGCACAATGGTCATCATGAAGGAAGATAATCTTCCACCGTTGAAGTCGCCATTGGGGCGCGTAATTAACGTCGTTAAGGGAGAGGACGGACTCGTTCGAGTTGTCGATGTAAAAACAGCAAATAACATCTTGCGCCGACCAATACACCGATTGGCACCACTCCCCATCGAAAATGAAGACGTGAACGACATGGAACCAACCGAGCAACCAAAAAAGAGAACGATGCCTCAACCATCAGTGGACCAAGGCCCCACGCCAGTTAAACACGCTCGCTCCGCTCTTTTCACCGTGTTACTAGTATGTCTCTTCCTGTCCCCGGTCACGGCATCTCGGGCAACTATAACTCCGTTCACTACAAACCCAGGCGTCTATTTCGAAAACTTAGGCAGAGCAAGCATTATTACCAGTGATTGGAATGTTATAACATATTATGACATGCAATCATTTTGGAAGGAGTTCGAACTTCTACAAACGTTTAGTGCATCTTTATGTAACTTATCATCTACCATGCCCAATCCGGAATCTCATCACAAAATAGCCAAGCAAATTAACCGTGTAGTGGATGAGCTTAGCCAGACCAATCAACTTTTAAGAAGTCCTCCATCAGGTCGAGCAAGACGAGGACTGCCCAACATCATTGGCAACGCAGCAAACTTTATGTTTGGTGTCCTCGCTTCTAAATACGCTGAAGAGATGTCCATGACCATTGACTCTATAAAGAACAACGAAGGACATCTAGCAAATCTGTTGCGTAACCAAACCTCCATTCTAGACGCTACGGTCAATATTATGAAAAAGGGTCACCAGGCTATTGACATGGAGTTTCAGAGAGTTGAATCTCATTTAAATGATTTATCCACACAGATAAACGCAATACACAACGACGCACAACAAGAAGCGCGATCTCGGTCCTTCATCCTATTGTCGTTACAAGCTACACTGCTCGCTACCAACTTCCAAAGGACTCAAGGCCTGATTTTGGACGCCTTAGTCAATATACATCGAGGAAGAGTTAGCAGACATCTTTTATCGCCAGAGCAGCTAAGAACCGTTCTACACACCATTCGGGCTAATCTTCCTTCAAGTTTAAGACTACCACTCAATCAGGATGATATACTCCATTTTTACAATCTTATTACACTTGAAGGTAGAATGACGGACAATCACTTCATTTTCAAACTCAGAGTGCCCTTAATCTCGGTTGAAGACTTCGACCTCTTTCGAGTGGTTCCAGTTCCGGTCCAGATGAACGATAGTTTCGTGGCTATTAGACCATCCTTTCCCTACTTAATGGTCAACTGACATCGGGACCACTATTATCCGCTAACGGAATCTCAACTCCGCATCTGCACTACGATGAACGGGAGGCATTTATGCAGTCAACATTACCCATTGTACAAAATTGGATCATCTATCTCTGCCTGTGAAATCAGCCTCCTGAATCAGTTAACTCCACACCATTGCCAGTTGATGAGAGTAGACGCCCATTCTAGTTGGACTCAACTTCACACACCAAACCAGTGGATCTTCTCCTTGCCAGAAAAAACCACAATCAACATTGTTTGTGGAGATGACCTGTCACAGCTTACTCTCCAACGAACGGGTATCTTAACAATTGATAGCAATTGCATCATTAAGCAGCCTCTCATCACGTTTCGAGGGCACAAGAGCTACTCCACAGTGAGGCACGCTTCCTACGTCCCGGCCTTCAACTTAACTGACCTCATTGACCCGCTAAACATGACATCAGTATTGCACTATCAACACCACTTCGCTCCACACATTCAGGAATTAGAATCAGTCAAACGCAAGCTTTCAGAAATGGACAGCCAAATCCCGGCCTTGATACAAGGTCACTCAAATCATCATCATGCTTGGTCCTACGGAACCCTATGCGTCGTACTCATAATCATCATTGGGGTAATTTTGATGGCAACGAGGATGTATCGCACATACCGGACATCACTACCGCCCTCAGTCACAACTTCTGAGGACAGTCCAGACAGTCAAGATGCTGAAGCAACCACCGAGCCCTTCACCGTAAACGTTCATTGAATGTTTCCCATTCAACGCCGGGGAGCCTTACCTCACTGTACCTGATGTCCAAATAATTACGTACTGCAGTGTACTACTGTACCTGATGTCCAAATAATTACATACTGCAGTGTACCACTCACCTGTTTTTTGTTCATTCAACAAATCATCAAATTACATTCATTAACTTAGTTCCACGCGTCAGCATTTCCCATTATCAAAGAAACTTACCTGACCTTGCCCTGGATCACCTGTCACCTGAAATGCCATTGCCCTAAGCGAAAAGCGCATGCATCGTGAAAACACCTTTTTGTGAGAATCAAAACGAAGCCTTTCGATGTGAACTCAAATTACTACTCACCTTAATTGATTAAAGTTAGTCACTAAGCTACAAGTGTACAAATTTTAGCAAATCTAAGCATCTTTTATGTATATAAATCCCATAAATTATAATAAATCAGTTAGTCATTAATTTGAACTCGGATCTTTCACTTATCCTCTTCTTCTTGTGTATCGGTCTAAGACCTTTGCACACTTTACTATAAATCTTGGTGTAACACCTAGATTTTCCCTTCAACTTTCCCCTGAAAGGGAGTCTATCAAAAATGAGTTGTGGTGATACACATCAACCAGTCGAAAACAGCACAGACAAAAGAGTCTGCGCTCAACAAAGTTCAAGTTCTCTTTATTGCGACGAAGAAGAAGTAGAAGTTGTATCCTATTATTTCAGGTTAGGTCTGGACACCGTTATATCCCTCCACTCCATGTGCCATGTGCTGACCTGCATTGATAACGAACCACGTGAAACCACTGAGAACGAATCGTGATTTTGCACTCCAAATGTTATGCGATTTTGTGTTGATATGCGGGATGTTGGCCACTTTTAGCGCCTTGTTTTTGAGGCTCAGATGATGAACACGATGCTGCGACTTTACCGGCACAATCTATCGATATGACGTAGTACTTTCCTCCCATGGGCCACCAAAAAAATGTTCAAACCAAAATTGAAACATTTTATTTATATGATCTATATTTGTCCAAAAAAATGTTCAAACCAAAAATTGAAACACTTTATTTTTCTGATCTATATATTTGTTCAAAACCAATGTGTATTTTACTCGAAGTCACCAATGCAAGTGATGTTTTTCAGTCCGATGTGTAGTTAGCAGCAATTAGCTTGTTGGATTTGACGTTCAGTGGCTAAAGGGGTTGCCAATGTTTCTAAATCCGTTCAAAACCCTTTCTTCTGACATTCTAGAGCTTCAGTTGGATCTCGATCGTCTGTCTCTATGGTGCTCCAAGAGCAACCTCGTGTTAAATGTTTCTAAATGTGAACACGTTTGCTTCTCTCGCAAACGAAATCGTATTCCTCCTACTTTCTTCCTTAATGGTTCCGCGGTCTGGACCTGGGAGTCCATCTCGATTTTAAAATTTCATTTGACGAGCACCTGAACCACGTTGTTCGTAAAGCTGGCGTTATGTTTGTTTTCATTACCAGATGGTCTAGGGAATTCTTGGATCCTTATGTCTACAAACAGCTCTTTATCTCCCTTGTTCGCCCGATACCTGAATACGCTTCCGAAGTCTGGTCTCCTCAAAATCCATATCGCGAGAATTGAAGCTATCCAGAAGCGTTTTCTTCGTTACGCTCTCCGTCACCTTTCTTGGTCCAATCCCATCCACCTTCCCCCGTATACGGATCGCCTTAAGCTCCTTGCTCTCCAGTCCCTCTCGCAACGCCGAGTCCTGGCTGATTTGTCCTTTATACATGGTGTCTTCCAGGGGCAGATTTTCGCCCCGGACATCCTTAACCAACTAGCTCCAAGAACCTGTGGTAGAAGTCTAAGATCATTCGAACCATACTCCCTTAGCTTTCACCGCACGGAACTTGACAGGATGGAACCAGTTACACGTATGCTTACGGAATATAACCAGGTAGCTCCGCTCCTCTTAGCTGAGGGTGGCAAAACAAGCGCTTGTCCCATCTTTCGTACCTACGCCTTTGATAGGTCTGCGTGACGGAGGTGTACTTGCCTGTGTCGTTTTCCCTGTCTCCGTAGAACACCTTTATTCTATTCTAGCTCTAACTTGTATTTTTCATTGCTTCTTTTTATGATTATGTATATTGTCTTCTTGTGTGAACTTGGATTAAGTTTGACAAATAAATAAATAAATAAATAAACACACATGGTATCGATTTTAACCAATTGCTACCAATTATAACATTACCACAGTGACTATGAAGCAGAGTGTCTATATATCAACCGCTCAGCTCAATTTTGTGTGCGACTTCGTTAAAGCCACCTAGTTCTGAAATATTCGAAAAAGGAATTTTGAAGATTTTTTAACTTAAGTGTGTGTTTTTGCGCGCGAAGGGGAAAGGATACGCAGATTTCACTCCTATGCGCGAACAAGTGGAAATATCATTGAACAGCGAACATATGATCAAATATATACAAAAATAGGGAGAACCTACGTGACTAGGCCAGGGACTTCGACAAAGCAGGTGTATGAATAAATAAACATAAAACATCTTCTGTTCCACGAAAATTTACAAATTTGTTTCATTATCGAAATACTCGCAAAATAAATTTTGAAATTTTCTAAACTAAAAGTGTCTTTTGTTTACATTTGGTCATACATAATATGTTCACTGTTAAAATGTCACTTCCACTTGTTCGCATATGGGCGTGAGGTCTGCGCATGATTTCCCTTCGCGTGTGAAAATATACACTATTAGGTTAACAAATTTTCAAAATTAATTTTTCGAATTGTTCATAAATAAAACAAATTTGAGAATTTTCGTAGAACAAAAGTTGTTTTACTCTTATGAATTCATACATCTGCGTTGTCAAATTCCCTCTCTTACTAACGGAGTCTCTTGCCGTTTTTCACTCTAAGACCACTAACTGACAAGAAGCGCGGTCTTACTCGACTTGTTGTTACACACTTCCGGCCTATTGCACGAATCACTCCCACAGGAAAAATATGATGACGAAACCAGCTTACTTTTCGCTCACTCGTGGGAGAGGTGATGTACCGACCATATCCCACCTAGAATGATCGATTTATATCCACTCTAAAAGATTGAATATACTTGCATCATAGTAATGATAATTATATGTGTCAAAATATTGCACGAATAAATTGACTTCTTCAATGAATTTTAGTGAAGGTTTACTTTGATGTAGAGATGGGACAAAGAGTGATTTTCAAATCACCGTCGGAGTTGTCACTGTGATAAAAAAATCGCAGTGATAAATCACTGCGATTTTGGAACACTGTTCTTTTTGGAACTCTGTTCTTTTTGGAACGTCCTTACATATTGGGTGTTCGTCAATCATATATTAAATGATTTTGTGGTTTTCTGGAAAATTTTATGTATGGAATATGTTTTAATAAATTAATGAGTTAGTAGTTCACCCGCTCATTTATATCCGGGTTCCTGCCAGATTTCCGTTGGTAATTAGTGACAATTCTTGGGATGACGAACGTACCATCAAAATTCATTATGATTTCTTCATTCAAGAAATTCGTTAACGCCCCGGTTCAAAAATAATATTCAATCACATCTACGTACCAAAACTGTTTGTCCCGTACTCATTAAGCGCACTAATTAAACAGTAATAAAATAACTATCGAATTCTTCGGACAATTTATCATTTATTCAAAAATTGGTATAATAAAAATCTTCTTAAAGGCGTACCGAAGGAAGAAAAATTTATTTATACCGAAAAAATAAGGAAAAGCTCATATTCTGTCTGGGTTTCCAGATATTGTTTTGAAAACTGCGGTTTTGCCAAGTGAGTGTCCATCAGGTAAAACCATCATTGTTAAGTCGTAACCGGTCGCTGCGATTTTATTGCTAGTGATTTTTTGGAACAGAGTTATTTTTTGGAACAGAGTTATTTTTTGGAACAGAGATATTTTTAGGAACGGAGTTATTTTTAGGAACAGAGTTATCTTTAGGAGCAACGTTGTTCTTAAGAGCAACGACGAAAGAAATATATCGGAGAGAACTTCACGAATGAATACGTGCAGAGAGGAAAAAGAGATGCGAAAGCGAAGGTAACAATAAATAACCACATTTTTCAGTACAGACTACAGTCGTGAGGGTGAGCGTAATCAGCTCAGTAGCCGAACATACATACAAAAAGAAATATTCAACTCAGGGTGATTTTATAACGTAGGTTCCAGTTCACAGTGATTTTATCACCTATGTTCCGATTTAAAAATAACAGCGACGTTCCGGAAGCTGAAATCACTGTGATTTAATCAATGCGATATGAAATCACTCCCATCTCTACTTTGATGGGCTGTGTACGTAAATAGATTTTTGCCTTCACCGTTAATGTATTATCCAGCATATTTTTATTATTTATTGCATAATCCATTGCTGGTATTCAGGCCATTGTATAACTAAAACAGGAAAAACAAATGCGGGATGTTCTTAGTGTTTATAGCCATTATCGTTTTCTGTGGTCCCAGATGCGACGTAACTACGGGTCTCACCAGAGGACAGATAATAAAATCGATGGATTCATCATTCGGAGCACCCTACGGGACTGTGAGCGGGACCATGGGACCGTAGAATAGCATCTCTTGATGCTGGCGAAGAGCTGCAATTCAAAATCACGAAGCATTGCCAGGGCGAAGGCGGCAGGTGGATATGACTGAAAGGGTACGAATACCGTACGCCCGACAAGAGAAAGCTGAGGACTTGTTGCGTGAGAAAAAGAAACAGGGTCCTTTCACGCTATCTGAAAGCCCATCGTGATAGTGTCCTAGTGAAGAATAAAACCGGGAAACAACGATTCTGACAGGCTGTTGAACGAGGTTACTAAAAAGGACTTCTCGACTCTCCCACTCATAGGCCTTATGTAAGATGGTTTGACTGGTTTCGAAAGGCTCACTACTACTTATACATAATCAAGGTACTGGGAGGTGGAACATGGAGCGACACCGCGAGAGAAAACTGCCTTCAGTTTGGGGAAGAATGCTGTACAAATTTTTGGTAATGCCATTTGGCTTGTGCCATGGTCATGTAACATTCCGGTACGAGATATCGCCTTCTGCCCAGTTTATTTTAATGACGTACTGGTGCACACGATGACGCTTGATGAACTGATGAACAGACATATTTTTGGTATCGGATGCGAATTGTGCCGCAAATCTATCATATATCCTGGCCGCGTAGTGTATATCCGGCATAGGTAGGATCAGACTCTGTTTCGGCAGTAACTGATAGGTAAACACCCCGAAATCAGCACGATGCCTTGGAATTCATCAGATTTTTTGAAAACAATCGAGGATTTAATACCGAGTTCTCCTAAATCAAGCTTTCCTTTTCTCCTTTTACATCTCTTAATAATCGCCATTCGGTCTTGTGTTGGGTAAGTGTATTAGATTCTGGACAGAGCCAGCTTCCGGACACTCCGATGTTTATTGCCCCGAATTGAGAAAAATTGTATGTTCCTATTGAATATTGCATTTCCTAATTACCTCACCATTATCAAAATTGGCAATACCAGCCGTTTAGGTATAAGAGTATGGCAGTTAAGGAATATAATTTATATCGTTCTCCACCTCAAAGAAATCATTGAGAAAATTTTATAAATTTTTTATTTAGTTAATTATATTATTAGTTAAAAATATTTATTTTGTGAAGTGTCCAGGAACTGAAACACATTTCTGACTAAATTTTAGTTCCCGAACAGTGGTGTCCGAAAACTGAACATAATGAATTTATGTGGAATTTTAGTTTCCGGACACTTGGAAAAGTTGGATATTTTATAGTTTTTATGCATTTTTATAAATAAAATTGCTAATAATAATATTTCTATGTCAAATTATTACCAATCAGCATTATGCCCGATGGATCAATGGATAGTGCAGATAAGGAGCCACGGAAGCGATCACCGACGATTTAAAAGATGTTCCGACCATGAATTGATTTCAAAGGTTCTTTTGGATATAAGAGCAAAAAAAGTAAGCATACGTGCAGCTGCGCAAGAGTACGGAGTGGCCAGGTCAAATTTGCATGACCGCTCGAAGGGCAAAGCCACGGGGAAGGCCTCATAATAAAAGGTCCGGGTCCAGTGTTAACGAGAGACGAAGTAATTGAATTATCGCAATGTTGTGCGAATATGTTTAATGCTGATTTCCGTTAAAACATAATGAATAGCTGAACATCGTCCATAAAATTGTAAGAGAAGAACGGCGAAAAAGGCCGTTCCAAAATTATCGTCCTGGCAGAACCTGTTTAAAGTCTCTCTTCTGAAGAAATCCTGTTCTAGCTGAAAACGAAAGAGCTGCTGTGACGGAGCAATGCATCAGAAGCTTGTTTGCAGATCTCCTGGCATACTTAAAAGAAATCACCCAAGAATCGCTCCTTTTAGAGGATCCCAAGAGAATTTTGAATGGCGACGAAAGCAACTTTAACCTGTGTCCCGAAACAGGGAAAGCTAGATATAATCTGACTTATAATAAATGCTACTAAAAATTGAAATTGGATTCGTCTTACGAAATCGGATGTCCCGAAACTAAACTGGTGCAAAATGCATTTTTTCTACAATGGGAATTGCCTCAAAAGTGACAGTTTACAATGGGAAATTGTCTCGGCTAAGTGAAACAGGATGAGACAATGGTTATATGCATGTAATAGACATCCTTTTATGTTAAGTGTTGTGGAAGCGGTATCAGTCAGGCCATGCAGCGATATCTGTACAGCAGAAATAAAACCACCAGTACAATTTTTGAAGAACAATTTGCAGCTCACCATGAACACATATGAAAATGTACAAACAACGCGTCAAGATACCACTACCGATGCTGTATTTCAAAGCTACTTGAATTCGTTGGAGTCAGAAAACGCAGTTTCGTAGCGTGTAGAAGCAGAGTGTCTAAACTATGTACGAGTAACAAACAAAATCCTTCAGCAGACGTGTACTCCAAAAAGTAAACAATGATATATTCATTAGCTATATCGACACATTCTCCTATGATAGCAAATATTTCTGAAAATTCCTCTAGTACAAATTTCGAAATTATGTAACGTCGATATAACCAACAAATGCAATATCTACTAAACAGTTGGCAACTCATGCGTCCACTGGGCACTCTCTATGTAGTTTCTGCTGAAGTGAACGGCCAACAAATAAACTCTTGCGGAGGCATTCGTTCATCAAAAATGTTTCATATCAACTTTCGCGAGTACCCCGCACTCGCCAGTTTTTTTTTTTAAATCATATAGCATAGGATCGGCGTAGCAAATTCTTGAACCTCTTCAGTTTGAGATTAAACCCGCGACAGACCGCCACGATTGGTAGTAACTGAAAACATTTTCCTATGCCTCAAAGATCTTTTGTTGATATTTTCATCAAGTGACGTTTAAATAAAGAAATCAGCTGTTTGGCTAGAGTTATCGGCGAACTGTGATTTTAAAAATTTTGATTTACATTAAAGAATTCAATTACATTCTTTATTCCTTTGTAATTTTTCCGTTAAACATAAAATCACCGTTTTTTTGTGAATTAATTATTTGTTGATAATTTGTTGTTATAATAATTTGTTGATATTTTTAGTTTTTAAATTATTCATTCCAAAAACCTAACCGTTTACATTGGCGGGACTGTTAGTTTTGATTTTCATACCCTCATGTTATGTATTAACAATCAAATTAAGTGCTATTTTATTATTTGATATTGGTGACATATTAAAATTTTGTTAATGAAACGCCGACACTGGCCATTTCGCCTGAACTAGCTATTTTTAGCGAATGATGTAGTGCGATGTTTTAGATCGAGTCGCTTTTCGACCAATGAACCCCTTTCCTTATCTCTTTGGCCTGAGGCTTATACACAAGAGGATTTTCAATGACCGTATAATGAAAGGAACTGTGGCGGTTATACGTAGTTGATGCACGCCAAGATTAAATTGTAACTTACCATTCCTGTGTTATTAATTCAATGTGTTACATCGCGTTTCTTTGGTACCATTCATTCGGTGACCTACGAACAAAATGAAGGATGAAAGTAATCAAGCAATGGCGGGGATCGGTTACCTTTGATAGTGAACAGTTAAAAGTAGCACTGGAACAATTTAGAAGTTTAGTTTGTATTGGGGCAGTCGTACAGATGCTGTGCGCAACAAACTGGTCTAGTGAAACTACGCATCACATTAGATGTAAAAGGAAACGAATGGTATTGAAGATTTCAACAAGAGCTATTTATTATCATTAAACATTCGATGTGGTGCATCCAGTTCAGTTTGAGTCATTCATACCAAACGCGTATCATGTACCAAATTTCTCAACAATTTTCAAATTAATAAATAAAATAATTTTGAGTGGAAGCGTGCATTTAATTCATTCGCAAGCCCACAATTTGGTGACCCCGACGATTTTAAATAAGAAAATCAGAGAAATAGACTAATTATTAGTTAAAAAAAAAACATTGAATTTCGTCATACAGCGGAAGCAAGGCGTCGCTTTTTTCAGTCCCCGTGGTAAAAAACAATAAATTAATTCTAAGAAACTCGTTCAATTAACGTTGTGCGCAACAAGTGCAGCATATGCGATCTAACACGCGTTCTCATCGTGCTACGAACATTCTCGAACGAATTCATCGTGCAGTGGAATTTCATTTCAATAACTCAGCAAAATTGATTCTGAGAAATCGTTCCTCGGGTCTAATCCATTCGAAAGTGCGTCATTTGTAGACATTTCCGAGAAAACCGAAGCAACGACACACACTGAAAATAAGGCTACAACAACCACAACTACAAGGGCAGACACAATCACTGCAACGGCAAACATTGGCAACAATAATGATGGCATTTTTACCACAGCTACCGGCACACCTCGAGTCAGCGGAGAAGTTTATAAAATAGGGATCAAGCCACCGGTTTTCAGCAAACGAGAACCGGATTTGTTTTTCATCCAAATGGAAGCGCAATTCCGAAACGCTGAAATTTCAGTCGATCAAACGAAAAACGATCACGTGATCAGATCACTCGACGTTGGAACGCTCACAAATGTTGCCGATATTGTGCGTGCTCCACCAGCAACAGGGAGATACGCAATTAAAAACCGATTGATCAAAGATTTCGCCGATTCAGAAAACATGAAGCTGAATCGGATGGTCAAAGAGTGTGACTTGGGCGAACAAAAGCCGTCGCAATTACAAAAGCAGTTCGCGCAGTGGTATCAATTGCTGAAGGGGATTTGGATCGATGTGCGCAACAAGCCGACAAAATGATGGAAATTGGCAATTTCAGCGCAGTTTCAGGAGTTCAGGGTCAACAATCTAGGTCAAACTCGCCGTCGGACGGTTTCGACGTTTTAAAACAAACGATTGACGCTCTGCGTCGAGAAATCAACGAGATCAAAGGAAATACTTCCAGCAATCAACGCGGCCGCAGTCAAACGCCAGCACGAGACAACAAGCAGCGTTTTCGTGGTCGTTCGCAAAGCCAGGTAAAAAAGTTCCCGATTTGTTTTTATCATCATAGATTCGGCGCCGAGGCCAGGAAGTGTTCACAACCATGTGCATTCAAGAAGGAGGGAAACAAAAGACCGCTTCGCCTCCGACGGTCAGCGAAGCGGGCAGTCAAAAATCACGCCGACTCTTTACCACCGATCGTAAGACTCATCTTAAATTGTTGGTCGACACAGGAGCAGATTTTTCAATTCTGCCTAAAGCATTCATTAAAGAAAAACTGAAAACTTCGAATTATTCGCTATTCGCCGCCAATGGATCAATCATCAACACACACGGTAACAAACTAATTTCAACCGACTTGGGACTACGCAGAGAATTCACATTCAGATTCATCATCGCGGACGTAACAAAACCAATTTTGGGTGCAGATTTTCAGACAAATTTGGTCTTCTGCTTGATGTCAAAAGCAAGCAGCTCATTGACAGAGAAACCAAACTCGTGGCAAAATACGTTTCTGAGTACATCATTTATGAGCCGGTGTTTTCAATAAACAGCGACAATGTATGTAAACAGCTGCTAACTGAATTCAAGGATCTCACGACACCGACGTGTTATGATAAAACGAAAGCAACGAGAACAGCTGTTCGTCATCAAATCGTTACCAACGGACAACCAGTTTATTCACGCGCTCGTCGTTCAAATCAGGAGAAACTCGCCAACGCCAAGAAAGAGTTTGAGTATATGATCAACATGGGGATTTGTCAGCCATCACAAAGCGAATGGGCCAGTCCATTAAACATGGTTCCAAAAATGGATGGACTTTGGCGACCGTGCGGAGATTAACGCCGTTTGAACGCTCAAACAGTTCGTGACCGCTACCCAGTCAAACACATTCGCGATTTCACGCAAAATCTGAACGGAAAGACAATATTTTCTGTTCTCGATTTGGAAAAAGCATACTTCAATATTCCAATCGCCGACGAAGATCGAAAGAAGACAGCTATAATCACACCGTTCGGGCTGTTTGAGTTCAATGTTATGACCTTCGGATAATGCAACGCCACGCAAACATTTCAACGTTTCATGGATCAAGTGTTATTCGGTTTGGACTGTGTATTCTGCTACATCGACGACATTTGCATCGCATCGAAGAACAAAGAGGAGCATTTTCAACATCTTCACGTGGTTTTGGAGCGGTTACGCGAACACGGTTTGAAAATCTACGTCGCTAAATGCGCATTCGCGCAAGAAGAGGTGTTATTTTTGGGTCATCGAGTCAATAAAGCCGGTATTCGACCGTCAACCGATAAAGTGGATGCCATCGCAAATTATCCAAAGCCGGAAATAGCAAAGAAACTTCGTAAGTTTCTCGGAATAATTAACTTTTATCGTGATTTTGTTCCAAATGCAGCTCAAACTCAAGGCAGACTACGTGTTCTAATCAAAGGCAACAAGAAAAATGATAAATCGCCAGTTATTTGGACCGAAGACGCCGGAAGAGCTTTCAAAGAATGTAAACAGGCATTGATCGACGCAGTTACGTTAGTACATTAATTGCCAAATGCAAAACTAGCACTTCATGTCGATGCTAGCAATTTTTCGGTAGGAGCAGCCCTGCATCAAGTAAATGAGGAGAAGTTTGAACCACTCGGTTTTTATTCAAAACGAATGACCGACCGCCAGAAGCGCTACAGTACGTATGATCGTGAATTATTAGCCATTTACCAATCAGTCAAACATTTTAAACACATGATTGAAGGCAGGCGCTGCACAATTATGACCGATCATAAGCCAATCACATTCGCATTTTTTCAAAATCCCGAGAAAGCGTCGCCACGACAACTGAATCATTTGGATTTCATCAGCCAGTACACCACCGATATCTGTTACATTCCCGGAAAGGACAATATTGTAGCCGATTTTTTCTCCCGCATCGAGAGCGTATCAAGCTGCGAACCAATCAATTTCGAAGAGTTGGCTCAGAATCAAAAAATCGACAAAAAATTGAATAATTTTTTGAAGAACAACACGTCAACATTACAACTGAAATTAGTCAACATCCCGAATGCGACAAATGCCATTGTTTGTGACGTTTCAACGAAGCACGTACGACCATTTATCACCAGGGATTTTCGTCAACGAGTTTTCAACTCCGTTCACAACATGGCTCATCCCAGTAAAAAATCGACAATCAAAATGATTAGCGAGCGCTTTGTTTGGCCCAACATGAAAAAGGACATCGACGAAATGGTACAAACTTGTATTTCATGTCAAAAATCGAAGATTGCACAACACAACAGAACAGCATTTCAAAATTTTCCTTCGCCAAACAAACGTTTCTCATGGATTCACATCGATTTAGTTGGATCGCTGCCTATATCAAATGGTTATCGCTACTGCTTAACTTGCATCGATCGATTCACCCGATGGCCAGTTGCCATTCCGATGGAGGACATCCACGCTGACACAGTTGCGAAGGCATTAATCAACGGTTGGATATCATTGTGTGGCGTACCTGCTAAAATCACAACCAACCAAGGCAAACAATTCGAAGCGAAACTTTTTAACGACTTAGCGCGTATGATCGGAGCAAAACACCTTCGTTCAAGTTCACGACATCCACAGGCCAATGGTATGATCGAACGTTTTCATCATACCATGAAAACAGCTATCAAATGTCAAAACAACCAACGCTGGACCGAAATATTGCCAATGATCATGCTTGCTCTTCGCTGCGTTTTCAAAGTGGACATCAGAGCAACGCCAGCAGAAATGGTTTATGGCGAAACACTCAAATTACCATGCGATTTCTTCGAGACCATCAACGACGATAGTTATGACACAGAATTTGTACAACAACTACGCGAATTAATGCGAGCAATTCAGCCTGTTCCAGCATCGAATCACGCCAATAACAAAGTTTTCGTTCAAAAAGACTTGCAAACTTGCACACACGTTTTCTTGAGAGATGATGCCGTTCGACAACCTCTCAAGGCACCATACGATGGCCCGTACCAGGTTTTGGGTCGAAACGACAAAACATTTGAACTTCAAGTCAAAAATAGCAAAGTTCATGTTAGCATCGACAGAGTCAAAGCGGCCTTTGTGCCAAGCGACGAACAACCATCATCAAACACTGTGGTACCAGGCATGAGCAAAAATCAAACCACCAACACTCAAACCCAAAGCGAGCAACAAAAGACAACGAGAAGCGGAAGAACCATCAACAGACCCAAGCGATACGTTTCCTTCGCTGATAATTAGTTATCAATTTTTAATTTTTTCCGTGACTTAATTTTCATTCAGCCACTGGTGGGGGAGTACTGTGGCGGTTATACGTAGTTGATGCACACCAAGATTAAATTGTAACTTACCATTCCTGTGTTATTAATTCAATGTGTTGCATCATGTTGTGAGGGTGCGTTTCTTTGGTACCATTCATTCGGTGACCGACGAACAAAATGAAGGATGGAAGTAGTCAAGCAATGGCGGTGATCGGTTACTTTTGATAGTGAACAGTTAAAAGTAGCACTGGAACAATTTAGAAGTTTAGTTTGTATCGGGGCAGTCGTACAGATGCTGTGTGCAACAAACTGGTCTAGTGAAACTACGCATCTCATTAGATGTAAAAGGAAACGAATGGTATTGAAGATTTCAACAAGAGCTATTTATTATCATTAAACATTCGATGTGGTGCGTCCAGTTCAGTTTGAGTCATTCATACCAAACGCTTATCATGTACCAAATTTCTCAACAATTTTCAAATTAATAAATAAAATAATTTTGAGTGGAAGCGTGCATTTAATTCATTCGCAAGCCCACAGAACCAAGACTCATTTCATTCAATTATGAAAATTTGGTACCTTTTATATAGCATTAAAGAGACTTAAACTATGGTTGATTTTCTTCAGCAATGTTGCCACATTCGGTGGTATTCTTGACCATAGTCTACCAGTCCATCCTACAGGATGTCGAGAATCGAAACAAAAATAGGGAGTTGCGTAAATTCGGCTTTTATATTGGATAGAGAGTGTTCGTTATTAAGCTTGTGTAGTGCTGGATAAAACTAGGTCGTGATAACGATCCCACAGACGAACTGCCCGAACTAGATCCCAGATTCCTCGCTCCTTGGTGCGTTTCATAAGAGCGACATGTGATAGCGAAAGTGTGCAAGAATTACGTATGTTAACCGCGGGAAAAAATAGTACTTTTTTGCGCGAGTGTTTGCCACTCTCGCCTCGACTGGCGATTTACACCCGGATTAAAAAGTTCTACTTTCAACCTCCGGCTAACAATATACTATTGCATCTCTTAATAAATGCCATTTGGTCTTGTATTGTTGTTGTCGTACAAACAATCAAGAATTGGGTTAAGTGCACTAGTTTCTGTACAAAGCTAGATCCCGGACAGAGCCAGTTTCCGGTAAACTTCCGTCGTTCAAAAATGACCGTTCAGGCAGAACCTGGTTAAAGCCCTTCTTCCAAAGGCAGAGCTGCTGTGTCGGAGGAATTCATCAAAAGCTTTATCAGGAACCTTTATCAAAAAGCTTTCTCGCCCACGCCTAAAATCATGTTTGCTAATTTCATTTGTATAAATTTTTATGTTATATCCAGCGGGAAGAACAAATTCGTGACCATGTGACCAATTTGTGATTCACCTGCTTTTGGCATGTTTCAAATGAAACTTTCGTGCATGCAAAAAATTATCTAGATGAACAACATATGTATGTTTGTGCCCAATCGAAAACCACATAAGTATTTTAACAGAATGCTGTGTATTTTTCGTCCTATCCCTATTTTAAGCTAGGTCATAATAATCGAAAACATTGCATAATTGGTGGGTTTCGTCTAATTAAATACCCCACATACACTAATTTCTACAGATATCTGAAGAAAGATACCTGGAGAAAGATGTTCCCTTTGTTGCTATAAAATATTTCAAAAAATTACGTAGCTATTCAAGAAATGCAAATTATTTCAGTTTGAGAACATACATATCCAAATAGGTATGTTATTGGATATTCCGAACTGCAATTTCCGTATTCCTAGCGTACACTATCCGTCTCTAACATTTTTTTATTCATTCATAAACCTACGTTTCAAAACCTGAGTGCAAACTATTCTGACTTGATTCGGAATGTAGATCATATGACTGTCATCGTTGGTGACAGATATGAAACACTTTAGCCGCAATAAATGTAAACTGTCAAAAAATTATTAAAGTGCGTGTCCAATGCCATGATTGATTACACATCCATCTGTCGAGCATAAATTCAGTAGTTGTTGTTATCAAACTTACAATAATTTTTCCACATAAAATAAACATATTTGAATCATTATGCCTTTTATACATTACAACTGAATATTTTTTTCCTTTTAACCTAATTTTACGAAAATATAATTACGAAACTTTTTGCCACTCCGTAGTGGAAACAGAAATACATCTTATCGTGCACATATTGCACACACGCTGACAGGCACATATGGCGGAGTGTGTGGGTGTGAAACGAGCGGAACATGTAAGCCGATCCCCTCAACCTTACAGGCGTGTTTCTTATACCAGCTTGGAGAGAAGTGTGTTGATGCCGACTCTGGCACTCGTTTCCAATGTCAGAGTCGATTGATTTCACATTCATCTGTCGAGCATAATTTCAGTCGTTTTTAACTATGAAAATTATAATATTTTTTCAACATATGTAAAATAACCATATCCGAAGTATGATTTCTTTAATATATTAGAACTGAATATGTTTTCCATTGGTACCTAATTTTACAAAACCCAATGCAAAAATTTTGTCGCATATTTCGAATGATCTCGTAGCGGCCACCTGTTGGAATCGCTTCTACGTAAAAAGTTTTGGCACTCCAGAGTGGAAATAAGATTAAATCTTTGCGTGCACAGATTTCACGAGAGGCACATATGGTGGAGTGCGTGGGTACGAAACGAGCGAAACTTGTAAGCCAACTCACTCCAGTCCAAGCTGTCATCGGAAACACGCCCTCAAACTCGATCCTCATAGATATGGTTTGGATCGTGATGTAAACTATGTTTTCCGGTGTGTATAATTCGTGACTTACACACTTTCAAAGCTGGATCAGCTCCTTTTTTCCAATCTTTCAGATCCAGCAGATATTTACAGTGGGTTGAAAACTAAGCACTTTTCCGTGGTTTTAAGAAATTTGGAAAGCAGGTACATGGATTTATATGATTTTTGGCTAATACTGATTATAGTGGCTTCCATTTCATTTGTTTGCGAAATTATTTTCAGAAACTAATCGTTGTTTTTCTCTGTTTTTCTTGTTTCAGCGAGCACCAAACTTAGACCAGAATACTCAAGTCGACGTTATAATAATAACAGAGGTTAGACTCTTATATACGAATTGATAATTGTACCATACCTTAACATAAATTTATGATCAATCAAGGCCATTGAACCCTAAAATATATCATCAAAATCACCAAAACGTTATGTTTACAATATAAAACACTGCTAAGTAATATGATGTTAAATACCAGTTTCAAGTCCATCAAACTAGCTGCGGTTAAATTCCACATCTGTTTCAAATTAATTTGAGTACGGTCACAAATGCAAGTAATCGCGTTGAGCACTGTGGCTGTTAGCTTGTCCCACGGATCTTCTCTCGCTACTGTTGAAGTCATCACAAATTCCTAGAAACCTAGATTTTTCAAACAAGAATAGATCTGGGTCAGTTAAGGCATTCGTTTGTTGGTATCGCATTGAATTTGACGTGAAAATGTCTTTCCGCCTGTTAAGTACATTTATAGCCAGTCAAACTGTCTGGTGTTACAAAATACCGTCATATTTCAATCGTGCAGTGATTGTTTTGTCTGTGACGTCATGGGGTCAGTGTTAACGTCTAAGCGCGATTGATGTTAATTAGTGTTGCATACATTTATAAGTTAGTGTAGCGGAAGAACGTGGTTAGGCGGACTTTACTGGAAGGGAACTACCAGGACCTGAAGTGCAGCAATAAAATATTTGCAAAAATATACGTAAAAATCGGTATTGAATTTAAAATTGAAAAAAAAATTAGAGATGTCATCCCGTATATATGTGCCGAATTGAATAAAACGCAAATCAAAGAAGGCTCGCAACAAAATGAATTGGAAAAACCTTTGATGTCCAGTGCCCAGCAAATGTCAGAGCTACGGCAGCAAAGAAGAAGTAATGAAAAAAACGGCGCAAAATAATAAACTTGTGATTTATTAAAATTGATTTAAGTTGATAATAATAAGAAACACTTATTGTAATCTTATTCCAAATTTATCGCGGAAAATCTACGGGGCGAAACTTGACTACGCCTTCCGGTATTATTTTGGGAAAATTTTGGATAACTCATTCCATTATACCTCATTCCTCTTCCTCGTCGCACTCCTTACAGAGACTGTTATTTGCTAGTCCCCATTTTTGCAGGTTGCACCCCACCGGACAGTGTCCGCTAATGACAATTGTGATGGTTCGGACCGAGGTCCTAGTTGCTCTTAACTTAATCAATTCTGGGCCACAAATGCTTTGAGTTGAAGCAGTCATCTGTGTGGCTCTATCTCTTGCTGTGTTGTTGCCGAATTATCCTGTCGATGGTCTCTTTCTACAACCTCATGTTTGACTCTGTGGAGTTAGCACTGTGAATTTCGGTTCCGATCCTTGTCAGTTTATCCGCCCGTAGATTCCCTTCCACATCGCTGTAAGCGGGTACCCAATAGAGGCTGACTTTGTCTCGGATCGAAGACAGAGCTTCCCGGCAACGAATCATTGCCTTTGACTCGATTGAGTGTCGCAGTAGATTGTGAATTTCCGAACATTTTCGATGGTCAGCTTCGTTAGTCTTGCAGCTCTGTCTATCGCGTTAATTTTCGCTTGCAGTATACTACAGTCTTTATTGAGTCTGTTTGAATCCTCGACTTCTAGTGTCTCCGAGTATATGCCGACTCCAGCGCATTAAAGTAATTGAGTCCTCCGTGAATACGCTTTTTTCTCCTCTTTCCAGAATGGAACCGTTGCACCACTCCTCTCTGGTTGTGATACTGATCTCTAACTCCTCCCCAAACAATTGCCTTGCCACCATGTAGTCCGTGCGCTGTCATAGCACTCCGGATTCCACGTTGCCTCCCATTTTCGCCTTCTCTTCCAGGATACTAGCATTACCCTGGTCTAAGTGCCTCCACTGTTTTGTTTCACTCAACTTGATGGCTGTTTTTGCTGCCAGACCCTTTTGTAAAGATGGACAACGGTTGCAAGTATAATATCGCCTCAAGCGCTGCTTGAGATGTACTCTCAATTTCTCCCGTAATACTTATCGCTTTTAGTCGTTGTGCCTTTCCCAGCATCTGTTTATTGACCTTCTTGGCCATGTCTTTCCACCAGACAAGGGTTCCATACGTGATAATGAGTCTAACGTTCACAGTGTAAATCCAGTGTATGATCTACCAGACATTTCCAACCAAACATTTTCCTACATGTGGAGAAAGTGCTTATTCCTTTTTTCATCCTTTCCTCCACCTCGTCCCTCAAGAGGTCTAGTATCTGCCCTTTCATTTTTGGTCGTCTGATCTGCGGTATCTTATATCATCTGCTGAAGAGAACAACCTTCATCGTTTCAGGATTTATCTGTAGCCCGTTGTAGTCTGCCCATTCATTTGTTTCTCTTAAGGTTTCACCCATGGTGTCGCATATCGTTTGTAGGTCTTTGCCTGTTGTCAGTATGACAACAACATCTGCGACACCCTAATTCTTCTCCTCCTAAGGTCTCTTAAGTTCGAGCTAATTAGGGTTAACCACAAAAGTGGGAATATTACACCTTCTTGTGGCGTTCCCCTAGTCGCCCGTTTTCTGATCTTGTTATCTCCTGCTTCTGTACTGATAGTTCTGCTATTTAGCATACTTATTATCCAGTAGGTGCTGGTGGACTCCACGATCAACTCCTCTATTGCCTCCTTTATTGCATTGGTCTTTACATTGTTGAAGGCTTCTTCTATATCCAGAAACGCCCCTAGAGCATATTTCTTTTGCTGGAGGGATTTTTCAATCGTTCCGACCACTTTATGCAGCGCACTTTCCACCGATTTACCTTTGAGGCAGCCGTGCTGTGCTGCTCACTCCTCCTCTATTTTGGTCCTCTGCTTAATGTGTAGATGCAAAAGCCTCTCCATTGTAATTAGTGGGAACGTCGCAAGGCTTATTGACCTAAAGTCCTTTGGTGCTGTGTTGCTCGACTTCCCCGATATGGGTATGAAGCTCTTACCTCTCTCCATGTTTCCAGGATGTATCCTAATAACAAACAGCCCTGGAAGATGCTCGTCAGTACCTCTGCTAAGCTGCCTATTGAATTTTGCAGCATGGCTGGTGTGATTCCATCCGGCCCCGCAGATTTGAGGTGGTATGTATAAATAACCAAATGGACAATATTCCTGCCAGAACAGAAAACGAACGTTTTCTGCTTAATGCATATAAACCACCTCCATGCTCGTCCAAAAGAGGTCGAGTAGAAAATACCGAATTCTTTACAGACGAAGAGGATTTGTCCAAAGAAACTGAGTGCATCAGGGTGAAACCCAGAAGGAAAAAAAATCCAAGTAACCAACCACTTATCAACCAGAAACCACTGAGAGAATACGAAAAATCACAGAAGATCAAAAATCCCCCCTCCACCCCCAATAGTAGTGAATGGACTGAAAGACTACCAGCTGTTCCACGATTTCCTACGCAGTCAAACTTCCGAGACATTTACTGCCAAGATGCTCAGCGGTGACAGCATAAAGGTAAACACCTACAACGAAGCCTCCTATAGAGCACTTACCAAGGCACTGTCAGAATTTAATAAGCAGTGGCATTCCTATGAAAACAAGCAATCCAGACCGATAAGAGTCATGGCCAAAAACCTAAACAGCTCATGCAAACCGGAAAGGATTGTTGAAGACTTTGTAAGCAAAGGCTTCAAGGCATGAGATGCAGTTAAGAAACTGAGTTGGAAAACCAAGGAACCATTAAATATGTTCATGCTGACTTTCGACAACGGAGAAGATATTAAAACCGTATATGAGATAGAGCACATCCTGGCATGCAAAGTAGATATTCAACCCATCAAATCTACCAAACTGATACCACAATGCAAAATATGTCAGCCATATGGACACACACAAAGATATTGTTCCAGGGAACCAAGGTGTGATGAGTGCAAATGCAAGCACATTTCCAAAGACTGCACCAAACGAGCAGAGGATAAACCGAAATGTGTTCACTGCGGAGAAGCTCATCTAGCGAACTACAGAGGATGCATAGTAGCTAAAGAAATACAAGGCCGTAAAAACGAATCTCTCAACAAGACTACATATACTGACCAACGTGAATCGCCTACATACATATACTGACCAACGTGAAACACAATGGGTCAAACAAAGAATGCGAGAAATACAGAAAATCCCTTTCTCAGTCAAGAATTGACTCAAACCAATACCAGGTTCAAAAACCAAGAACACTCAATAAGTCCAAATGACGATGTATCGGAAAAACTGGATACAATACGTGGATATATGAGCACTCTTGACAAGAGGCTAACCAGGTTTGAAAATAGCACTAACAAGGTCGCTGCTATGAAGCAAAAATGATTGAGCTATTAAAAATAATGGAATCAAACTCAAATGGCCTACCTCAACACCAAAAAGGGTTACAGGTAGTGCTTGACATGGAAAACGTAGATATTTGTTTGATTTCCGAAACACATTTTACAACGCAATCTGTTCAGTAAACACTGAACAATAACTTGATGCAAATCAAGTAGTTTTTGAGTACTCAAGAAAATGATTTAAAAGGCCTGGAAAAGTCTACCTTAGCCATCAAATCATTTCTTGAGAATAAGAGTCTAAGTTTGAGTCGTGAAGAATTTTCTAAAAATCTGAGTTTTGCAGTTCTTTCAATTCGAATTTATCTAAAAATAGTATTTTACTATAATGTGTGATAAACCAAAATATATTAACTTTTAGTGTTATTTTTTGGAACTATTTTTGATTAATCTTTAATTGTCAACAAAAAAATGTTAATCTTGTGTTTAATTGTATCTTGTGAACTAAGTCCTGTGAATTATTATATTATTATTTTGTGAATTAATATCAAATATTATTGTGATCTTTATCTTGTGAACTAAATCCTGTGAATTATTATATTATTGTAGTTTATTACTAATTCTTATCGTAATCAAAATAAAATCATAAATTATAAGATTTTATAATATATGGATTTTTGAACTAATTTTCTTGAATAGTTGATTAAAATTACTATTGTAAATTTGAGAAATGTGTAAAAAAATAGTGTAAATTTGAAGACAAAGAAAATAATTAATAAATGTTTAATAAATAACTTTTAATTGTGAATAAAAGACATAAAAAAGAAAAGAGAATAAGAAATATAATTTTCATTCCTCCTCACTATTTCGACAGTTCATTGCTGACACAATCTTACGTAAACTTTAGAGGATATCGAATCACAATGCGCTACATCCAGACAACAAAGCCAGAGGAGGTAGTGCAATTATATTTAAACAAAATCTAATACATTACGAAATTAGTAAAATCGAAAATGAAAAATTTCAAGTAGTAACTCTGTGTGTGAAAACAAAACGATATCCAAAAGCAATATCAGCAGTATATTGCCCACCAAGACACCAATTAAAAAAAGATGACTATATAAGTGTACTGAACCAGTTAGGAAGCAGATTTATAATTGGAGGAGACTTCAACGCAAGAAACACATATTGGGGATCTCGACTAACAACAACCAAAGGACGAGAGTTGTTAAACGCAGCAACGGAAACGAAATGTGAGTTTATTCCTAGCGGTAAACCTTCTTATTGGCCATCCGACCATTCTAAAATTCCAGATCTGCTGGACTTTTTTATATATAAAAACATATCGGAAAATTATCTAGACATTAAGGAAAGTCAGGACATGGGCTCCGACCATTCTCCAATAATTCTAATGATAGGAGAAAAAGTCTTAAAAATAACAAACCAACCTAGTTTAGCCAACAAAAACACTGACTGGGAAAGCTTCAAGGTAGACCTCAGTAATAGAATTAATCTAAAAGTACCGCTTAAATGTCCAGAACAGCTAGATTTAGAACTAACGCAATTTATTACCGATATTTGGCAATCTGCTTGGATAAATGCACCGAAAACGTCAAGATTTGTTAAAGGACATATATATCCAGTGGATATTATAGACATGATTCACAAAATGAGAAAACAGAGAAGAAAATGGCATCAAACAAGATCTCCGCATGACAAAAGACTTTTAAATAATCTAGCGATGACTTTGAGAAGGAAAATCATAGGCTTCAAAAACTCCAACATAAATAGTTACCTACAGAGATTAACTCCTGATAGTAATATGGACTACTCACTATGGAAGGCAACTAAGCAAATTAAAATACCTATTCTGCAAGTTCCCCCAATCAAACCTGAAAGTGGGAATTGGGCATTAAACAACGAGCAAAAAGCCGAAACTTTTGGATATCACCTGCAAAGCATCTTTCAGACCACAGAACTACAAGTCAGCAACAACTCATTCACCCTAGTTGGTCCTCCTGAAGAAGAAAATATACGTTGAGAAACGCCGAAAGAAGTTCTTAGAGAAATCAAATTAAACATAAATGCAAAAAAGTTGCCTGGATTTGATCTTATTATAGAGAGATCTTAAAACATCTCCCGAAAAAAGCTATGGTAAAGTAAGCAAATATTATAAACGCTACCTTTAGATTAAAATATGTACCCGATCTTTGGGAGTTATTATGATCGCCAATCCTGGAAAAACGCCTCACGAAGCTGCCTCGTACAGACCAATACCTTTGCTGCCTACAATGTCAAAATTACTTATTTTTAAGACGACTGGAGTGTATAATCAGCAGAAACAAACTAATACCTAGCCACCAGTTTGGGTTCAGGAAAAATTAGTCTACTATTGATCAAGTCCACAGAATAACAAATATTATAGAAAAGGCAATAGAAAGTAAAAAAGTATGTTCTGTCGTATTTCTAGACGTAGCCCAGGCCTGCGACAAGATTTGGCATGACGGTCTTATCTTCAAGCTAAGGAGACTGCTACCTAAACAATTTGCAGATTTCCTTGCATCCTACTTGAACAACAGAACATTTAAAATAAGACAACAGGATGCTTACTCTGATATAAAAGAAATTAGAGCTGGAGTACCGCAAGGAAGTGTGTTGGGTCCTATTCTATACCTGCTTTATACTTGTGACATACCAGAATTACAAGACACTACATCGCTACATTCGCAAATGACACTGCCATATTGGCGGTAGATAATACGCACCAAGGAGCAACAGAATAACTACAAAAAACAGTTAACCAAATTCACAGCTGGACAACTAACTGGCGGCTAAAGTTAGACGAAACAAAGTCAGTGCACATTAACTTTTCAAATAAAAACCCAAAAACATATCCACTTTATTTAAATAATCGAGAAGTTCCACATGCCAATGTAGCAAAATATCAAGGTATGACCCTAGATGCTAAGCTTCGCTGTAAAGCACATGTTAAAAAAAAGGGAGACACTGGGTCTACGATACAAAAAAATAAACTGGCTGATAGGTAGGAAATCGACCTTGTCCATATCAAACAAGTGGATGATATACAAGCAAGTACTAAAGCCTATATGGACATATGGCATTCAAGTCTGGAGGTGTACCAAACAGAGCAAAATCAAAATCATCCAACGATTCCAAAACAAAGTGTTGAGAAATATCTTCAGAGCTCCATGGTACGTCAGAAATTGTAACTTACACAGAGACCTGGGAATAGATACAGTAGAAAACACCATCAAACAATTCGCGGAAGCTCATGATCAGAGACTTCGTAATCATGTTAATGCAGAGGCAATCCAGCTCCTTGACAACTTAAGCCTAGTAAGGAGGCTTAAGAGAACCAAGCCTTTTGAATAAGTGCCCAAACGCTAAATGCTAGGAACATCAGAAATACAGAACCATCGGACACATGAGGAAGGTGATCCCCCTCAAAAGAAAACAAAGATGACGTCAATGGACAGTAGTCTTCGCTTTATGTACTTTCGTACTTTATTAATTTAAGTGAAGTTAAAATTACTTATTAGTCTTAAGATTGCAATATATACAATAAATAAAAAAAAACTTCCTTTGGACTAATCCTGCCCCTACATACTCTTCCTTGCCCCATGTTGCTAGGCAGCCCGGGAAGTGAGTCTCCATCAGCAGTTCTAGTGTCTTCTTGCTCGACACCGTCCAGAAACAATGTGATCTCTTCAGGCTTCCTGTGTTTATAACGTCTTTGGAAAGAATTTTCCTGAGCCTTTGGGCCTCGTTCACGTCCTATATACGAGTACATAGAGCTGAGGATGTCGATTATTTTGCCTTTTTCATCTTATCCTTATATTCATTAGAATTGCGCTTAAAATTCGCCCAGTCCTCTTCCTCTCTGCTCTTCTTTGCCCTATTATACAGCGTTCTAGTGACGACCCTTTGAAGCTTGAGCTCTTTGTACCACTATTTCTTCGTTTCCCTTCGGGCACTGCTTATGGGGAAAGTTTCCCGGAAGGCTTTTAGCAAGATGTCATTCAATTGATTTATCGACCTTTCCAGGTCCACCACCGTGTTGGGGCTGCTGAAGGGACATAGTGAGTTCTTGGTATTCATTGCCTTCCTCACTTCGGTGGAGAACTTGGAATTTTTATTGAATTTACAGTTGAGTAACAGTCAGGAGTGAACGGTTAATCTCTGATTTTTAATTTAAACTTGAACAGTTAATGCTTGAAAAGGAGATAAGGCTTAAGATGACAAGAGTCGGAATTTGCGAAATATTGTAATATTCAAAACGTTGAAGTGAACGGAAAAGATTTTAAAATTGATTGAAAGGGCTTTGTTGATGTTGGGACATAAACTGGAATTTTTAATTTTTCAAAAAAGTGAAGCCAGTTTTCGTACATGTGTGCTAGGAAGTCATTCTAAAGTATAGGAAGTTTTGCTGAGTTTATAGTTGATTTACAGGCAAAAGTAATTTAAAAAAACAGGGCGACGATGGACCGCATGGGTGATATTTGAATTTTTTCAATCGCATGCTTACTTAAAACTTTAAATCTATATTTAAATAGGCGACACGTTTTTTTGTTATCCCTTTTACAGGAAACCAGGTGGACGTACCAGCATAAAAATTATACCATTCGAAAGATTAGTCTTTCCTCTATGTGTATCACCTAATTTTTTTTGTTAAATTTAATTATAAATTAGTTTAATTTTATATTGAAATTAAAAAATTCAATGGGATAGTATGTGTGAATTGAG
Source organism: Chrysops caecutiens (assembly GCA_963971475.1). NCBI lineage: Eukaryota > Metazoa > Arthropoda > Insecta > Diptera > Tabanidae > Chrysops > Chrysops caecutiens. Next base: position 57,840,096 of record OZ020567.1, on the reverse strand, counting down.
CACACGTATAGCGTAGATGACGCTTTTGGGAAGAATGTATGCGTGTGATTGATTTGCTTTTGGCCTGGAAATATGCAGCCATATGTGAATTTTTGGTTTGTGTCCCCGATAAATAACAAGTACTAAATTAGTCGAAAATTAAACCAAATGGATCAATCTTCTACTGGTGACACAAACCAAAAGAATTAACATATAATTGCATTCCTCTACGAAAAAATCATAATATAGAACACACTCATTTAACATTATCATGTGCAAAGATCATACGTTCGACTGAATAACCAACCATTTATGCAAATACATGCATTCTTTTCACTCAAACCCAATATCTATGCCAATGATAATGTGAGGGGCAAATGCAGTCGTATCAAAGACAATAGTCGTATGTTCATTCTTTTGCTTTTTGCCTGGAAGAAGGCAATCTTTGGCTTATAAAATTGCATTCTTCCAGACAAGAGCCGAAACAATGAACATATGGCCACAGACAGACATATATGTAAATATGGATGCATAACCACACACAAATTTAAAGCCATCGTTTACTTATACCATTGTTTTATTGCTAATTTGATAAAAATATATGCAAATTTTATTTAAAAAAATATGGAAAATCACACTTTTACAGTTATTTCTAGAAAACGCGGGGTTAACTTCCACGAATATTTACGGAAAGCGAGCGAAAGTCTGACTTTTATCATATTTCCCAACTTTTGTATGGAGCCACATTTAAAAACATAATTTAGAGAAATATGATATATGGCCAAAAGTTGGGAAATGAAAAAATAATGAATGCTTGACTTAGCCGCTACGAGCAAAAAACTGTTAAAAATTTCAAATCTGAAATTATAGCATATTTCCAAACTTTTGTCTGCACACTTTTAAAACCTCAATTTAGCGAAAAAAGAAGAGGTAGGAAATGAAAGTTGGTACGTTTGTACGGAAATTCCAGATATACTTTATTTGCAATATATATGTATTTCCCACTACTTCATAATTTAGTTAAAAACCAAATGATCCACGGTCCATGTGGTTTATTGAATCGTATCCCCGTCTGTATGAGAGATGGTAAATGCAGTAAAAGCTTCTCTAAGGACTTTTACAATACAGTTCAAGCTAATGTTAGATGCGTCGTGTTCATGGTATAACAGTTGACTTTCGTGGCCACTCTGTTGACAACCGTTATGCTGTTCCCTAAAATACATATTTTTTAGCGAAATTTGATTGCTACTTAAATGAGGAAGTTCTTGGCAAAGTTAAGAGCCAAAAATATATGTACAAATATGTTTATAGGGGATACGACTGTGGCTCATTACAGTTTCGAAGTGTTTGAGGTTGAGTTGAGGGCAAAGTTTATATAGATGAAATGGATAGCTTTTTGTCCGGTCACTATGTTGGATCTACGGAAGATAGTTGGCGCATAAATGAGTATCCATTGCATTACCAATATATTATAGTTTGACTTGAGTGTCACTTGCCTCGCCGGCAAAATGTAGTTTTTAGGGAAGGAAATGTTCAGCAAGCTCTTAAAAATCACAGAAGAACAAAATTGACTGCATTCTATGAAATCAATCGAATTAGTTCGTCCGTGTTTCTATATACAGAGACGCCGATGCATTATATTGAGGTAGATAAAGAAAAGAAATCGAAAAACCTCGAAGAGGAAGTAGAAGAGCTATTGCTAGATTATTTTATGTTTTATGTTGAGTTGTTCCATTTGAGACTATTTTAGCTTCATCTTTGAGGTCCCATCAGGATTTGGGTACTGTTGGGAACATTATTTACTGCAAATTTTCAGCACATGCACGACGTATCGCATGAAATGATGGAGAGTGACGTGAATATTTATAAGAAGTTAAAGAGTGTCAGTCCTCTCAGCAGTTAAGAGAGTTATTTGCCATATCCTATTTGTGGTATGAACTTTCCTACAAATGCTTTAGATTTGTGGAATGAATCCAAATTTTCATGTGTGAAGAATTTTTAAGAAATTCTTCAGAAAATGATTCATATAACCGTGCTTTATTAGCTAGTGAAGAAATTTTGTTCAGTAGACGATTCATTCGGTACTTCAACTAAACTTTTCGGATATAAGACTATTTTACTCTGTGGAGATTTTTCACGAATATTGCCCCCTACATCTCACGGTACACGTGTACCACTTATTGAGAATTGCCTTACTTCATGGTCCACATTTTCAAAATTCCACAAAATAACTTTTACTCAAAACATGAGAGCTTTACCTCATGAGATTGAATTCGTTGAATTTTTTAAATCTGTTGGTAATGGAACTTTACCCACATTTCCAGATTACAGCCAAGATGTTATTGAAATTCCTTCCCATTTAGTTAGCTGCAACTTCATGATTGCAGATACTTATGGCAATGTATCTGAAACCATAAAGTCTAACGATATTCTCAATTCGGTTATATTAGCACCCAAATATGAAGACTGCACTTTCATCGATGCTGAAATCTTTAACAGCCTGGCCGGAGAGAAACGAATATATTTGAGTTCCGATAACATCTTGAGTGATGATTATAGAGTGCAAAATAATTTTACAGTACATTTTTAAACCCAGTTGATGTAAGTGGGCTCCCGATCCCACAAATTTATTTTAAAAACCAAATTGCATACTTTGACTTATTCGTAATTTGTGTACAGGACATTACTTGCTTGGTCAATGGTACAACTATTCGTTTAGTTCAAACGCAAAAAAAATTTTTTGGATATGGAGATGCTAGCAGGAGTTTTCCGAAACACACGTATTTCGACACCACAAATAAACCTTAATTATACAAGTACACTTCTGTCTTTTTCCTTTTAAAAAACTCAATTTCCTCTCATTCTGGCTGACAATTAATAAATCCCATAAATCCCAAAAGTTTCAAAAAGAAGGAATCTTACTCAAACTACCAATATTTTCTCACCGTAAATTGTATGTTGTAGCCAGTAGAGTTAGATCGTTTGATCGATTGCGTGTCTATATGTATTTCTGAAACACAAGGCCTAGGTCATTTGGCAGAAGATGAAAGAATTCTTACAAAATGTATTTCATATGAGAAAATTTTAAAATCTTTCAAGATCCGCAACCGCACCCGTAAGGTTTTCGATAATTGTAGATAGGGCCTCATTCAATATAGATATACTTTAACGTGCAAAATGAGCTGAAATGATTGCTACTACAGTCTGAACTAAATAACCTTTTTACTTACAATGCTACTGTATATATACCGCCATGCGCGAGCTATTAGAGTGAGCGTAGCGAACGGCGGGGGTTGGCAAGCGTAGTGAGCAGGGGGCGTCCCCCTAGTTAATAATAATTATCTCACACTCATATCACGGTTTATACACAAACAGAGTATAAAGTGAAAGGAAGGAGCAACGGTTGTTGTTGGCGGCGTGTGGTTTAGCAGTGCAAGTTAAATAAGCAGTAATTGCGGAACAAAAGGCTTTCCAGACTGTTGTTATTATCAACTTGTAGTTGTCGATTTGAGGGAATGTACTTGGACTTATTTTTGAGAAAAAGAATCAGTTGGCGTTGAATTTACGAAGGTTAAATAATTTTAAAACGAAGTACATATTATGAATTAATTGTTAAAGACTAGATGGAACTCTTGAGTTGCAAAAGGAAAGGGAACAGTTAATTTTTGATATTTTAATATACATTCCCGGAAATCAGGATACGTTAGGAAGTTTGTTTATGATATTTTCGTAATTGGGCGAAATAGTGGGCAGAGATGGCTCATCCTATGATCGTTAAAGTATAATCAAATAGTAAGTGGAAGAATTTCCAGCCTAAATTACTTTTTTAAGGATTTAAACGGGAATTTCCGACAAATCGTCCAAAAAGAGAAGGAAATCAGGAGACGTTCATTAGTTTGATTTTGCATTTATAAAGCATTAGTAACGGGTAACCGAGCTTAGCTCGAATAATATTTTACATATTTTGTAAATTTTAGGCAAATTTGTATGAATTGGTTTCAAAACATTCTACAAAAAATTATATTGGTAATGCTGAACGATGAGAGCATACCACTTCCGCTCTCAACTGTGAGATGCTTTCAAAATGTCACCGTTACTTGTTAGCATCACACAATTTAAATTTTTACAAATAGTTGGAAACCAACTTGTGCCCCTCCATCTCTCCAAGGTGGATTGCGTGTGTTTTGTGTTGTATATATTAAACATATAAAATAATGCATATATATATTCGTACATACTTTTAATATTTTTCTATGCATACAAAAAAGGCACACTAAGGAATGGTCGATATTGTAGAATAATGAAAGATGTGGGGAATGATAGATTATTTCATAGTTTATTTTATCCAATCTTTGAAAACAAATGATACAATAAAACATATTTTACATAAACATTATAAATATATACATAAATACAATATGATAATTGGTATAAGTTCTAACATATTAATGTATACGTTAATTCTACATTTGTGGTGGCATATCAAAAACTTTATCACAAATTGATAAATTGAAATATACAAATTGTACAGTGACAAAATATCAAAATCCTCAAAGTACTCATTGAAAAAATCGAATCGTTCTTGATCCTCAGTATTATTTAATACTTTTTTCCATACGACATTTCAAGCATGTCGATTATTTTCTGGAGGTAAAAGTATTTTTAAACCACTTCGCCTTTTGACTCTAGAAAAAGCTACATACAGCATACCATGCATAAGAACAGAACTTTATAAATAAACTCCAACTTTGTCAAAAGTTTGACCTTGAGCTTTCTGAATAGTCAAAGCAAAAGCTGGCTTGACGGGAAATTGATGCCTTTGCATGGTAGGTATATCTAAGTTGACTTTTGCTAGAATCTAATGTAATTCTTGGAATGTGAACTTCTTGCCCTGAATGTTCACCGGTGATAATTTTGGCTTTTATAATATTATTGCTCAGTTCACTTACTATTAATCTCGTTCCATTACATAGTCCTTCGGAAACATCCAAATTTCTTAAAAGCAGTATTATAGTATTTTTTCCAACTTTAATTCATGTGGTGGAAGATCAGCTATTTCAATAGAATTAAGAAATTCAGGAGTAAATTGTAGAGCTCCTTCTGGTTGATATTTAACATTGTCGTATCCTTTATATATTTTCAGGTCACCAAGTATACGCTGCATAATATTTTGGTTAATTTTATTTTCTTCCTTATTTAGACGTGCTAATATGGCTCTGTCCTTCATATCTCGAATCTGTTATTTGTTAAGCAGTCACCAAGCACTTCATCAATAAGGTTCCCATTCGATATAATATCTTCTGGTTTTTCAACTTCATCCATAGTAGTTGCAGGTAACTCTCCATTACCAACTTTCAATAAGTATTCAGCAAAATCCCTTTGCTCCTGATCCACGCGCATACTTTCTGTTAGTGAAAAGAATTGGAAATAGCGCCAAAGGTGACTTTTGTTAATTGAAAGGTCCACTAATTCACTACGGTTAGCGCGTGGTTGAACAGGCAGACATTGTCTGAAGTCTCCTCCCAATACCACGACCTTTCCACCAAAAGGTAAATTTGGATTACCTATGCAACGAAGTAATTGATCCATATTACTTAAATCATATTAGGGTAACATAGGTGCTTCATCAATTAAAAAAAGAAAAATTTTAGCGAGTGCTTTAGCTTTAGCTGACCCAGACTTGATGGCTGATTTTGATTCCGGAGTTAATAGAACCTTAAGTCCAAAAGTTTTGTGAATCGTTCCTCCATTCGGAAGAAGAATTGATGCTATTCCAGTAAAAGCCATACATTTGACATTGTTGTTTCTACCAGAGAGTTTTGTAGACAAATGTTTTACCACTTCCACCCGGACCATCACTTAAATAACATTTTGATATGAATGTTTGTTAATTTTTGCACGAATTCAAGATTTCATTAACAATTACCAACTGTCTACCTTTAAGAAGTTGATACATTTGGACCCCAAGCGCAGCATTTTCATTCACACTTAATATCTCTTGGTTTCGCTCATTTTCATAATCATCGATGTCATCCATATTGAATCGTTGTACCCAAAAACGAAAGCTTCGACCTTCTGTTGCTTCTGTATTTAGTTTATGTGCTATTGTTAGATAAGCTCGTTAAATGGCCTCTTCTACAGAACTACCATTTCTTTTTGCTTCTATCATAAAATCTTCAGCTAGGCTTTCCCGCAATTTTTCCCACAATGCCTAAGGATTTTCTGGGGAACCAAAAAAAAGAATTTGGGTGAAAAGTGTTCTCATTGCCCTTGACATTTTGGATATGGCAGATTCCTGTAGACCTTCGACCCACTGTCTATCGTCGTAAGTAAGTCCTCGAGCGAGGCACGCTTGCTTATAAGTTGCATATCTTACTCCATTTACTGTTAGTAAATATTTAAAACTTATAGCATCTTAAACGTGATATAAGAGCAAACGCAGATGATAAAGTTCTGGTTGTGAAACGAAATTTACACTGTGTATCCAACCAATAACACGAATGCTTCTTATTCTATGTACCCACATACCCGTATTTCTTATCCATCGAAAATATTCAAGCATCTGCCAATACGTAGGTCGCTATTTAAATTTTGCGCCTTGGCTACACTAAGTGGTACCACGCGCCATCTGACATTTTTATCGTAAAGGTTGATCTTTTTGACGGTAACCAACTTCACAATGGTTTTTCATTTAAGCGTCCCTTGTGTAGTTTAAATAGTGTTGAAAATTGTGTCTCAACGAAAAAATGGAGTTAACTAGAGAAAATTTTCGGGCGATGATATATTTATTACGACTTTCGGTATGACAAGAGTGCGGAGATAAACTCAAATCTATTTTTGGGGATGAAGAACCACATTCTTCGACTGTAAAACGCTGGTACAACGAGTTCGATCGTGGTCGCCATTCTCTCACCGACGAATTCCGTGAAGGTCGTCCAAAGTCGGTTGTTGTTCAAGAAAACATCGACGCTGTACGCAAACTGATAATGGAAGATCGTCACGTAACATACCGTGAGATTGAGACCTACCTAGCCATTAGCTCCACCAGCATCCATAAGATCCTGCATGACAATTTTGCTGTGAGGAAGCTCTGTTCGCGTTGGATTCCCCATAATGTGACAAAAACTCAAAAAGATGCTCGAGTGGATTGGTGCAAGAAAATGATAAAAAAATACAATAGAGGTGCTTCAAAAGACGTATATAAAATCGTCACAGGTGACGAGTCATGGATCTATGCGTATGAGCCTGAAACCAAACAGCAGTCGACAGTATGGGTGTTTCAAGGGGAACCAAATCCAACAAAAGTTGCTCGCGCACGAAGCACAGCTAAGCAAATGGTGGCTTGTTTTTTCGGAAAAACTGGTCATGTCGCAACACTGCCACTTGAGGAACGTAAAACGGTCAATTCTGAATGGTACACAGCCATTTGTTTGCCAAAAGCGTTCAGTGAAATAAGGAAAACAAACAGGCGCCGTAGGATCATCCTTCATCACGACAATGCGAGCTCTCACACATCTCGTCAAACAAGCGAATTTTTGAGCACTCAAAACATCGAATTAATGGGTCATACGCCGTATAGTCCTGATTTAGCACCCAATGACTTCTTCTTGTTCCCGAAGATCAAGGATAAACTACGTGGTCAACGATTTACGAGCGCCGAGGAAGCAGTTGAAGCGTTCAAAAACCATGTTTTGGAGGTGCCTCAAGCAGAGTGGAATAATTGCTTCGACACATGGTTCAAACGAATGCAAAAGTGCATAGACCATCAAGGGGAATATTTTGAAAAACAATAAAGGCATTTTCAATTGAAAGTTACTCTTGTTTAATTTCTAGGCGCACAATTTAAATAGCAGCCCTTAATAGTAGTAAGTGACATCTTGCTGATTTTTCCCTTGCTGCTGTCCGAGGTTTTGATTTTGGTGAAAATATGCTTCCAAAGTTGAATATTTTAATCCAATATCAGCTAAATCTTCCTGAGTTTGTTCCAAACTTGCAAGTCTATACTGACCAGGAAGGTGGATATCTAATCGTTGAACTGCGTCTTGAATAAAGGTGTCTGCCTCATTGTAATTGAGTCTTCTTTCATTTTCAATAACCTTAACAAATGCACAATCGTGGCCTTCATAAATGTCTTTATACAGATATTTAACTGCACGTATACTTCCAACGTATTCTACGTTGATGTGACGCTTATATCTTTTGAGCAAATATGAATTGTAAGTAGCCATGTGGCGATTGTCTCTTATTACTCTATGATTTTCTGCATCCTTACGATAAATGGCATGCTCTTGCGAGAAGTGTGGGTTTCGAGGATCTAATTTTTGATCATAACGACGACGATAATAAGGCATTTGATCGTCAGTTAAGGATGTGACTTCTATATGTTGTTTTGGGAAACCTAAACGACATTGCATGTATCCGTTCTTGTTAACCATACATGGTGCGTGTAAGTTCAGATCTCCACATGGATTATGTACCATCCACTTCTTAACTAATTCTCGCAATTCTTGATCAGTATCTGGAATTTCAGCTGAAATGAAACCGTCAAGTTAGGGATGTCGAAAAAATATCGATATATCGAAATATCGATATTATTTGTTCGATATATCGATATTTTTAAGCTATATTTAATTTTCCGATATATCGATATGTCGATATAAAATTCTTACTATCGAAAAGGTATGAACAAACGATATTTTTTTCAGACCGACAAAAATATTAAAAGTAATAAGGAAAAATTAACATATATTAATATTTTGAGAAAACTAAAATTTAACTTTTCAAGAAATAACAATAATTATGTGATTAACGTATGTAAGGATAAATATACTATTTTTTAGAACGCGATCATACTTTTATAAGCTGATCCGATATTTCGATATTTCGATATTTTTCTCGCAAACGATAAATATCGATTTCGATACTTCCAAAAAATATCTATACGATATATATCGATATTTTTTTAATTTTCGACATCCCTACGTCAAGTTCTTCATTATTTATGAATTTTGTTCTCAGGGGACATGATCAACAAAAGATGCATGTGTATAAACATAGGCAGAAACTTTTCCAAAAATTTGTTTTTTGTCTAATTCATTTAACAACTCATCGAATTTAAGTTAAGCTATTCTAGTTATCAAATCTGGTCGGTCTTGTGCTGACTGTTCTAAGGTTGAACCATCTTCAAATGTTAGACGTGCTGCTTTTTTAAATTCTGGCCATTCAGGATTGCAAGTCATGGTAATGAAGAAATTTAGTGCTTCTAAACGACGAACTATTGCCATAGCGTCTTCGAAATGTTCTGTATAATACCTTCTAGATCCTGGAAACGAAGAAGGTAAGATTATTTTTTCACCAACCTCTGCGTTTTTTTTCTCTGCCAGTTCATTCAAAATCTGAAAAAAAACTTTTTTTTTGATTGGCTTTTATCCATTGGATACGATCTTGTCCTATCCTTATAAAAGTATCAACCAGATATTGTTGAAACAGTCGACCACCAAAGTGTAAGCCATTAAATTAAGTCGAAGATCATAATTACTTATTTCGGCTTCAGAGGGAATATATTTGGCTAGTTCAGGTCTGAAAGCTTTTCGATATCGTGCAAGTTCAAGTATAGTCACATGTTGACGACTGGAATACGGCGTCTTCAAAACAAGATTTACGGAGAATGTTAAAGTATCCTTTGCATAAAATAGTGGGTATGTGAAGGACTCGACACGACTATCAATATTTTTCATGATAACCACTGATTTTCCTCGCTGGCGAATTACTAATTCGTTTTCTGGAAAGCTTTGGTCGGCGTTTAGTGTGACAACAGCGCATACTTGGTTCTGAAGCGGAATATTAAATCTCCATGATCAACAGCATCGGGTTCAGCAAAAAGAAGTTTAACGTAAGGGGCATGTTGTCCTACTGCGGTAGCAAGATTATTCGCTTCTTCTCGCTTCATCATGAAGCCACGTACCAATGGATTTACAGACCTTAAAAGAAGTTCCAATAAATTAAGAAGATGATATCATGGTTGACGAGACTACTTATTCGTTCATTAACAGCATCACCAATATCTAAAAAGTATATCTGTCCATATTGTGGCCGTTCGAATCCGCCTTCAGAATTTTGAGTCGGACGAGCCTCCATGTCTAGTTTGTGATAAACTTGACCACTTGCAATATAGCTATATATACCTCGATGATTGATGGTTCGATCATCATCTACAGTAAAGGAAGCCATTGCGTAACACGCATTTAAATTACGAATCCTTTTATGGAAAGAACCAGAAAGTGGATTTCTTCGAAGGAAAAGTCGGGCTAACTCATTTGGAGATTCTGGATGTGCAATGTTAATCTTACCGTGCAAGCAGCTGTCTCCGAAGGAATCATGATGAATTTTATTTATGACTTGTTCTTCCAGAAAATGCAAAGCTCCGCAATGAATGGAACTGACCTTGAAAGGTTGTATTTAGTCGGTTCAGTCGAAGAGCTTCTAGACTAGGGCTGGCATACGTCCCGGTACACCGGAACATGTCCCGGTTTGAAGCGTTCCGTCCCGGTGTCCCGGTCATCAAGTTATTTGTCCCGGTATGTACACAATTCGCAAGCTACCCCTGTGTAGGTAAGTACCACGTCTGTGATCGGCGAGTTATCGAAGCGGAGCGGGTCCGAGCGCGCCTGACTGCGATTGCCTAAGTAAGAGTGAGTTTCGATGCGCGCGTCTGGTTTAAATCGATGCTGTGTTTTGTTTAGTTGCTTTAGAGAACAACGTATGTACATACCTACGTTACGCTGCGTACTGTCCTGTACTTTGAAGTTTATTTTGCTAAAAAGTCATGCCAAAAAGAAAGTGTTTGTTTTCTGACGATTATACTAAAGAGTGGTCATTCATTAAAAGAGGAAGAAATGATTATGAAGCCTTGTGTTCCATTTGCTGCTTGTATATATCTGTTAGTCATGGCGGTAAGTCAAGTGTCAAAGACCATATTCAAAGTAAAAAGCACAAGACGAGATTATCAGTTGCATCAACTTTTAAAGATATATCGACATTCATGATCAAACAAAATACCACCGAAGACATGTTAATATGCGCTGCCGAACTGAACACTGCTTATAAAGTTGTAAAGCACCACTAATCGTTTAGTTCTTTAGATTGTACGACAAAACTGAATGCCGTAATGTATCCTGATTCAAGTATCGCGGCAAAACAATCAACTGCAGGAACAAAGGCTACTGCTATCATTAAACACATTTTGGCTCCACATTCGATCGCGCAAATTAAAACAGAAGTCGAAAAAGTTCCTTTTTATGGTATTTCTACCGATTCTAGCAATCACAAAGCGGAAAAGTTATTTCCATTGCTGATACAGTACTTTACGGAAAAAGAAGGATTGAAAATTAAATTACTGTAATTAAACTCATTGCCGAATGAAACATCTGATACAATCACTTCATTTTGTATAAAATCGTTGCAGGATCAAAACATCCCGGTGCAAAATATTGTTGCTTTCAGTGCGGATAACACAAATGCTAACTTTGGAGGAAGAGAAAGGCGTGGAGTTAATAATGTTTTTGTTAAATTGAAAGAGATTTTGTCTTAAGACATTGAAGGCCTCGGTTGCCCAGCGCACATTCTGCACAATACAGCTTCCACTGCTACCGATGTAATGTCGTTTGACGTGGAGTCTATTTTTCTGAAAATTGTCAAGTGTTTTTCCATATTCACTAAAAGAGTGGAACGCCTTAAAAATTTTTGTGAGCATGCAGCAATAGACTACAACAATATACTCTCACATTCCAGAAGTCGGTGGCTTTCACTACTTCCAGCAATTGAACGCATACTTAAGTTATGGCTGCCACAGAAAGAATTTTTCGCTAATCCCTGATCAGAACTTTACACTCTTTTTGTGCACAGTCAAGCATTTCTGATTGAAAAACAAATAAAAGAGATTGAAAAATCAGTTATTACTATTGTTGAAGTGAAAAATGTTTTAGATGATACAATAAAACAGTTGAATGACAGATTACTAAATAAATATTTAGGCAATCAAACAAGAAAACTTTGTAACAAACTAAAGAATGAAGGCACAATTAATGCAAATTAATCCGAAGCATTTGACAAAGAAACGGGAGATTTCTTTAGCACTGCTATCCGTTATGTCGAACAGTGGACAGAACCTATGACAAAATTTGATGTTTTCGCTTGGATGATTTTAAATGATATTCCTCAATGGCAACAAGTAGAAAAAACTACAAGATATTTAAATGAAAAAGATAAAGCAGATAAGATTCAAGAATTCATGTACTTAAAATCATTGAATGGAAAGCTAAAGATAAGCAAGAAAAATGGAAATTCTTTTTTGAAAAAACCGAAGAACTGGAAAAGCGAATCTTCTTAAGATGTGCCAATATATTTTTGCAGTCCCTGGCCACAATGCTCACGTGGAACAAGTATTTTCGTTAATTTCAGCGCAGTGGACGGAAGAACGAAATTCACTCAGTGTAAGCACAGTAAAAAGCATCATTCAATGCATTTATAATTATCAAATGACGTGCGGAGAATTTTATAATTATGTTAAAGGGGAAAAGGAGTTATTGACAAAGGTTAAATCTACTGAAAAATATGAGTGGGCAAAGAAAAGTGTAGTGTAAGAAGACTTCGTTATTTTTTTATTAAATTTTCTTATATATTACAACTGTTTTTTTAATAATCCATGGTTTGCCCTATTTCTGTTCTTTATGTCCTGGTCGGCGTCTCCGAATTTATGGCAGCCCTATTCTAGACATCTAGCATATCTACGTAGATCCTCTTCCAGTCGTTGTTGCCGTCGATCAACGGTCCCTTCTCCGCGTCTTTGAGATGCTTGTTGACGCATTTCTTGAAGTCGATGATTTCCTTCTATTTCAGAATCTTTTGCCCGTATAAATAAAATACAATATATATATACTCTTTTTCGTATATCGAAAATAGACGTTGCCCTCTTTCTGTCTCTGACTCTTCTGCACGTCTTCGTGGCGCATGTTGACGCATATCTTCGACCCGAAGATATCCTTCTGATTCTAGCTCTTCACCTCGTCTTTGTTTAGCACGATTACGCATCTGAAGTAATCTACGGCTTAATCTCGCAGCACACTCATTTTTGCATCTTTTCCTCTATTAACTGTTAGTCTCTTGAGAGTGATACATAATCCCAACTTATGCTTATAATTACAGTCAAAATCGCTTATAACGACATCAGTTACAACGACATATCGCTTATAACGACCAAACCGAGGTCGCTTAACTGGTCAAATCGCTTGTAAAGACATATCGCTTATAACGACATATCGCTTATAACGACCAAACCGGTCGGTCCCTTGAAGGTCGCTTTAACCGATTTTGACTGTACTTCCGAATCCTTGATAATTGTAGAGAATAAACTAAAGAAGATTTGTATTTCAATTTGACTAACCCCATCGATGATATTGGACACAATGATTGTGTCCCCGCAACACCATCGACGCAAAACCCTTTCAAGACTGAAGTTCTTATCGCGTTGATCGGCGATTTCGGTCATTAAGACACTACATTGTTTTTCGGTAAGAAAAAAACTTGAAATAATTCTTATCGCGTCGTTAAGATCAATGTTGTGTTGCGGACATTAGATTAGACATTACAATATTGCCTCCAAAAAAAAAAAAAAAAAAAAAAAAAATTCATCCCTGGTACTCAACCGTTCTAATGAACCAATTTTCATCAAAATCCTTCGAGCCGTTTACCACAAAAACTGGTCGGTGATGCAAGAACTCAAAAGATTGAAGGAAATGTCAGAACGGTGGTCTACTGGGAAGGGGGGAAAGAAGGAAGAGGTTGATGCAAGAGTAAACTAGAGGAAGGGGATATAAGAAGGGAGTATAACAGGTTATTGGACGGAAAGTTGATAGGTTCACGGATGATTTTTGATAGGAAAGTTGATAGGTTCAGAATATTGTGAGCGTAGGAGAAGAGAAAAGGCGGGAACTTGGAGAGAGGTAGAGATAGGCAAAATAGAAGGGAAGAAATAAGAGATTCCAGGTACGCGGAAGAGTTAGGAACGTTGTTACAAGAGAGCGAGAAACCTAAATACTTAGGAGGGGCCAGGAATAGAAGAAAAGGGGAGATGGCTCGACTTGCAGGCTCCAGATTAGGAAATCTGTTGAGGGCGTGCAAGCCTGCGGGAGGATGAGCAAAGGTGTAGAGTTTGGCACGTTTTCGAGGATTGTGAGGTGATGGGGGTTGATGGAATAAGGTCGAAAGATGTGTTAGCGAAAGGGGTGAGGGACAGATTTTCGGCTCTGCAAGGAGCAATTTATAAAAGAAGACTTCATTTATGGAACTATAGTGAAGGAAGGCTTATTTTGTACTTCAGTTATGATTTCAGTACTTACCCCCCTTCCTGGTATTATATTAGGCTTAAATACAAATGTTATTGTCATCATACTACTCTTTTTATATAATTTTCGTATCGATTCTATGTAAGCTACTCTTCGTAAATCGACTTTCGGTTGATTCCTGTGAAATTTGTCAATTCCTTGAAAAATTTTTTTTGACGTGAGAACAGTCTAACATTCTTGTGTTACAAAACACCGTCATTTTTCAATCGCTAATAACTACGAGACTAAAAACGTGATAACAATGACTGAGGGCACAGTGTATAGAACATATTTGTACGTATTTATTGTGTGGCATTTGATGCGATAAGAACTGTTGAGGTCACAATGGATAGAGAATTTCTGTACGTGTTTATCCTGCAGCATTGGTTTTGCGCGTGACGTCATCGGGCTAGTTCACTTACGTATGATTGTTGTTAATAAGCGTTGCGTAAAATTATAAATCAGTGTAGCGTGAGAACGCAACTATGTAGGACGTTCGTTCGGGAGTCATTGTAAGGAGTTTGAGAAGAGCTACCAGGATCTAAATTGAAACAATTAAAATATTTGCTGAAGTATAAGTAAATATCGGTATTTAATTGGAAAGTGAAAAACAAATTAAAAATATTGGGTCATATGAGTCACAAATATAGGCCGAATTGAATTGAATGTAAATCATATAGATCTTGCATCAAATCGAAATCAAAAAAACCTAAAGTGTCCAGTGCCGAGTAAATGTCAGAGCTACGGCAGCATTGAAGAAGAAATTAAAAAAGGCGCGGAAAAATAATCTTGTGATTTATGTTTTCTGTCACCGTCTTACTCTATATAAGCATTCTATAAAAAACATTGATTTAAGTACATACGAATTATTATTACTATTATTTTATTTTATTAAATTATTATTTTATAAGCTTAATTTATCCACACATAAGAGTGTTTAAATGATACTGTTTAATAACTATATTATTAAGTTCAGTGTATGGCCCCTATTGACTAAAAGCCTCCTCCATCTTTTTCCATTTTTGCCTGTCTTGCGCTGTGCTCATCCAGTTCTGCCCAGTTGTTTTTATGATGTCGTCGACCCATCTTTTTCTTTATCGTCCTACTTTCCTTTTCCCTTTGGGACCTAGCCATTTCGTTGTTTGTAGTGTCCATCTTCTATCCTGGTACCTAGCTACGTGGCCTGCCCACTTCCACTTCATTGTCATGGCGTGTTTCAGAGCATCCGTGAGTTTCGTTTTGTGACGTATGTCTGTATTTCGTATATTATCAATTCTTCTTAGTTTCAGGATGCTCCTTTCCATGGCATGTTGGCATGCCAGGATTTTGTTTTTGGTCTTGTTGGTGAATGTCCTGTTATGTATTATGCTTTTTAGGTTCATATGTGTTATGGGTATGGTTAGTGACTCGTATAGTATATTTGTTATGTTCTAATCTCCCTTCTTTTTAGGTGACGCGACGCACCACAACAGTCCAAGTCTGACTTGCGTATGTTAAGGAAGGCAAGATGCATGAATCCATTATGATCTTCTTTAGATTCAGACTGTAGTTACCTTTGAGGATTTCTTTCTGTGCCCAATACTTTCCCCATGTTAGGTTTATTTTTCTGTCTACTTCCTTCTCGTTCCTGTTGGAATCGAATGATGTTAGTTTTCCGAGATATACGTATTCATTGACATATTCTGTTATCTTTTCTTCTATGTTAATTGGAGTTTGTATACTATTAGTCATTGTTTTGGTTTTAGTGTTCATTTCTAGTCCTACTTTATTGCTTTCTCTGTTGAGGTTTGGGAGCATTTCTTCTAGTTCTTTTGCGGTTTCGCTGAAAAGAACTATGTCATCAGCAATTCTGAGTTGAGTTAGGCGTCTTTTAAATATCCACACGCCCTTGTTTGTCCGGTCTATGTTTTGGAAGATGTCTTCTAGAACCGCTATGAACAACTTCGGCGAAAGCGGATCTCCTTGCTTTACGCCTTTTTCTATAGGAAACTCTTCCCCTTTCCTTTCTACTTTTATCCTGCTCTCACTTTTCGAATACACGTTTTTAATGATGTTTCTGTATTTTTCATGTATATCATGTGCGATGCTATCGAATGCCTTTGAATAGTCCACAAAAGCTACATATAGTGGTTTGTTCAATTCCTCGTATTTTTCTATTAATTGGTCTACGGTGCGAATATGTCAATTTTTGTTGATTATTGTCAATTTTTGTTGAGCAAGATCGATGAAAACAGTTTATATATAGCGGATAGTAAACTAATAGGCCTGTAGTTTCCTACTTCTAGTGGATTTCCTTTCTTGTATAGTAGTACTATATGTGATATACACCATTGTTTTGGTATATGCTCGGATTCTTTAACCATGTTAAAGAGTGCTGTCAAGTAAAGGATTAGCACCTGTGCTCCAATTTTTAGTGTTTCATTGGTTATATTATCTGGACCTGCGCTTTTTTCTGTTATCAATGCTCTTATGTGTCTCAGTAATTCCGTTTCACTTATTGGCTCTATTTTTTCCTGAGTTTGTTCTTTGCCTATTGTTTTCTTGTATTTGTTTGTATTTATGACTGTTTCGCCAGGAGATTTTTAACAGAGATCTTTATAGAAATCTGTGGTGCATCTGACAACATCTTCCCTACTCCTTGTTTCCTTTTGACCATCTTTTAGGTTCCGAATCCATGTCTTGTGTGTTGAAAGTTCTTTGTTGGCTCGTTTGGAACTTCGGAATATGGTGAGACTTTTACCGATGAGTGCCTTTCTATGGGCGTTGAAGTCCTCACTTGTTACAATTCATCTTCCTCTTCCTTAGTCTTATTTTTTTGTATTAATAGTTTCCCGCGTCGGGCTATCAGGTCCAAAGTTTCGTAAGTCAATATTTTATGTTTGTAAGCTTTTGTTTTGTTTTCCATTTCGAGACTTTTGACGTAAATACGTCTTTAAATTTGCTATCATACGGGGGCAATCCAAAATAACTAATGATAAAATCGGGGGATACAGTTTGGCGTTGTAGCTTCGAATCTCTGCACTACATCCGAAATTAAATTATACCACTGGATAGATAAAGGATCAAAGAAATCACCAGGATAATCGAGATCAGAGGCGCATCGCGCGTGGCGGAGGGGAAAGCGCCGAAAAATGGGGTTATTTTGTACTAAATTTTGCCGATTTTGAATTTCAAAATCGAATTCAAACAGCCAGGCTGGCAGAATCGCCAGCAACACAAAAATTTCGCCAGTACATGTGATTGTGCAACCGAACGTCAACGATCGGTGTCACCCCACCGAGAGAGTGTGTGTGGCGCCTGCATGCGTTTGTTTCTCATCGAAACAAACACATGCGAGCGTCACACACGCTCCCTTTGTAGGGTGTCACCGTATGGTCAATGTTTTTTGCACAATTTTGTGCCGTGGCGAAATTTTTGTGTTGCTGGCGATTCTGCCAGCCTGGTTGATTGAATTCGATTTTGAAATTCAAAATCGGCAAAATTTGGTGAAAAATCCCCATTTTTCGGTGCCTGGCTTGGATTTGACTTCATATTGTAAAACCGCTAAGAACAGACAAATTGCTACTACTTTATCGGTAGCGGTATCATCATCATCAAGTCAAAGCCGGTGGAGTCGCCATATATCGCAACATCAATAGCTTCACTGATTGTAATAGAGTTGACATTGACATTTCGGAAATTTATTTGGAAATTAAAGACCCAAAAGCAGGTGATGTCTGTCTAGTAAACATAAAGGCCAATGGCATCTTTAAATGCATACTCGGGTGTGTGTATATCCACCCGGGCACAGCGTTAGCAGATATTAAACTCTTAATGATACGATCGTTGTTAAAATATTCCAAAAACATCGCTAAAATTATACCCTATTACGAGCCTGATCTTACTACACCAGTTATGATAGTTGGAGACTTTAATGTTGATGTCTCACAAAACTGTTCATTGCCTGACTTCATGCTCAGCGAGTTCAATTTGTTTTATATTGAAACTTCTCCAGCAGCGTTAGGTAATACCTGTATTGATTTAACGTTTACCAGAAATCTGGATGTATTTTGTATGCCATTTGTATCGTACTTTTCGTATCACACACCTATAATTAATAAAGTTATATTGTAACAAAATAATGATTTGTTTCTTTGCTTTTGTCCTAAATACATAAATAAAAATATTTTATTCAAGAAATATTACCCGTTACATAAACGTATTCACGTACAACACACGGCCGTGTCCATGCCACAGCCACACCCCAGCTTTTTGTTATCACCTGTTCTAGTTTGTTGCTTATTGTTTGTACATCCCGACTGGATTCTAAAATTTCGTCGAGTGTTTTAGAATACTTTTTTAGGTTTTGGATATACAATTCTCTTTCGTTTGTTGGCTTCATTAGACTTGTTGAGGGTTTGAACGATTTTCGACAGATTTTGGGTGTTTCAATCCTTAAAGATCATCTGACCATTCTATGGTCTGATGGAAAGTTTACTAAGCTGAGTATTTCCACATTAGTTACGGACTTTGGGATGTTGGTCAATACATAGTCGATTTCATTTCTTGTTTTTTGATCAGGTGATTTCCATGTCCATTTGCGGGACTGTTCCTTGTTAAATAGAGTGTTCATTATTGACAAATTGTACTCGTTAGCGTACTGTAAAAGGAGTTCTCCCCTGTTATTTCTTTTGCCATATGCATATCTCCCCATTATCTTGTTTTCTTCGGGTTGTGGTTGCCCTATTTTTGCATTGAAATCACCGATCACAGGGAGGTGTTTATCTGACAGTTCATGTACTGTCCTTAGATCGTTGTAAAACTTAGCAATTTCTTCTTCGCTAGAACTTTCGGTGGGCGCATAAGTTTGGATTATGTTAAATAGCAATTTTCCAAATTTGAGTTTTATAAGCGCAACTCTTTCTGATATTCCTAGGAAGTTTTCTATATTATTTTTTAGCACTTTCTTTATTAGGAACCCCACCCAATGTCGGCCTGCTGTTTCGCCCATATAGCAAAGCATATATTTTTCGTATTCTTCTATATGTTGACCAATTATTCTGATTTCTGCTAGTCCAATGATATCCCACTTTATATTTTCTATGGAGTTGTTTAACTCCAGCATTCCCTCTTTTGTTGATAGTGACCGTACATTATATGTGCAGATCTTAAGTTGATGTCCGCTTTTTTATTGGATCTTCTTTTCTTTTTGATCTTTTTTACTGTTGATTGATGGAGGGCAGTGGTCGTTCTCCCCACGGGAACCAGCCGGGTTGGGGAATTGAGTTTTAGGTTTATTTTTATTTAGTTTTGGTAATGTGTTGACGTTGCTTTTTGCTTCTTGTTGATTTAAAGTAGGTGTGTCAGTTTCTGTGTGTCTTTTTGCCCGATAATGGACACATCAATAAGAAACACTTATTATAATTTTATCCCCAGGCTTTCACGGAAAATCTACGGCGCGGACCGTGACTGGGCCTTTCGGTTTTTTCTGTTTTCCCTCTCCCCACCCCATTTCTCTTCACAATACTTGCACTGTACACTCTTAGCTGCTGCACGGGCAGGCTCTCGTGTGTGAAGGCTCGCTGAAAAAGAAGTTTCGCACCAAAAAGCAATAATTGACGTGCAATAATTTCGATTCAATATTAAAAGTCAAATGAACACACGACCTTGCGATTCTCGTTCGAACTCCGAAGTCAAGTAGTGTCTATCGCTCCTAGTAATTTGAAAGGGAACGGCTCGAGAACGTCGGCTGATTTTATATCTTATATGTATAAAACAAGATCTTTTTACAAAAGTTTGTCGCGGCAAAACTCCGGATCTACCCAGACAAGTTTTATGAAATTTAGTAGGATTTACTCTTATTAGAAGGAAAATGTTTTTGTGAAGTTTCAAAGAAATTCGCCAAAAACTTTACGAGATATGGTAGTTTTAAAGTTTTGGTCGTTTTGATTTTAAGAGAGCCGTGCGAAAGCTTGAAATAAAGAAATTAAGAGCGATCGTTTCTCTCGAGTACAAATTTTTACCGATTTCTCTCACTCTCTTGAGCATGAACTGTATTCGCGAGAACAATTCGGTAGTTTGATTTCATAATATCTCTTAATTTTAAGTAGAGTTCTCTTGATATGAAAACAATGATTTGTATCCATGAATAACTCTCAAGAGAAAATCTACTTTAGAATATAAGAGAGATCGTGCAATTATTGTCGCTCCGTCACGCCAAATATTTCTAAGAGAGAAACGAAGAAGATCATGAAAACGGGAATCAAATCGTGGCTCTCGAATACATAGCATCCAAGAAGAAGTCGACTTTAGCGCTTAAGCTTAATAAATGAAGAGAGATCGTGCAATTATCGCATTGTTAGCGGTTACTCCCTCTCTCTTAAATATGAGACGTATTCGAGAGAACATTTCGGCATTTTGTTGATTGCACGATCTCTCTTCATTTATTTTTCTTAAGAAGCAAAGTACACTTTCTCTTGATATGAAATCCATCCATGGATTCATACTAGAGATGGATACGACTTCATGTCATGTGGTTTTCGATTAGGAAATGGGGATTGATTTATTTTTGGATCTTCTTATGCCCATCTCGAATACGAAAACGTCAACCTTTACTTGCGTATTAGAGAACCGTTACTTTTCGCTTTTGCAAATCGGAACAAAAGCTCTCTCTCAAGAATTCTCTATGATTTGACACTCTGTATTTCCGTAGAGCCGGTTTTAATTGTTTTCTACAAATTTTTCTCGGGTTATTCAATACAATTTTGGTTCATTAAACCCGTAGCAGATAGATTTGTTGAAATTGGTGGAAAATGGTAAATATTTTTTTGAGTTTCAGATTGTAGGACATCATAGTTTCCGGGAATCCCAAGTTGACCGATTTTCTTCCGGTTTGAAGGGTTCTTTTCCGGTAGAAATTTGAATTTTTAACGGTTTTTTGCGCGTAGCGGCTAACCGAAGCGTCCTACGGGGTTCATATGTATGACCGACCCCCACTATTTTGACATTTTCTACCTTCCGTTCATACATCATTTTTCTCTACATTAAGGTTTTAAAGGTATGCATTCAAAAGATCGGAAAATTGATAAAATTCAGATTTTGAATTTTTAACGATTTTTTGTTCCTAGCGGCTAAACGAAGCGTCCTACGGAATTCATACGTATGACCGACCCCCATTTTTTTTAAATTTCCTAACTTTGAATCCCAAGTTGACCAATTTTCTTCCGGTTTGAAGGGTTCTTTTGCGGCAAAAATTTGAATTTCATACGGTTTTTTGCCCGTAGCGGCTAAACGAAGCGTCCTACGGGGTTCATATGTATGACCAACCCCCACTATTTTGACATTTCCTACCTTTTTTTCATACATCATTTTGACGTGATAACGTCTTATAAATCGATGGCCGGCTGCACATATGAAAAATCGTGACTCATTGTCACGTTCCGCCTGAGGTGAGCGGACGAATGAGAGATTCATAGATTAGTTTGGACTCATGAGAGATTCTTGAATCCACACTAATGCGCGTATGAACGAATCTCTCATGAATCCCGCGCGTATAGTATAGTTTGGATTCATGAGAGATTCGTTCATACGCGTATTAGTGTGGATTCAAGAATCTCTCATGAATCCAAACTAATACGCGTATGAGATTGGATTCATGAGAGAGTCGTTCATACGCGCATTAGTGTGGATTCAAGAATCTCTCATGAATCCAAACTAATACGCGTATGAGATTGGATTCATGAGAGAGTCGTTCATACGCGCATTAGTGTGGATTCAAGAATCTCTCATGAATCCAAACTAATCCGCGTATGAGATTGGATTCATGAGAGAGTCGTTCATACGCGCATTAGTGTGGATTCAAGAATCTCTCATGAATCCAAACTAATACGCGTATGAGATTGGATTCATGTAAGAGTCGTTCATACGCGCATTAGTGTGGATTCAAGAATCACTCATGAATCCAAACTAACACGCGTTTGTACGAATCTCTCGTTTGTCCATACGCGCATTAGTGTGGATTCAAGAATCTCTTATGAATCCAAACTTATACTCGTATGAGATTGGATTCATGAGAGATTCGTTCATACGCATATTAGTGTGGATTCAAGAATCTCTCTTGAATCCAAACTAATACGCGTATGTACGAATAAATAAATTGTTAATACATAGCATATTGTTACTTATAATTAATCTGCATAATTTAAGTAAAAAAATTTATTGAAAAAATTTACATTTTCAATTAGCTCCTACTTTGTATTATACAAAATAATGATAATTCAGTGAAAATAATTCAATTCAATTCATAAAAGTAGGCAATTTTTCATCAATGCTTTCTTATGACGTTATCACGTAAAATTATCGTCCGTAAACCGACTTTACAGACAACCAATGTTTTTTTTCTACATTTAGGTTTTAAAGGTATGCATTCAAAAGATCGGAAAGTTGATAAAATTCAGATTATGAATTTTTAACGATTTTTTGTTCCTAGCGGCTAAACGAAGCGTCCTACGGAGTTCATACGTATGACCGACCCCCATTTTTTTTAAATTTCCTAAATTTTTCAATCCATCTTTTTTCTCTGAATTGAGTTTTTACAAATGTGTCCAAACAAAAGTTATGATATATGATAAAATTCAGATTAAAATTCGTAAACGCAAAAGCTCGCGTTTTTCGGAAAAATTTTGTAACTTTTTATATATATGAAACTCAATTTGTATATTTTTTCTTTAAATCAATAGAAATACTATTACACAGAAAACAGAAATTTTTGAGTAAATTTTACTCTCCAATGGTACACATTTTTGTTTGTGTTTGTTTTGTGCAAATTTCAGAACATCAAAATTGTGTGCATTGTGTTCCATGCGCGAAATTTTGTATCAGCCCCCTCCAGTTATTGTGATCACTGATTCCCTATTTGTCAATCAAACATCAACATCAATTCGCGCACTGTCTGTTCTTTGAACGTTAAAGACGGTCAAAGGCGCATACGGCCCATGGATCTTTTGTCTGCTGTTACGTGTGTGATGTTGGAAAAAAATGGGTAGAGAGTCACATGGGATCGCGACATCTGGTAAATTATTTTGTCTGTGATTAAACCTTAACTTTTTTTGTAAGTAGAAGAAAGTAATATTTTTCAACAAATTCGCCGAAAATAAATTTACACGGCTAACGTGGGCGTATTGTTCATGTGGCCGATCGGATCGGATTAACCTCTCAAATATTACTGTGCCATAAAAAATTTACATCCGGTACTAATTGAAGAACAGCAAAAAGTTAACCAGTTTTGTTTGAGTTTCAACCGGCAATCTATAAATCCTTATTTGTTTCATTGTTGTCACCGAACATAGGATAAATTTCGATTTCTTATAACTACTATATTTCAATTTTTTTGTAACTTTAAAATTAATAGGTGCTGTAAAGTTTAGTAATAATTCCAAAATTGTCTCTTTTTGAAAGAGTGCTTGAATAGTTGTTTTAAGTTTATTTCTCATTTTCTTATTAAGCACTATTCATACTTTCAATTTATTATCCATTTTACGGCGAAAATTTGTAGCCAAACGTTAATAAAAACATTGTTGAAAAAGTCAAAAATTTTTTGGAAGTTTTTGAACTTATGTTACAATCAAAAGATAACTGCTAAGAATCAAAAATCTATAACTAAAGAAAAACAACACATATACAGGGTGTTTTGTAACTGGTGTCAAATATTTTAGGGGGTGATTCCTTGAGCCAAAACAAGCAAAAAATTGTATGGCAGGGGGGGGGGGAAATCTCAATGGTTACCGAGTTACACGCTGTCAAAACATTTTTTACCCTGTAGTGGTTTTTGGTATTTATTTCAGGAGTCCATGATAGGAAATCAATCACTTGTTGCTTAATTAATTCGTAAAAGTCAGCCAAGTATTTGCCATCCAAAAACAATTGTCGTATCTGTTACCGTTTTAAAAAAAAATCGCCTACAAGAAATTTTTTTTCGAAATTTTACAAAAAAAATTAGGTTTTTAGGCCGCCCACTCTGTCAGACAGCCGAGACTGAGTTTTTTATTCAATGATTAGAAAGACCAATTTATTACCCACAATTGCCCTATGTACATTTTTAATGTTCCTACAACTTTAAAGCGGATATAACACAACCATTTTTACCTAAAAATTAGCACAATACTCACATCACGAAAAGTGATTTTTTTTTAAAACGGTAACAGATACGACAATTGTTTTTGGATGGCAAATACTTGGCTGACTTTTACGAATTAATTAAGCAACAAGTGATTGATTTCCTATCATGGACTCCTGAAATAAATACCAAAAACCACTACAGGGTAAAAAATGTTTTGACAGCGTGTAACTCGGTAACCATTGAGATTTCCCCCCCCCCCTGCCATACAATTTTTTGCTTGTTTTGGCTCAAGGAATCACCCCCTAAAATATTTGACACCAGTTACAAAACACCCTGTATAGTATCAACATATACAGTATACAAAAAATAAGCAGTTTTACGTAATGCCCACCAAAGCGGGCGGATACAGCTAGTATATAATAATAATAGAACTCATGACAAAAATTTTAATAATTTAATTAAAGGAAAATATCCTGGCAACAAAATAAAATGATTTGGGCAAACATGTAATAATTCATATTAGTAATTATGTCGCGTCGATTAAATGATATTCGCAACAATGTAACTTCTTATCGCCTCAACCAAATAACCGATCGACACGACGAGAAATTCAAGGCGCAATGGGTTTTTCTTTGTTGAAGACAGAGGAGCACACTCAGTGTGTTGAAAATATACCAAAGTCTAATTGCATTAATTTTCATTTAAGTCAAATCGCACAGCAGAATACGCAGTCAGGATCATTCGTGTACAGAAGCACTCTCTCGCAGCCATCGTTCATATCGTTAACATGAAACTCTCTCTCGAGGCCATTGAATGTGTACTATTTCGACCTAAAGTGAATCAATAAAAATATTCGCCGAAATAAGCAAAAGTCGGTATTTAATTGAAAACTGAGAAAAATGATGTTAAATGTTAAACAGAACTGGTGATGGGCTATTTTGCGGAGCCCCATTGTCGATGCTAGCTGATACAGAAATATTTCAATTTATTACGGTGGTGATTGTTCTGTATTTCGCAAAGTTGACTATAAGTTTTGTAGACTCTGCGGTGAAGCCCCATCTTTTCATCTGCTTCATTGACTGTGGTAAGTCTTTCGTACGGTTTTTGTAGGTCGTGGAGAGTTCGATAGCCAACCTGCTGCTTCGTGTTCTAAGCTGATAGGAGGGACTCAGTTCCTCTACCGGGTCTTAATGCGTGTAGCTCCGTGGGCGATATGTCCTCTTGCATCCTTTCTAACCTGTCTGCCAAGATATCTTCCAGTATCATTGACACGCAAGCAAGAAGGAGATAGATCTCCTGCGTTTCTTTTAGGTATAGGAATGATGTTGGAATGTTTCCAGGCTTGTGGGTCTATTGCTTCCTTCATTATTCTATTGGACAAATTAAGATGCCTAGAAATTAAATCTTCCCTTATGAAAAAACTAAACTGAAGTCTTCCCTTATGAACCCGCTTCACTTATCATTTGATAAGAGATCTGATCTCTCCCAGGAGTTCTCCCTTCGAGCGTATTCATTGTGTCGGAGATATTAAACATTGATATCTTTTCTGGGGCGTAGTTTAGGCGTGATTTTGCCGCCTAGGATGTCCCTCTTTTCCTTAATAATTGTGATTGGGTAGTGCTCATCTTCGGAGTATTGAATATAACTGGCATTGCAGGTGTTGGCTATCTCCTTTGAATCTGTGAGTATGCTGGATACCTCGGTTTTCAACATAGCTATGTACGATTACGTCTTCATCCCCTTGTACGCTTTGAGCCTCGCCCAGGCTTGTCTCGAGTCACTTCTACCGTCAAGTCCTTCAGAGAAAATCATCCAGGAGCTCCTTTTGGCTTCCTCTAGCAGGGTTTTGACTTCAGCATTGGCTCATAACAAATGTTTATACGACGTGTAGTTAGGATGTCTTCTATGTGTTTTTGAAATTTTTATTATTTCTTTGTAGTATAGCTTTGAAGATTTCGTCGATGAACCAGCACGGTTTTCTCCGGTTATTAACTTGCGAAACTGGGTTTGCTGTTTCTGCAGCACCTTTGATAATCCTAGTCAGGTTTGCTGCTTCGCCATTAATTTTATTTCTAGTCGGTCTCCACCTGCAGAGATTGGACGCAGTATTTCGTAATACGTCTGTCCTCGACAAATCTTGATTTTTCGCGAGTCGCCCCATCGTAAGATGGTCACTTCCTTCTGTTGATGGATGTACTCGTCATTCTTATGATTAAGCAAGGCTAGTGAAAGCTATTGTTAGGTGTATGGCCGTATATTTGCCAATTGTGTGGAGAATAAGGTTACCAGGTTTCTTATCTGCAGCGCGTCCATGCTGCATCGACCCCTTCTATCTGTCATTGCGTTACTACAGTTCGTCGAATATGCATTGAACTCTCCTCCAATGTTCTTTTTTCCTGAAACCTGAGCTATTAGTTGGCCTTAGTCCCTCCCTTGATAGAAGTAGTCGTGCTCTAAGTACACATTGATTAGTGAAACTCCTGAGTTGTCTAGTATTTCGAGGGCACTCGCTGTAATTTTAGAATTAAAAGATATCTCCTTGCGTGGTATGCTCCTTGTGACCATAGTCGTAATTCCTCCCCTTCCACTGTTTTTGTTTTTATGGTAGATGACAAAACTGACTTGAAATCTTGGAACATCATCCCGGAACTTTATTTCCTGTGGCAATATGATGTCCGGGTTGTATATACATATAAATAAACCTAAGAGAAGCGATGTTGTTGTGGTTACATCTGATGTTCCATTCTAGTATTCTCGGACTGTTAGTGGTACTAGTTATGGTAATTATTGAAGAGGGAATCAGTGGTGTGTTGGAATAATCGGTATTAATTAGGACAGTATTAGGATAAGGGTTAAGTTAGATAAATCTTGGAATCTACTTTGTCATCATATCTATACCTTTTTCTCTCACTGAGCTTGAATGAGAGAGGGGTGATATTTCACATCACGGTGCCAAAATAACAGTGACTCGACATCTCGTGACAGTGACTGTGACTCATGGAGTGAAACAAATGTTACTTTGTCACTTCCACTTGGTTGGTATTTAAATTTCGTTTCTTACCTTATCTTCAGCTCTCATCGCAGTCGCACTATAATTCTTCTATCCCACAGCCAAGTTCAATGTTCCAAACACATACATATAATCGTTTGGAACGTGCTATCTTCTCTTACTTACCTCACGAATACAACGCGCTCTTGGATAGTCACCATTGTAGTATATTTCTGTTCCTCCTACTCAAGTGACTCTAATTTGTATGATACGGACTTTGTATGATATTTGTAATTTTCAGAATTTTCTGCGCCCCTATTACTTCAAACCTAGGATTTTCGAAAAAAATATATTAATTATATGTTTCAGAGTTTTTTTTATTACATATTTGTAGATGGAAGGCAATACTGAATTTTTTTTTTCATTATTTTTATTGTATCTTTCTCTAGAAGAGAAAAAAGGTTGCGCGGAATCCCTCCGCGCGGAGGAAGTGAAACCTGATGATGACAAATTAGAAACTTAAATTAAAATCACCCGCAAGAATGACTGGCTGTTCACAATATTCTACGCGTTCTCCAATAATATCGTCCAGAGCTTGTGAACCCAAATTCGATAATGGCAACAAAGCTTTTCCGATGACTAATTTGATATCCCTAATTGAAGCATTTGGTGATAGATAAATAGCTATTAAAATTAATTTCTTACTATTGTTATCGCTCAGGTTGATTTTGCACTGTACTGCACATAAGTCCCCAATTCTTGCAGATGTTGACACCGTGACATCAGCCACACTTGAGTAAGGAGCTTTTATTCGCAAATGAGGAGTTACAACGTAATGACTTTCCTTTTCATTACGATAGATGACAACACCTGAATTTCAAATTTCATTACGTTGAAATCTCACAACAAATTCAAAATTTGGTTCTTGTACAGGAGGTTCTTCATCGCTCATAAACGTTTCTTATATCATCAAAATATTCGTATTTTGGAAGACTCGATCGTCAAAATCATTGGCGTGTTCAGGAAGACTTTGACAATTAAATACTATTATCGAAATGTCTTTTTTCGAGTTAATAAAGTCGAATACTTGTTAATCTAATGTGCAAATTGGATTTTCCCGGAATTTGATCATCTCATTTCGCAAAGTAACGCACGAGCGATCGTTACTACTGTATCCATGGTAAAATTTCTTGTGTTTGTTAACTGGAATGATATACAAGCCTTCAATGGAAACAGCTCTCGACATGGCAACGTAAACTAACTGTTGAGATTGAACTTTTTCATATTAGTAAACTACTTCATTGAAAGTACCCCCTTGCGATTTGTGAATCGTTAATCCACAAGCTGGTGCGAGTGGAAAATGGTTCCTTTTAGCTTAAATACTTTTTTGTCTATTAAGATAGATGGTTGCATTTCGACGACCAATGGTAACAGCTGAAGGATCAATATTGTTCGCTGTGACGAATGCACGTACCTCCATACGAGCTTTTAGCTCAGTTTTATCGCTATTGGGAAATGTCGACCATACCCGCGTAACCTCTCCATTATCATTAGTTTCAACGTGATTCATTTTCCCATGGCACCGTTTGCTTATCCATCAACAACTGCGATATTTGTGGTTATGATGTAATACGACCCCATGACGAGTGTTAATCGTTGTAGTAATCCACCGGTGTCAGCTGGTAATTTTTTCTTTTCAACAGCTTTACGCGCACTTTCATGTTGCTCATAATTTTCACATCCTGAGATGAAGTCTACGGCTTCAGATATGATCTGATCTTGGTGATTTACTAACACTTGTTGGTTGTACCTCTCGATGGTTTGGTAGGAATACGCCGGACGTATTCCATGAGGGCATAGTCGATCAGCTTCTTCTTCTGTTACAAATTTTGATTCCACTAAGATGAGTTCTTCATCATCCAGTCGATCTCCATTCCCAATTGAAGTTGAAATGATCTCCCAGTTTGTGAACCGATATAGTGCTTCGATTGCTTAAAAATTGGTGTAGCTTTGACAGGTGGAAGTTGCCTCAAATCTCCAACTAAGATATCGTCGAGCCCGCCAAAAGACGTATCTGATTTGCCTGTTATTAGTTAATCTTCTATCGATTCTTTCTAAGAGCTCCGCGCCAACCATACTAGCTTGGTCAATCAAAATCAAGCGAATGTGTTGGAACAGTGATCTGAATTGCTGTAATGTTTAAAACTCAAACCATTATCTATACTGGTTGATAACGACAAAGCAGTATGAATAGTGATGCCGTTGATCGCCACTGCTGCTTTTCCTGTCGAAGCACCTGTCAGGTACGCATTGCAATGTGCGTTAGTGGTTCCATGTTTGTTATAGATTTCCATGATGAGATGGATCACGAAGGTTTTTCAACATCCGGCTGGGCCCGTCAGGAATATCAACAATGGTTAAGTGATGAATAGTTTGTAGTAAAATTGATCGTTGTTCCACGTTGGTTGCTCGTATAAGTCGGTAAAATTCTTCATTTGGCATAAGATTTTGTCTCCGCTTCGCAATCGCTTGAAGTCTACTCAAGGTCGCCAATCGAAGGTCATCGTTGATGTGAGAATCAGGATCTGCATACATTTCATTGAGTAGAACGGGCTCTGGTACAGCTCCCGGCACCACTTGATTTCCCTGCCCGTGGAAATTTTCCTCCTCGCGATACAATTGTTCACGTAATCTCATAGTCTCTTCAATGTTGATATTGGATTCAAATTGCTTACGGCGTTTTAGAATAATGTCCTCATTATCAGTATAAATTTGAAGGAATTTCGACTCAGACAATATTTCGTTTTCCTCATTGCGAAAGGGAATATGAAGCAACACCATTTCGCTTTTATATTCTTCAAACTGTGTTGTCATGTTGTAATTTGTATATCTTATGATGTGCTCTGTATCCAATTTTTTGTATTCGTTCTTAGTGTTACATGTGTATTGTGCTGAAAATTGAGCAAGAGTGAGATCATTCAATTCCTGAGGTCGTTGCTCATATTTGTCAATGACATTATCCTTCCAAACGTCTTTCTCATTCTTCATTCTCTGTCGATCCACCGGCCACGAAGTTTCAATGTATATTACCGATCTAGATGCTTGAGACATCGATTTACGGAGCAGCCACCAAGCTGCTTCTTGACTGGAAATTTCTACCGAATTAAGTAAATCCACACTCATTTTCCTAGTGATTTCAACAACTCCAAAATTCTCAGACATCAACATTCTCAGTTGAACCTTCGTCAGTAGTCGCAAATTGTGCAGCTCTTCGAGATTCAAGTTCAGCTTTTACCTTGCTCTCTATTCTCGTTGATATTGTGCTGCTGATTTGATCTTGAGTGGATTTTCGAAACCGACACCGAGACTTGTAGAAGGCCCAGCACGTGGAATGAACGCTACTGGCCTCCCCTGTTGAAGTTGATTGTACAGCATCCGTCGGATCAATGAATGTAGCGTCACGTTTCGCCTTTTTCCGCGCTCGTAAAAAGTTATCCTTCTGATATTCCGCAGCAGATTTTCTCTTCATTGATGGCTTTTCTTTTGAAACGTTACTTCTAGAGGAATCAACATTTGTAGAAGGCTCAGAACTTGTAGACAGGTTACCAGTTACGGTAAATGATAACTCTTTTTCCATCTCTGCTCGCTTTCGTGCTCTGTAGTCTTGATAATATTGAGCTGTTTTCCCTCTTGATTCTCTGGAACCAGTGGGAGTACTGGAGATCACTACCTCATCTCTCCCTATAAAATTCATTTAAAATTATTGTTATTATTGTGGAGCATGAAAAAAGTTCTCCGCGAAATTGTAAATTTAAACACCTACCAAACAATCCCCGAATCAACAGTAACGCACCTTCACATAACTTCAACTCCACTGCGTCTCCTGTAGCCTCCTTTTCACTAATTTTAATTATATTCAAATCACAAAATCACCACACACTATTATTACACTCCGCAATATTTCGTATGAAATATCAAATTAAGATTTAAAATTAACAAACTAATTCTAAAACTGAATTTATTAAAAAAAATCAACACAATTAAAACACTCGCATTAAAAACCATGTGATGGCTCACTCACTAAGGCATCAACACTTGCTGCGTAGCTAGTATAGCACACGCATGCGCCTGAATGCTATGCCTGTGGGATCCTTTCTCTTTCTTTTTCTCTCTCTCTCTCTCTCTTTCTTTCTCTTTCTCCTTCCATTACCAGTGGCGTTAAACGCTCAACGCAACCTTGCCGTTGCTCACTAGTGGATGCGCCATACACCCCCACCACTGCGGTTAAACGTTTAACGCAACCTTTCCCGAACTCCCATTAGAAGTTTCACTTCAAAAACGACTTTCCTCTCTCGTCACATGAATTTCGTTACCTTTACTTTATGACGAATTGATTGAATTATATTTCGAACTCAAGCGAAGGCAGTACAGAAAAAAAGATCGTAACGAATTACAAAAAAAAGAAACCAAGTGCGTGACGGACACGCATAGTCTAAGGATTCCGAAGCATGCCGCATAAAGTATTGAGTTAAAGAAATCTTTGTTAGCAACAAAGAACTTCCAATATCTAATTAACGGTTCTTCAGATTTTTTCGCTTCGTCGTTCAAAAGTTAGAGGAGGGAGGCACACTCTTGTCGAATTTAGAAACAAATATCTCACGAACTATTTGCGCAAATAAAGAAAGTTAATATTATCATCTATTTCATTTTTCAGGACGAATCAAAAACCACCCCACACGCGTACGTCCAAAAAAAAAAAAATTTGTCCGACAGATACATGTATGGAGTGCTACCCTTAATAAAACTTTTTTCGGTACTTTTACTACTGCATTGTCTAGCGATTCACAGGAGACACCCCATATCTAAATATCATCTATACAGCCACAATAGTCTCCGAATAAAATGGCTGTGACGTACGGACGGACATTGCAAAATTAATTATAAGGGTTTTTTACGGAACCCAAAAAAATGAAATGAAGGGTTCAAAAAAATGCGCGTCGTTATTCGTTTCCGCTTCTTTTCTTATTCAACATCTCTAACATTATCGTACACGCTTATACACACAGTGTGATTTTCGGTCGTGTGGATTAATATATGTTTGATAAAAATTTCCCTATTATTTATTTTTTTAAATTTAGCTTTAACTTAATTTGAAATTTATGAATTATTTTTTTTTTGTTTGATATAATTAAAATGGTTACTTGGTGTCAAAATTTTCCACTCATTTTGAAGGCACAACTTACGCCAAAGCACTCTGAATTTGATCCATTGTCGTTACTGAAGCACTCAAAAAAAAATATATATAAAAAAACTCATACCTGAGACGTGAAACACGGATTCGCTCTCTAGTTTACCTCAGCACTCCCCAAGCATCTCCGACCAAACACCTTGGCGGATCGATGCGTCGCAGCTAGGTCGCCACATGTTTCTTAATCCGCACACGTTCCTATTTCTTTAGAGGGTCACACAGCACATTTGATCTTTCCCTTTTTCACTCACTTCTCTCAACCTGTTTTTTTCCAAAAAAAACCACAAGGAAAGGAAAGCTTATGGACCTCAGTGCTCCAATTACTAAATTTTTCTTTATAATTTCCTATTTTTATTCCATTCGAAAGGAAAACAAATTTTACAAAAAATGGACATGCACTAAATTACTAAAATTCCACGTTAATTATTATGATTTCATTTTTCTTTCTTTACTTCCAATAAAAACAATAAATTGTTTCTAAGAAATGAACAATTTCATTAAATTACTTACTTATTAATTTAGAACTTCATCCTTTTTCGTTTTGGTTAAAAAACAAAGTAACATCTCACTAAATTGTCAAATTATTAATTATGCTCATAATTTAATTTTTACTTTACTTTCATTAACAGAAAACTAATTTATACTAAAAAGAACATTTGACCAAATTTACCAATTATTAATTATACTTATAATTTCATTTGTTTTACTTTCATTAAAAGAAAACTAATTTTTACAAAACAAAAAAAGAGCATTTCACCAAATTTACCAGCCTGGTCCGGCATCATCGGCATCCATCCGTAAAAAGAGATCGATCACGCCGCACGTCCGGGAACGAGGACCGGGGATCCCGTTATCCTTTATCGTCCCAACAGGCTTGTCCCTTCCGGTGTTATATGATCTGCGATTACAACCCAATCTTTCGAGCAGTTTGGGCTGCCCTCGGACAGATCAAACTGAGCAATTGCACATTTCACCACAGGGTGATGATTTTAGTTCGAGCAATTGCTCATTTTATTACATAAGACAATACTGGAAAATATTTTAGTATTTATCTTATGACAGTGGAATAATTCACAGCTCATCCTTCTTTTTCTCATCTCTTTTCTATTTAATTATTCCAGTTCCTGCAACGAATGTAATGAAATCGGTTCATAAGGGATCATCGTTGTTCCTTCGTAATTTGCTGTCGCTGTTAGTTATGTCACGTAAGTGACTTTGTCATAGTGATTTGCCACTTTGATTTCTTTGTCATTGTCACGACTGTCACTTTGACCCCATCTCTAGCTTGAATGACTGCGAGTACTTTTCCTTTTACTATGTACTTGTTGTGTCAACTTACCGAGTATGGCTCTTACCACGGGTGGGCCTTGCCTTGATTAGATCTCTATGAAAGTGCATTAAGGGTTAATTTCTATTATCCGGGTTATCTCTAAGGCCACTAAGGTCTAGTGTTGGAGTATACCGGTAATGTAAGGTTTTTGAGATAAAAAGAAGCGTTATCATTCCTTTCGCCCCACATGTTAGTTCTAACCTACTACTATTAACTACTTTACTGTTCTTTTTCTTGTTGTTTTCTGCTGCTGTATGTGTAGTGCGTGTAGTAGTGTTTGTCTGGCTATTTGCTTTTTTGCTAGGGAACGTCTTCTCTATTGCAGTTGTGTCACTTGACAATGTTGATGTATTATCGTTGCAATTTATTATGTTTGTGGTTGTGTCTTTACAGATGTCTGTTGCTGTCTTCTGGTTTGTAGTTAGCGTGCAATTTTACGTTGATGGTGTGCTGAGGGAAGTATCTGCCGGAGTTCTTTTTTCTGGTGCTCCTGCGAATGGGACTGTTCTATTGGAAAATTTTAAGCATTTCAGCTACCGACATGTACTTTGTTCTCATGAAGTTTGCAATATCACCGTAGTGATCGAAGAAAACTTTCTTGGCTTCATACTTAGTTGGTCCTTCTGCTGCGATTATTGCCTCAAACTCTTTGGCCATGATCCATCTGGAGCGTCTGCTGAGCCATGATCGTTGGCGCCACAGTTTACGCAGTATGATCCCTCACTAGCATGTCCCTTCATTCTAGTCTGACCACTTTCACCACAGATGTCTACTCCTGTTGTTGTAACTCACAAATACGACGGCCGATAAGCATCTAGAATTCTATCTGTGGCCTACATAAGAAAATACCCACACTAACCAAATCTCACCAATTTAAGCCAAAGCCACATCCAAATTGACGACCCCACCACAGACAATCCAGATGTCTCATTCCCATACAACGAGTTGGCATAAGATTTTGAAAGCTCTTTTCAGGAGCTTTTGC
Source organism: Chrysops caecutiens (assembly GCA_963971475.1). Classification (NCBI taxonomy): domain Eukaryota; kingdom Metazoa; phylum Arthropoda; class Insecta; order Diptera; family Tabanidae; genus Chrysops; species Chrysops caecutiens. The sequence goes on along the minus strand of OZ020567.1, from coordinate 57,805,088 downwards.
CAAATCGTTGTTGGGAATTTGAAACTTTGAAGAGCTTGCTCTCTTCAAAGTTTCATTTATTTTTAGGGTGAAAACCGGTTTTGAATTTATTTCATAGATCGCAATGTTCTATGAAATAAATTCAAAACCGGTTATATATTCACGTAGCTACACACACTACCAAAGGGATTGTTGGCAGTGTGTTGGTACATAAATTCTGGTAGAGAATTTTTCAAAAATTCGAATTGAATTTTGTTTCCCAACAACAACAACAATCCCTGTGGTCGGGTTGAATGAATGAATGTGCAGACAAAAATTGGGATATATGATAAAATTAAAATTTTGAATTTTTAGCAGTTTTTTCTATTAGCGGATAAACTAAGAGTCCCGGAGGGTTCATATATATGAACAATCCCCATTATTTAGCTATTTCCTAACATTTTTCCATACACCACCGTTCTCTATTGTGAAAAGTATTTATACAAAAGTTAGGAAATATAACAAACTTCAGATTTTCGATAATTTTCTTATAAATTAAAAAAATTTCGTACTAATGATGAATTATTTGAATGAGTTATTCAAAATTGTCTTATGACTTCAAGATATATACTCGTTATCATCATAAATAAAAATTTGAAGTTGTAAATAGTATAAAAAACATAAAATCCCATGATAACAAAAAGTTATTATTAATTAGCAAATGTTAATTAAAGAAATAGGGATCAAGTCATTTCAAAGTTTAGCTGTTTTCATAAAAATCTATGAATAACAGATTTGTTTCCCATATGCACAATTTCCTAAATTTTTATATTGCAAATTAATCATTTTTAATCAGGTGTTACGGAAAAATGAACAATAATAACATTACAAAATAATGTATCTATTAATGTAATAATATACGTATATAAATAATGATATATAATGTATTGTTTCCAGTAGTACCCAAGTTTCTTCAATAACTAAATATTCTTCGAAAATATATAAATAGCAGCGAATAGTTATCATTTGCTCATTAACTGCTTATTAAATAGATGTTATTGATAAGGAATTTAAAAATATGCACCATTTTCTATTTTTCTACTTTGTTTTTATTTGAATTTTTGCTTATCAATATAAATAATCGAGATACTTTTTGTTAACGTTTAAGAAAAGCGGGCAAAATAGTTATTTTTTAAGCTAGATAGATTTGCATATGGTTCTATCAAATCGATAAATACAACTATGATAAACATATTTTAAGTTTATCAAATGACATTTCAACTAACAATCACAAATTACAAATAAATTACTAAATATGTTTGAAAAAAATTTAAAACTCAAACAATATTTAATGCCCATTAAATGCTATCCATCTCAATAATAAGAAATTTGAAAATGTGAACAATTTTCCATTTCCTTCAATCATTGTAACCATTTTCAGAAAAATATTATAAAATTATGAATAATAATAATAATATGAAAGCACTATAAATGCAAGTTCATTCAAATAATTAAGCAAAAAGTAAATACAATTAATAACTATCAAAAGTTAATTCACAGATTTCAAAAATCTCCCGTTTTCCGGAAATAGTCGAAAAATAGTCATTTTTCATTTTTTTTAAATTTAATTTGCATATTTCATTCCCACAATTAATCAAATTTACCAACACATACAAAAATTTTCATTTTCAACACAAAAAATGGAAATTTTTGAATGTATTTACGTGTACGTGAGTAAATTGTTCTCACGAATATACACACTCAAACAATTTTTGTGTGTGTGAGGGAAACGAAAATTTCAGTAAATGAAAATTCCCATCGCCGAAATTTTAGTTTGCCCCCCCCCCTTTCCCCTTATTTCTACGACCCATTCCCCATATTAAATTCAAACTAGTTGACATCAACTAGCAGACAAATTTCGCTCTCAGAGCGCATAAAATATGCACTCACCAAAAGCTCTTTGTCTGCTAGTTTGATATTTTTGGTGCCGACTCGTTGTATGGGAACGAGACCCGAGACCCATCCCACCATACTTCCACACCACACTCAACTAACCACACTAACCTCAGACACTCACCTAACCTTATGATCCCACCTTCACATGAAAACAAATGAAAATGAGAATGGAAGCGAGTCTCCCAGTGACCTAATTCCATAAGTACGAAAGTACTTTCGGTCACTTACCTCGTATGGAGAAAAGTAATCATTTTCGCTGAAAATTGCCAAACACTCTCGGTCAGTTACCTCGGAAATAGCTGACCCAGGTCCGTTTCGGGTCGATCACCTGATGAAATGGCAAAAGGGAGTTTTGCTACTTCTGCATTTATAGAGAACAATGTGCCAATATAGATACTAATATGCCAAATCAATCAATATGATATTGATTGATTAACAAAATCAAACTAACAGGTGGGGCAATCATACTATAAATAATGAGACACAATCAACGGAAAGTCAGTGATATACTCAACCCGTTTCTGAAGGAAGATTGAAGTCAACTCGATCTGAACACCAGTTCCTGAGTTTTGGCAGCCAACCCGTTCCTGAAGCCGTTCCCGAAGATGAGAGACATCCAGCCGTTTCCAACTAGAGTCAACAAGGAGTCAACAACCAGCCCCGCTAATAACAAGACAAGAAGGGTAACCCGATCAAGTTATCGGCTACCCAAAGTCCTGAACAGCCCTCGAAGGCAGCAGGCATTAATCCGACGACAAATGAAGGTAGCAGAGGAAAACCAGCTTCGAGAAGCTCTAAAGGACCCTACAGCGGGACCGAGACCGATATCCTTGGAGGAATATCGTCGACGACAAGCCGCTAAGTCACGTAAAACTGACGCAATAGCCGATAATCGTCCCCCGAAGAAGACGGGCATGGCAGCACTACCGAAGTAAGGATCTTAGAGTATAACTTGGAATAAGTAAATTTGTATGGAAGTTGGTAAACAGATAGTAATAAAAGTTGGGTTCAAGGGAAGTATGTATGATAAATAAAATAGAGAAAACTGAACAAAATTCTGGACTTTTCAGAAGGAAAATATTAAAATCCCAAGCTAAAGAAAAGGACCCAACACTGTTGGGCAGAATTAAGCTGTGTGTCCAAGTTTCAGGCACGTTATAAATCTTTTGGGGTGTGGTATATAAACTCTCACGTCAGCCTTCCTGAACCCTACCATGACCTGCTTTGGAGGTTCTAGTTGGTCGAAGGTTATAATAATCAGACTAAATTGCCTTGATGTTGCGTTTGCCAGCGTTTGTCCATTGTTGTAATATCTAAGAATGGAATAGCGTTAGTTTCTGGTCAATCCTATCGTCCGACTTGCTAATGAGGTCAGGGCAGGAGATGATTCTCTTGCTGCAATTCAACGTTTCATGTCTAGTCACTTCCACTTTGTACTTGCCTATGTTACTAGTATTAAACAACTTCTCTGCTGTCAGCATGTCTATATCTTTTAATACCAGATCTCCTACTCTGTTAAACGATGCCTTCGACCAGTTCTTCGTGATTTTTCCTGTAAGAAATTCCAATTTAAATCTATTCAGATTAACCATTTTTTTCCCTTTATTTCCAAACACAAAGGCAACTAAACTTGAACCCCTGGGAAGGTATTCTCGTCATTCCTGTTGAAAATTGTTCCCATTACCATTTTCTTAGGCCCGGAACCCTCTCCTTGTGGTGCTCCGCCTACGGATTTACTCACCCCAAGCCCTCTACTTATTGACAATGGTATAAGAAAATTTGTGCACTCAAAATGCTCACAATATAAACGAACTCCACGAAATGATGGTCTCCTGTCTGTTCTTTATCAGATGATCGATTAAGTAATAAACACGAAGTGGAACGTTTAACAAATTGATTTTAATTGTTATTTCACAATGCCACTTAGAACTTAAGTTCTCCAATGTCCGAGGAAATTGTGCTTATGTTCTAATAAATAATCTATTCAAATTATTTGGTGGACTACCATATTTAATAAAATTGACTCGAAACGAAATACCCTCATACGTCGCCTACTCCTTGATAGGTTATCACTGAGTGACTGCGAAGTTACGTTGTAAATTGAATTCGAAAAGTGGTATTACGAACATGTGGGAGGATGAGGCTCCGCACACCACGAATGCGGTAGTGGTTCGTAAAGATGAATTTAGATATAGCATTTTGTTCATGTACAAAGAATCGGACGACCATGGACTGAAGCCGTTCCAAGAAGAAAAGAACTTGTCGGGAAACAGCTGCCCGTTAACTCCACGGGGCATGGGCCAACGGAAGACAACTGCCCCACCCTCATCCACCTCACGAAATCCGCACCGCTCAAATTGTGCGTCCAGGGCAAGTTCAATGGGGCCACTCAGTCAATCGTCCACCCGAACGTCCTCCCCAAGAAGAAGTTAATGAAGTCCGTCCAACCAAGTGGGGCCAGGATTCGTAGTGTGACCGGAGAGTTATCGTCCGTATAACACATACTAAAGGTCACAATCCAACTACGAGAGCTCACCTTACGCCATGCCATGAACGTCACGCATATCGACCACAATTGCCTACTTGGTATGGACTTTTTACAGAAAAACCACTGCTGCCTCGATTTTGCGAAAGGAGTGTTAAAAGTGAAGGGTACTGAGGTCAACTTCGTCGATTTATCACCTCAGCAGCAGGGAGCCGTATTATGTGAAATTACCCGCCTGACCAACGGAACAACTGGGAAATTTACCAATAATGAGGTCACAGAGTATTACCAACGGAGTGATAAGAATGTGGACATAGAACAGCAAGCGCAGTTGTTGGAAGTTCTCGTTTCCAAGGAACATGTTTTCTTGTCACCGCCAACCGATGTAGGCCGCACTTCTCGGCATCAACACCGGATCGTAACTGGAGACGCAACACCCATCAAGCTGCCACCGCGAAGACTACCGTACGCCCGTCGAGAGCAGGCCGAAAACCCATTGCGAGAGATGTTGGAGAAGTCTTAGAAGTGCAAGGAGACGTGATCTACCGTATAAGGAAAGGCAACGGGCCGAAAATCATCACAAGTCCATCGAGACAGGCTTATGCCGTATGTGTCCGAAGAAGGCGAGGTTTAAAACAACAGCCTGACCACCAATTTGAAATGGGTCAGTCGGAACTTTGACCTTTAAAAAGACGGGGGCATTGTAACGTGACATTGCCATGCACAAGCCATGAACAATGACACAACGCCCCATTTCGTAGATCCCGGGCAAAAAGGAAAATTATGTATGGCAATGCGGCTATTTTTGCTAAAACGGAGTAACGATCGTTAGTTACCCAGTCGAAAGGATGCATAGAGCTGTCAATCGAAAGAAGTCTGGGAAGAAACATGCACGCGAAAAATAAGTGAAAATTAATTGAAAACGACAAGAAACTCCGGAGACGAAGAACAACAAACGAAGTGGACTCAGCACCATCAGATTCCGGTGCCAGTAAAGAAATTCATCTACCGCTCGGCAAATTCGAGCACGAGGTAGGTACCAGCAGCACACACCACGTTAAAATTTGTTACAATATAATAAGTATTCCAACTATTTGCGTATGAAGACATTTCTGAAATGACATTCAAGTAGGATATATAACATTATGCTGCTATGGCTTCCAGTCTTATAACGTGTCACAGTCTGGTATAACATCAGTCTCGAGTGGGATTTAAATCCTTCATACCATTTCACGAACATCAAGAATTCACAATATAGTTCGACAGGTATAAACCAAGTTAACACTAAATTTTCTCAAAGAATATGAAAACCATAACGACAAACCGACAAGGACGAATACGAGTTTGCTTACTTTGTGATTTTAATCAATCCTCAATTGTGATTTCTATTATGTGTAATTGAACTTTGTAATAAATCTTTAGAGCGACTCCAATTTTCTGATTGAAATTTTTTTAAAAGTGTTTATATGAGGTGTGTATGTAAAGTTCACAATATAGGAGAACACTAAATATATGACCGCCAAGTTCGACGACGAAAACTGAATAATATTTTGACTTTTGGGAAATTTCTTATGGAATATTGAATAAATTTATTCTGAGAATAGAACGCTTCTAGTGGGTTAACGCAGAACTACATTTTCATTAAGTAAGATCATTCAAAACCTTTTAGCCTGTCTGTAGTTCTGATAAATAAAAAGATTGAATATCTGTAAAGTCGGTTTACGGCCGATAATTTTACGTGAAAACGTCATAAGAAAACATTGATGAAAAATTGCCCACTTTTATGAATTGAATTGAATTATTTTCACTGAATTGTCATTATTTTATAGAATACAAAGAAGGCGCTAATTGAAAATGTAAATTTTTTCAATAAATTTTTTTACTTAAATTATGTAGATTAATTATAAGTAACAATAGGCTATGTATTAACAATTTATTTATTCGCACATACGCGTATTAGTTTGGATTCATGAGAGATTCTTGAAACCACAAAAATACGCGTATGAACGAATCTCTCATGAATCCAATCTCATACGCGTATTAGTTTGGATTCATGAGAGATTCTTGAATCCACACTAATATGCGTATGAACGAATCTCTCATGAATCCAATCTCTTACGCGTATTAGTTTTAACGTATTGCACGAATCTCTCATTCGTCCGCTCAGCTCAGGCGGAACGTGACAATGAGTCACGAGTTTTCATTTGTGCAGCCGGCCATCGATTTATAAGACGTTATCACGTCAAAAATTAACTTTTCCGTTCGATTTCCTCTAACATTTTCTTTAGATGCCATCATTGAAAAGAACAGAATGATTTTGAAAGAAAGGACTTGAACGTCATTAATTTAGGTCAATATATTGTCTCGTTCTGGAGTAGTCACGAAGCACTTAAAAAAGAATAGTAACAGGAGTTCATGATAACTTTAATGGACGTATTAAATTAAGATCTGTTATGACGTGAGAGTATTGTGATTCAATTTTCCGTTAAATAGGGACAATTGAAATTCCGCAACATTTCGAATTCAAAATAGATTTTTACAATCAATTTGTTGTTCTCCTCTAATTCCCTTTAGAAATTAAATGAAATACTTATTTGGTATTATGTGTAAAACTTTGATTTTATTTGGTTTACATGTGTAAAACTTTGATAATGGACTCGAGCTTCTCTAGAAAATTGTTTTAAACTCGAACTAAACACTTGCAACGACACGAATTGATTCAATTCATTTTGATTTATCACTTCAAACGTGTTTTAAAACAAAAGTAAGGTTTCTTCCCCTTTTGACGAAACGATCTGCCCTTTCCACTGCCAACATCAAACCGAACCTGATTTCAGAATTAGATTTATCTATTCAATATATGTTTGTTGAATTCATCAATTTTTTTTAATGGATTTTATAACTAGTTTTACATTTTATTTTACAAATAGATGACCCTATAATTTATTTAATTTTCTTTTTTTTTATTGAATTTCATCTTATCGTTTGCTCAAAACATCTATATTTCAACAACATGTTTGTTAATTTTTTCTGTTTTTTTAAATACTTTGAACTGTCTCTGATTCGAGTGTAGTACCTATAGCCATAATTAAGGAGGGCACTAAAAATGAATTCACACCATGTTTTTTGACATAAATGGAATTACAATGTTTTTTCATATTAACAGAATTACCACGCGGTTCCGTGAATATATTTAAATTTTATCAAAATATGCATTTTCTTAAGTTGGGGTGAACGTGGTGGTTCTTCCACTTTTATTATTATTATTATATATGTTCACACATGATTATATTTGTTATTATTAACTTTGGTACAAATATTATGCACTATACTTACTTACCCTACTTATCAAACGATACCGTTCTCCCGTTCACGTGCTTCCTTCTTTAGCTCGTACTCACGCCTTCCCCCTGCGATCATGTCCAAGTCGTCTCGTGGTTGATATCCCACTAACCACCAACTCCGATCTCACTGCTAACAGAAGTACCACCAACCTGCCTCATGTCAACCCTGGTTGTTACAGTGTTTGCCTCGTAGGTTTCGGCTGGCGCGCCGATATGTGGTGACAGGGTGGAGCGATACTTTATCACTTTTGCGAAGGTGACCTTTATCTTTCTTGACTAAGTCAATTTCATATGATAGTTTCAATCGATCGATGGAATGTATACATTTTTTCCTCTTACTTCTAGTATGTCATACTTTTTCAGGCGTTTCATTATTTGATACTACTAGGGGGGCGCCCCCTGCTCGCTACGCTCGCCAACCCCCGTAGTTCGCTACGCTCACTATAATAGCTCGCGCACGGCACTCCATATTTAGTAGCGTTGTAAGCAAAAAGGTGATTTAGTTCAGACTGCAATAGCAATCGTTTAAGCTCATTCACCACGTCAAGGTACACCTTTATTGAATGAGGCCCCACCTATAGCTATAAAAGACCTAGCGGATGCGGATTTAGAAAGATCTTAAAATTTCCTTATAAACAATATTTTTTGTAAAAATTCGATTATTTCCTGCCAAATGACCTTGCTCTGGTGTTTCAGAAATATAGAAACGCAATCCCTCAAACGATCTAACTCTACTGGCTGCAACATACAATTGTCCATGAGAAAAGACAGGTTGTCTGAGTAAGATTCCTACTTTTTGAAATGTTTGTCCCTGAGATTTATTGATTGTTATCGCAAAAGCCAAAATGACGGGAAATTGAGTTCTTTGAAAGGAAAAAGGCAGAAGTGTACCTGAATAATTAAGGTGTATCCGTGGTATCAAAATACGTGTGTTTCTAGCAACTCCTGTTAAAATCTCACAATCTAAACAATTATTGTGCATTTGAACTAAACGCATACGTGTGCCATTGACCAAGCCATGTCCTGTATTTAAATTACGAATGAGTAAAAGTATGCAATTTAGTTTTAAAATTAATTTGTGGGGGGGAAGCCCACTCACATCAACTGAGTTTAAAAATTCGACTGGAAAATTATTTTGCTCTCTATAATCATCACTCAAGATTTTATCGGAACTCAAATATATTCGTTCCTCTCCGGGCAGACTATCAAGAATTTCTGCATTGATGAAATTGCAGTCTTGGTATTTGGGTGCTAATATAACCGAATTGAGTATATCGTTAGACTGAATGGTTTCAGATACATTGCCATAAGTATCTGCAATCACGGAGTTGCTGCTAACTAAATTAGAAGGAATTTCAATAACGTCTTGTCCGAAATCAGGAAATGTGGGTAAAGTTGCATTACCAAGAGATTTAAGAAATTCAACGAAATCAATTTCATGAGGTAAAGCTCGCATGTTTTGAGTCAAAGTTATTTTGTGGAATTTTGGAAATTCGGACCATGAAGTAAGACAATTCTCAATAAGTGATACACGTGTACCGTGAGATACAACTGGCAAAGTTTGTCGAAAATCTCCACATAGTAAAATAGTCTTACCTCCGAAAAGTTTAGTTGGAGTTCCGCATAAATCGTTTAAAAAACGGTCAATTAATTTGAGAGCATTAAGTGGGCACATTGAGATTTCATCTATGATAATAATAGATGCAGACTTTATAAACTGTGCTTGGGCACTGTTTACAGAGAGGCTTGATACGGAATTCTCTAAAATGGGTATAGGTAATTTGAAAACATTGTGAAGAGTTCGACCTTGAATTAAAAGAGCGGATGCAATACCACTGAAAGTGCACGCAATACACTGTAGGTTCAAAGAATTCAATTTGCGAATAATTGCTGTTTGGACAAAAGTCTTACCACAACCAGCATGAGCTGTAAGGCAAAAAATATTGCAACCAGTATTACTATTTAAAACATCCTGCAAAACTAAATCAATAGCGGAACGCTGTTCGGCATTGGCACTTTGGAACATTTCTTCAAACATTGCTCGTTCTCTTTCTGGATCTACATTGACATTTGTTATAATACCTGATAAAGATTGAGGAATTGGAAGGCCTAGCTGTTCACATGACAAATTATGACTGAAAAAAATTTCCTCTATAACTAATAAAGCACGGTTATATGAATCGTTTTCTGAAAAATTTCTTAAAAAGTCTTCACACATGAAAATTTTGAATTTATTCCACAAATCTAAAGCATTGGCAGGAACGTTCATACCAGAAATAATGGCAAATAACTCTCTTAACTACTGAGGGGACTTACATTCTTTTGCTTCTAATAAACATTCACGCCACTCCCGATCGTTTGATGGGATACCTCGTGCATGTGCAGCAGCTGAAAATGTGGGGTAAACAATGTTACCAACAGTACGCAAATCCTGAAAACAAATGGGACCTCGAACACGAAGCAAAAGTAATCTCAAATGAAACAGTTCAACATCTTTTGGAGAAACATAAAATAATCTAGCAATAGTTCTACCACCCCCTCTTAGACGTTTTTTCCATTTCTTTTCTCTATCTACCCAAACATAATTTATCGGCATCTCTGTATATAGAAGATTGGAGGAATCAATTTGATTGATTTCAAAGAAAGCAGTTAATTTTGTTCTTCTATGACTTTGAAGAGCTTGCTGAACATTTCCTTCCCTAAAAACTACATTTTGCCGTTGAGGCAAGTGACATTCAAGTCGAACTATATAATATAACTGGTAATGCATTGGGTACTCATTTATGCGCCAATTAGCTTCCGTAGATCCAACATAGCGACCGGACAAAAAGCTATCGATTTCATCTATATGAACTTCGCCCTGAACTCCATCACTAACCCTACCGAACTGTAATCAGGCACAGTCGTAACGCTTATAAACATATTTGTATATATATTTTATTCTCTTAACTGTGCTACAAACTTCAAATTTTGGGTGGCAATCAAATGTTGCTAGAAGATATGGATTGTAAGGGACAACATAACGATTATCAACAGATTGGCCACGAACGTCGACTGTTCTACCATTATTACGACGCATATAAACTGGATAGCCATTTACGTTAGCCTGAGTTGTATTGGAAAAGTCTTTAGGAAAGCTTTTGCTGCATTTACCATCTCTCATACAAACGAAGTTAGGATTTAATAAACCACATGGACCGTAAATCATATGTTTTTTGACTAAATCATGAAGTTTTGAGTTAACTGAAATATTTGGAATTTCCGCACAAACAAATTTATCGATGTCATTTATTCTGTCAGTAGAATCTAAAGTAAGTAGGGTATGAGCGTGTGGCAAACCACGCTTTTGAAATTCAATCGTGTATATGAATGCCTTAACTTTTCCGAAAATTTTAGATTTTTCTAGACATTCAATCAATTTTTTCAACTTTGAACGAAAGACACGGACGACAATGTGAGGTTGAAAATCGGACTATCACCAGGCGAAATGTTATTAATAATTTCTGGCCATTTGGTGTTGCATGTCATTGTGATAAAAAGTGAAGGCTTTCCATCATGCTGAACTATTGCCATAGCATCTAAATAATTTTGGTACATACTTCTTGGCGAACCAATAAAAGAAGATGGTAAAACTATTCTACCACCTACCGAATTAACAGAATCATTTGGATGCTGCTGTAAAAAATCTGTTAAGTTATTATATATATCAGCTCGAAGAGTGGCTTGATTTTGTCGAATAAAGTGCAAACGGCTTCCTTCTATACGGACATAAATGTCTACAATCCACTGTAAAAACAATTTCTGTGAAGAATGAAGAATACTGAATTCATCTCGAATAGCCAGACGAAATGATGCATATTGCAGCATTGTAATCTTATTTCGGGGACCAGTAGAAGCATAAGTAGACCTTGTTGAATGTTTCATATTCACGTGCCATCCAGTATCACCATTGGGAAATAATAAGGGATAAGCTAATGGATCTAACGAAGAATCAAGTACCGAAACACTGTGAACAGAATTTGAAGTTTTGAAAAAAGTAATCATATTTCGTTCAAAAGGGGGTTCGCCGTAAACGCTTTCAAAAATGGTTGCAACATCCGTTTGGATTGCATCATTACAACGCCGCATATCTAAATCCTGATTGACTCTTATTACCATACTTACTTCAGCAGCACTGTTTTCAGGTTGCTGACAATACTCAGACATTGTTTTGAATGAGTGGATAAAAGGATTGACCCGATATAACTCCTCTGCTAAAGAACGCATAATTCCCAAACCACATCTAACATTACTTCTGTCACTCATTCTGTACTGAAGAGCAGTCTCAACATCATAAAAGTATAGTTGTGCATAGCATGGTACACGATTAGGCAAATTTCGAACAGCACCAATTCGGTGATAAAATACGTTATGTATTTTGAAGTGATAGATCCCGTTTAAAACATTTTCATCTAATTGAGCTTCTGAGCTCACCATAGCAAATGAAGCGTTATAAGACCGAATATTTGCTAGATAGTTCTGTGTACGTTTTTTGTTGATAACATTAGTTGAATTTACATCTTTCAACAATTTGAGAAAGAAGTTATTGGGCGTCAATGCCGGCAACATTATAATTAAGTTTTAATTATAGTATTGATGTAATTATTGTTTCATATTTCGTTTTAAACTAAGTTTAATTTGGTTCAAATTTAGTTTGTTGAATGTTCAATATGTTTTGTTGAAGTGTTCGCATTTGCTCGTCCGCATTCAGCATTCCAAAATGGGGCTTGGTTACAGTTCCGATAAAGCTAAAATGGGACCTAATCTTTCTAAGATGGGGAAATACATTCACATTCTTATTTACTATTGCTTCCTCTAAATTATTCAATTTTGCGATAGCTGAGAGACAGGTTGATTTTAAAGGCGTTTCAGAGGTCAAATGGTCACACATTTGTTGAGATTACCCACGATTAAAAATATTCTTCCTGGAAGGCTGCTAGATCGTAGTAACTTATTACTTCCCATTCCCTGGTGAACAATCTCGTCATTCCTATTCCTTCACAGTCTATGCCGCCCGTTGAGGTGCTAGGAGTAATTTGGATTCCCAGCTCCGCGCGAGAGGAAGCTGAAACGATTAGAACCGCTATCAGATAAATCCTTGCCCTGGGAACGAAAGGAAGAGATTTTGTTTGGAGACAGGCTAGGTTGAGATATTGTTAGTGGATGAATTTTTTAAGGTCGTTATTATGTACGCGGTTTTCCTTGTTGTTTTATTTTAATGGACGAGTTTTCAGGAGTATTCACCTGAGTTACAACCTAGGGGCCTTGCCATAAAGGTGAGAACTTGTTGTCTTTTCTCCTTACTTTAAGAAGTACCAAATCCTTTTCAAGGTCCGAAATACATCTTGATGACCTCCCGTGGGTAGCAAGTGGAAATATTTTATTATTTGCCCCCTTTCCTTAGGGTCGTCGTAGCACCTAATTGTCTCGATATGTAGTAATGTGTTGATGTGTATCGCGTTACGGATTCTGTCCTTCAGTGTCACTAGGGTCTGTAGTTCCAGTTTCGGAATACTTATGTGTATGTTCCGCAGATTTCTTTCTACAGCAAGGGCTACGAGCAAGGGCTACTCTGGGCATCCTGAGGTGTACAAACGGGGAGAATTACTCTTTTGAGAACAATATTGGATTCCTTGAAAGTAAATATATTTTTTTCGTGGGAGAAATCGAATTCGCTCAAATTAATATTTAGTATGGCGGCTAAACGTCATTCAAGATTAATGTCCCTTGTGGGCACAATAAAAAAATTTGTACGGACAGATTTGGACAGTATAAGAGTGTCGTCAGTTTGGATAAGGGAAGGTGATAAGAAATCGACATGATTATTTTCGCCTTTCTTTTGTGCATCGTGGTGTAGGCTATCAATGGCTTTGGCCTGACTACTTGTTATGGCATATCGAGAGGAGGAGCCGTTCTGTTTCTCCGGTTTATCTTTTTCACTAGTATTCTCTTGCAATTCTGCAGTGATTCTACTTACGGCATCGGCGTTTGTATTGAGTTTCCCTGCTTTGTGGGATATTGTGTGATGATACTGTACTAAGCGGATCTCCATCTCATCAGTCTTGACGAGTGATCCTTTAGGGTCTATGGAGGAGTGATCCTAGGGGCTAATGACGGGTGATACTAGAGAACTTTCGTGGTCGAAATTGCTCCACCGCGTACACAATAGTAAGCAACTCTTTCTTTATTTCGAGTATGTGGTTTCAGCGTCGTTTAGAGCACGACTCGCGGATGCTATGGGGTGTTCAAGAGAACACCTCCTAAGGCTAGATCCCTGGCAAAAGCTGTGAAAAAAATTGTCTTGAAAAGTCGGGATATGCCAAAATGGAGGAGGTTATAAGTCTTTCTTTTAGATTTGTGCAGGCTTTGTCATAATGGGCATCAAATTTAAAGGACGGATAACGGACGAAGATGAAGATGTTGGGTGCAGTTTAATGTCTTGCTCAAAACGCATTTTCGTAGAATTAAGGGTTTTGAGATATTACTGAGGGAAGTCCTTGAGATATTGCATCAAGGTGTATAGGATAGAGTTTCGACTGGCATCGAGTATTAATACCTGAACCCCATAATCAATTTGTGCATTGTATCTGGTCAGAAAGTCGTCACCTAACTAACGTTCATATTGCCATTGCAGGGGCATCGCTCAGAATTGGGAATGGATATTCAATTTTGAAAGCTGCACATCCATGGTGTAGCTCACTTATTATGAGACCATCTGTGAAAGTAGATTGAGAAAAGACCGTATTGATATGGCAAATGATTTCCCTGTAATACCTGCTACCAGGTTTCAAGGACTGACTTCGAACTCAACTGATCTCCGCTTAGGTATCTATTAAGAATTCGAATTGTAAAGGCTGACAGACACATTAGAGGCTAGGGTGAGGGTTACGGATGGAGGTCGTACTGTGAAAAAGAATTTTATCTTTGAGCGTTATGAAGTTGATTCGGATTCCAATGTACGTCGGTCTTTTTGCGAAGAAATTCTTCGGGTCACCTTTCTTCTTTCCTTTTGAAGCCTGAACTTACCAGGCATTTTGAGTTGACCAAAGGAAGTAGAGATAAAATAAAACGATTCGAAAGGATTTGAAGTAATAAAGAGAATTATTTTTATACGGATTTGATAAAGTTCTTTAAGCGCTAAGAAAATTTACAGGTCAAATTACATACAGCCAGTTTAAATTACAGTAAACCGTATTTAGAAAAGAATATAGGATGATCGAGCAGAATTGCAGTAAAAATCAACTGTAAATGGAGAACAATTTGGCTTTTATACAGGGATGCCGTAGAAAATGTTTCTCACGCCGTGTAAACAGCAGAAGCAATCGCGACACACTTCACTGCATGATGATCGCGGTAAACTTCACGAAATTAATAAATAGAATAAGTTAGTTTTAGAATTGGTCTTTTAGTCTGTAAAATTTAGTCGAACAGTCAACGTTTTGGTTGAATAAAGTAATATTTTTCGAAATATGGTGCCGAGACCCGGGAAGCGTGGTGCAATTTTATCGTAATGGTTTTCCTAGTCCGCCCTAGTTTTCGCACGCAGCTGACGAAATTGGTGAAAGCCAGAAAAGAATATCTTTCATTAGCAGAAACGTAGATCAACAACGAGAATAATATGGAAAATGTGGTCGAAGAATGTTCACTTTACCTACAGCGGATAATGGTCGTGCGAAACAACCTCGTACAAGCAAATGCTGTGCTCCGCGCTAACCTCAAACCAGACGACTGTCAACGTGGGGCTGATTCTATATCTGATTATGATGACAAAGCGGTCAGGTCGACTAGTCGCCTAAATTTGCGGTTAAAAAGAGCACGTGACTTGCTAAATAAGGCACCCCGTGTTCAAAATTCCAGTAGCGAGTCACGTGATGCTCGATAAAGTTTCGCAAAGCTTCCTCGGCTGTCCTTAAAATTCCTGAGATGAAAATTGGAACAGCAGTGGAACTTCTGACGTCAACTGGGACGAAAAATTTAACTCGTTGTTTCTGTAAAACCACTGCTCAATCCTTCCAGGACTGTGATTGTAAATGGTCACTGATTCAGCAAAAGGAGATCCTAAAAGAGGAGGGTCGATGTTTTAGATGTGACACAATGCCCGAAAATGCCGTCAATCAATAAGGTGTAAGAGATGCAAGAATGAAGACGCGACAAGTATGTGTGATCCAGAATATTATAATCATCAATCTATCAATTCTCTCGGCGGAAATCTTGGAAGTGATCGAAAAGCAACGAACCTATGTTCCGTCAATTGTTCTTTGCCTACCATTTTTGTGCAAAGACTGCGCGCTATCGTTCCGTTTCCACCAAAAGAAAGAGGTTTCACTGTGCGTATGATTTAAGATGGTGGCAGCCAAAGAACGTATGTAACCGATGATTTTTCTCAAAAAATGACGTACACGATGTTGAGCTGTTGATGTGTAGCTTATTAAAGGGTTACATACAATAATGAAGCAGTTCGCGTCTCGTTTGTAAGTTCTAGAAACAGAGTAACGCAATTAAAGGTGAAAGAAGCAGATGAATATACTCTTCCAAAACTAGAGTTGATTGCGACGTTCATAGCAAGTAGGTTAGCAGCATATATTCAACGCACACTTAAGCTGCAATTTACGAAAACTTTTCTCTGGTCGGATTCGAAAATCGTCATCGCCTGGATAAAAAACAACAAACAACGTTTTAAACCATTTATTGAGAATCGAGTTATTGAAATTAAAAAATTAGCGCAAACATTTATATGGAGCCATTGTGTCGGCACTCGTAAACCACCCTTACTTATAATAAGAAGCAAAATCACTCTTCTTTTCTTGATGGACCGGATTGGCTCACCGTCCTCAAATAATTGGTTAAATAGTGATTTTTCTCTAAGTTATTCAGATGTGTTTTTGCAGGTTGCAAGTAAAGTCATTGACAACCATGCACTTTTTCCTTTGGAAAGATTTAACCACTACTCACCAATATTACGAATAACTGCTTAAGTTTTTCGGTTAGCTTATCGTAAGCAAAAGCCTTCAACTAAAGGAGATTTACGGCAAAGGAAATATGAGAAACGAAAACTTATTAGATAAAATATGTACAAACTCAATACTTCTCCGATGAATTAAATTGTTTCAATGCAGGTAAGAAAATTCACGGTTCATTCACTATCCTATTGCTGCAACCTTCATCCATGAGAAAGGTATTCTACGAATGGGGGCGCGCCTTCAGGAATCTGGTTATGATTGCAATGAAATATATCCTATCATATTGCCAAAATCTTCATATTTTTCGAAGCTGCTTGTTAGATTATTAATGTTAGATAATCGTCATTTAGTAAAGAAGGTCGTACGGCAATGAATTCGATGCATAAAATTGAGAATCTCTCCAGCATCGCAGCCATTTGAACCGTTACCAAAGGATCGTCTCCACATGACCAGAGTTTTTGACACTACAGGTATTGATTTTGCTGGCCCGCTGGACGGTAGAGTAACAACAAAAGGTGCATTAACGACACAATTCCATATAATGGATCTTACTTGCACCGTGGTACGTGCTGTGTATATGGAGCTTGTTCCGAATCTGACCGCAGAAGAATGCGTAAGCGCTCTTCAACGTTTCTTTTCACGTTAACCTTGAAGAATCATTTCAGATAACGCAACAACCTTCAAGCGAGCAGATTTCGAATTTCGGTCGGTGGAAACAATTTTGAAGTCCAAACGCATTCAAAACTTTGCGTGCTTCAAAGATATCAAATAAGATTTTATTGGGGAGAGAGCTGCCTGGTGGGGCGGATTCTAGGAGCGCCTTATAAAATTATAAAATTAAAATTTAAAATAAAGGACATCTTGAATGCACAAAATGAATGCAGTTATATCATGCAACGCGGCCAAGGACTGGAACTCTCCCCACCAAAAAGGAAGGCTGGGTAAAGGAAAATGTGAAAATGATATTACGATTTCAATTATTCGTGTTAATATTATATCTTTATATTATTTTCCTGTTTGGGTGCTGATTTTTTACTCACGTCACATAGCCAATGACCTTCAGGGGAAGAATACGAATCTAATGATACCTCACTCTTCAAAATCGATCAAGCCATTTGATTCACAAGAGGTAAATATTAGCTTAGCACACTGCGGGAATGAAGGTCAACGTCCTCCATATTGACTTTTAAATTCGTCATATAGCAAATGACACTCGGGGGAAGAAAACGAAAGTAATGACACCTCACCCTTCAAAATCGGTCAAGCTGTTTGAGCTACAGGAGGTAAATATTAGCTATGCACTCCGGGGATGAAGGCTCACGTCCAACATATTAATTTTTGCTGACGTCTCACAGACTATGATACTCGGAAGAAGAGTACAAATCTAACGAGACCTCAATCTTCAAACACGATCAAGCGGTTTGACCTACAGGAGGTACATATTGGCTATGCACACTCCGGAGATGTACATAGGTTTACGTCCGCCATATTGACTTTTGAGGTGAAAACTACTTTCTTCTTGTTGAGTATGTACATTGGTAGCCAGTCTAACGTTCTTGTGTTACAAAATTCCGTCATATTTCAATCGCTAATACATAACTTCGAGACTAGTAATGCGAAAACAACGATTGAGGCCACAATCGATAGCGCATTTTTGTTCGTATATATTCTACACCGTTCGCTACGCCCGTGACGTCATCGGGCTAGTGTAAGCGCCTAGGCGTGTTTGTTGTTAAGTAGCGTTGTGTTAAGAAATTAATGAGTGTAGCGTAAATACGCGTCTAGTTAGGACGTTGATTTGGAAATCACTGTAAACAGCTTAAATGAAATAAAAATAAAAATTAATTAAATAAAAAAAAAATAATTAATAATTAATTAATTTAATTAACTTAAATCACGGCGCAAGACAATAATCTTCGGACTTATCTATTCTGTAACCGTAGTACTCCTTGTAACCATTATATTGAGGAGATTGATAATTAAAGTACATATAAGAACGAAGCACTTGTTAGCACTTGAATATGAGCACAAAGATTATCTTAGATTATTATTTAAACGCTTGGTTTAGAAATTTCATATTTCCATATATATATCAAAATGTGTTTAAGGAGTATCTGAGTTAAGATTCCTGGGATATCAAATTTCTGAAATAAAATTTATCCTTCTCAAGAGAGAGTTAAGCCAATCTTAGAATTGGAATTGGAAATCTTAGAACTAAAAACATTGAAAAATTTTGTGGAATATTAGATTATCAACTTATCAAATGTTTATTGCAAAATTAGTCAATCCTCTTATTCCAATATATGATCACATAAAATTACTTAAACTTACAAAATAAAGAATCAATATGGCCAGAAATCTGCATAACAGATTACTCAGAAGTACAAAAACAATTAGCTAATGGAACAACGTTTGATCATCCTTAACTGATGGTATATTATGCATTTATACTGGTTCATCTTTAACGTTCATCGGCTCAGTATTAGAACAAAAAACGGATCTCAATGGGAACCTTTAGCGTTCTCCTCAAGGAAATTATCAGATATCGAAAAAAAAGTCAACATTTGATCGAGAATTACTTGAATTATGTATTAGATGAAGAGTAAGACTTGAAGCGTCTCAGTCTCATCAACATTTATTCAATGTATTTACTATTTAGTTTTTTTTTTCACAAGGATCCAAAAGAGGTATACGTCTCTAATCACAAAGAGAAAAAAAACCGAAAGGCGTCAAGATTCGCGCCGTAGATTTTCTGTGAAAACTTTGGGATAAAATTAAAATATGTGTTTCCTATTAGTATGTTCTTAAATCAATGTCTCTTATACAATGGTTATATAGAGCGGTACGGTGACAGAATGGATAAATCACAAGTTAACTTTTTAACGCCATTTTTTCATTGCTTCTTCGATGCTGCCGTATCCCCGACACTTGATCGGCATTGGGAATCTTAGGTTTCAAAAATTCGTTTTAATGCAAGCTTTCTCTGATTTGCGTTTAATTAAATTCCGCGCATATTTATGACACGTACAAAACGATAATTTTAATTTTTCTCAGTTTTCACTTTGATACTTTTTTTTACTTATATTACGGCATATATGTTTATTGCCTTGCTTTAGGTCCTAAAAGCTCTTTTAAAGCTCTCTGCAATGGCAACCAAATCTACGTCCTAACGAGTTCTCACGCTTCCCTCATTTACAGTTTTACTTCACGGGCAAAACAACCGCTGCACGGTAAACAAGTACAAGCATGCTCTATGCATAAGGTTCTCGATCGTTGTTATCGCATTATGAGCGTCGTAGTTACTGTATATGTTACCGCAAGAAAGTTTGACTGCCTATCAGCTTAATTAACGTGCGAAAAGACGTTTTCACGTCAACAAAATTATAATAAGTGTTTCGTACTCATGTGTTCTTTAATTATTAATCTCTTAAATACAATCTTTATATATAGTAGTAGGGTTACAGAATAGATAAATCACAAATTTATTGTTTTGCGCCGTTTTTTCATATTTTCTTCGATGCCGCCGCAGCTCTGACAATGGCTCGGCACTAAGCATTTTTGGTCTTTTAAATTCAGTTGGATGCAAGTTTTCTTCGATTTGAGTTTTTTTTTACAATTCGGTGCATATTTACAACTCATATGAGACGACATCTTTCACTTTTTTTCCATTTTCAAATTCATTCCAATTTTTATCTATATTTTGGCCAATATTTTTATTGTTTCGCTTCAGGTCCTGGTACATCTTAACAAATCCTTTACAATGACATCCATATCAACGTGCTGGCTTAACGCGTTCTCACATCACACTTATAAATAACTTTACGCAACGCTAAAAACAACAATCATGTCGCCGCACAGTAAATACGTACAAATATGTTCCATCCACTGTGACCTCAACCGTTGTTATCGCTTTCTTAGTCTCGTAGTTATTAGCGATTGAAAAATTACGGTGTTTCGTAACACAAGAATGTTAGACTGGCTACCAATGTACATACTCAACGACAAGGAAGACGTTTTCACGTCAATACCCACACAAAGGAAAAACTGCTGACAACTTTAGTGTGGATTGAAATAAAAACAAATTCAGATTAACTATTTATTTATTTGATCCATCGCTTAACTTTTTCACACTTAACTTAACTTCACTTTATCTTAAAGATTCAAACTAAAGCTGAACTTACTGGACTTACTAACTGAATCCAACTTTATCAGAACCAAGACCCTTTTAAATATTTTTTGTTTTTATTTTGCCCATTCCCCAAAACCGTGGGAGAATGCAAAGATTCCACGTTCCCATGTCAACGAAAACATTTCCACAATTCTCATGAAATCATCATTCGTCTACACAGGTCGGGTTTCCAAACTTTTGAAACACCGTTTTGTGAATCAAAAAAATTTAAGTTTTAAGTATTTTTTGAAATATAACGAAATAGTGATAAGAATCACATGTTTCAAAACATGACTTTAGAAACAACAATTTAAGAAAATGGGAGGGATTTTGGGGATAATTGAGCCTCTACGGACTGATTTTGTTGTAACTACTTGCAATTGATTCTGCAATAAAACATTCCCGTCCGTAGAAATTTTACTCTTTTTCCGATCATAATCTCTTGACAACTTTTCAAAGACTAAACAAAGCCCGAGACAAACAAACCCCCTAGGCTACGTCGCTCAATTCACCAATGACATTCGGTTTATCAAAGGTATGGACAACATTCTTGCGGCCTTCCTAACATTTCTTCACAACAAGATAAAAATTTTAATACCAATGGATACACGATCTGCAAAGCAAATAAACATATTTGTACCAAAAGCCTTAGACACTTTCAGAGAAGTATTCATTAAAACAGAAGAAAAATTCTCTTAATTGGTGAGTCCATATGAAGAACCCTATAGTGATACTAGACGTTTGAAAAAGATAATAATTTATTGCTGACTACAAAGGAAAACGTACACCAATTAGTATTGACAGACTTCAACCAAAAATTTTAGACATTAAGAAAATAAAGCAAATAGGGGTGGAATATATGGAATCCTCCCTCAGTAAAACGCTCAAAAAACACCTTAAATATAAAAATCATAGTAAGACTTAGTGTGCTAAGTTTACATGGTAGTTGGCTTTGGTGTTTAGTATTAATCCAAATTATAGATTTAAAAGTTAGGATTTAGTTAGTGGTGAAGGCCAATGGGTGTGTTTAAAGTATATAATAAAATAAAATAATGGTTAATAACATTGTAACTGATATTTTATGTTTATTTATAATGATAATAATATATAAGTAATATACATTGATTTGGGAAATAGGACCCCGTACTGCTGACTCCGGTTAAGTGATTCACCAGAGTGAACACTTTTTGTTTATTCAGCATATTTGAGATTGATTATAGTACATATCAGGGTTGTTGCTGATGCAGGTATTTACTGTATCTGCGGATGCAGATATTAATAAATTACTTAAATAAAGCATATACTACAATAAAATTAGTAGCAAATGAGACATGTTATATTGAATAAAATATAGTCATACTAAATAAGGGTATTGTTTTTATTTAACAAAATATTCTATACCTCGATTGTTAAAGTATACATATATTTTATGTATTTTTTTAAGGGCAAACATTCAAACATATAATTTTTATTTATCAAGAACAAGATGATAACTACCATTTTTAAGTTTTTTATTATAAGACATAATATTTGAATTAAATTCATGGCAAGTTATATTTCACAAACGACAGCTTAGATGCCTTTTCAGCTTGTGGTCTATTTCGAGAAGGCTTGTAAATAATTCCGGCACTGCTGAACAATTGTTTACTGGATTTAGATGGCAGGAAACTTTGAGCCAGTGCAGATAGTTCTTTATAAGTAGTTCTACCACGAATTCTCAACCAGGCAATTGGATTTCCTAACTCAATAATTTTTTTTCTTTGCTGTATTGCTTCAGCATCGATACCAGAACATTCTTCTTCATCACTTGAATCCATCATAAGTTTAAGTTTATTTTGCAGAGTAAGTCCATAAGCACTGCTTGTTGCGGACTGTTCTTCGCCTCTTGTTTCTCTAAGTGCAGCAGTTCCTTACCTCTTAGCGGATAGTGAGTAAATTTCGCATGCATTGCACAGCCTTAGAATTTCAGTCTCAAATTTTTTTTTTGTTAAATTCGCTAAAGAATTTTGTTTTATAATGGGGAGCCAAGAAGGTAGAAAAAGTAATTTAAGAATTATCATTTATATCAGAAAATTTTAAAGCAATAATTTTTTCAAAGCTGTCATGAAATGTGTTACCGCCTCGAAGTTCTCTGTTTTAATTAATCGTTCGTCAAGTTTTCTTATAATACATGAATGAGTGAAATGACTGAAGAACTCAAGGCATTGGGCCCAACAAATCTACTAAATTTTGCAATAATTCTCAATTTTGAATTATTTCCCTACTAATTCTTTGGGTAGAATCGCTGGTTGGCAATGACCATATACTGTATATACTCAATGAATCCCTTATTTTTACAAATCTCTCTATCATATAAAAATAACTATTCCACCTCGTGACGCAGTCTTCAAAGACAGGTAATTTAAGTTGATTGAGTACCTTCTTTATTAATGAGGTATCTCTGCTTATATTACCTCGTTGCCACGGAGCGTCGACGGATTGGGTCGAACCACACGTTCGATGATATTAGAGCATTCTCACGCAACGTACGCTCGCGTAAAAAGTTCAAATTTTAACATTTATTTCGTTGACAAGTTGCAAATTTTAAAAATGACGTGAGAACAGTAATATTATATCTCTATTTTTAGAGTATTTATCGTACGTATTAACAACGCGTAAGAGAAAAATAATTATCAAAATTGAATTCTACATAAGAAAACAACAATAACAAGCAATAAAGAATGACTTTGACGTTTCTGCGTTGACGAAGTGATTCACTACCTATTCACACGCAACGAATCATTAGGTCGAACGACTAGGTCAGGATTAAAAGTGCAAACCACTTCGTCGACGTGGTTTTTCATTCGCACGGTCGAAAAAGTGGTTCGAACCATTACGCAGTTGTTCGGTGCGTATTTACCTAATTTATTCAATATTTCATGCCAACGTATTCAATATTTTATCTGTACTTATCTTTTCAATTGGGTGTCTTTGCTAATTACAGGATAACCTTGCAAATTAAATTTGAGTGAATATATTTACATACAGAATACTAAATAACTAGACTGGCGAAGCGCAAAACCCAATGTTATTATTTAGCAGTTCCTATTAACAATTTTCTCCATGTTAATTTCTTAAACAGTTGACTTCCTTCAAGATCTTTACGTCGTTTATATATTTATATTATGGTTTGAAGGTCGTAGAATTATTTTACTGTTTGTAGGAATAACAGATGAATTGTTTATCTGTAATTAACAAAAATTTTATTATTTTGTAGAAAAATGCAGCATGATAACTTATAATAATAATTAATTCTACCTGTAATTAACACAGAAACAACTTTCAATATTAATTATTACTCACTGCTGTTCTTTGATTACTTTTACAATTTCTTTTTAAATTCATTATTCCTTATACGTGTGCACTTCGTGCAGTTAATAATCATTCTGATGCCACGTGTGAATTTATTCGATTGTCTCTAGAACAGTAGGAGGTCTAGCCTACCTACCTGATCTATATGATAAGATACCAACTTGGTCTATACGATACGATAAGATATTTATGGGCTAAATTCAATTAGATTAAGAGGATAATTTCCTTACAAGTAGGTAAGTAATCCTCCTCTACGATCAGTTTCACAGCTCTGCATTTGAAGTACCCGCCCACTGTTCCTCCACTTCACTGGTTTCTGCCACCCGGGTGTGCTTATGAAACCTCTTGGTGATCAGCTTCCTTGTCAGGCTTAATAATCTCGTGATAGAGTTCGGGCTGTGTATCCTGTATATTCCACTCTTTACTTCAAGCTCTTCTCTCAAACACTCTTAGACGGGATTCACCCAATGTGTTTAAAGTCCACACCTCAGAACCATAAGTCACTACGGGTCTGGTTAGAGTTTTATATAACCTTATCTTGGTTTGCCGTGCGAAAAGCTTTGATTTAAGCAGATTTATTGTCGAGTAATACGCTTTGTTACGAGTTTGAATTCCTTTGGCTATCTCATGTCTTACCAGATTTCCACTGTTGAGATTGGCTCCCAGGTATGTAAATTCTCTAACCCCCTCAAAATTGTGCTCACCTAAAGTTATGTTCTGATACCATCTTCGTGCTTGGGATGCACGCATTTTCATATATTTTGTTTTTTCAATATTTATCTTGAGGCCTACTCTCCTTGTTGCATCAGCAAATGCTTCTAACATTTCCCTCAGTGCTGTTGAATTCGGGCAATCAGAACCACATCACCTGCATCCAGGCAATCAGAACCACAAATTTGTCTGAGCTTTGTGAGTATTGTGCCCTTTAAGGTTAAATAATACTCCCGATAGCGCATCTCCTTGCAGTGGATATTTGGAACCTCAGTGGATATTCCAGTGGATATTTGGGCACCTTGACAAGTCTTATTAGTTTTTTCAGGATTCCGAACTATTCTACCACACTAGACATACTCTTCCTGTCAACGCAGTCAAACGCCCTTAAAAAATTAATGAATATCATGTGGAGATCTCTGTCATATTCGTATGATTTTTCAGTAAGCTGCCTCACTACAAATAGTTGATTAGTTGTGCCTCTGCCAAGTCTATATCCACATTGGTATTCTCCTACTATTTCCTCACTGAACACGCTTAACCTTTTTAATAAAACTTTTGAAAAAATTTTATATGTGACACTCAACAGAGAAATTCCGCGATAATTTTTACAATTGAGTTTATCACCCTTTTTGTACACTGGACACACTATGGCCAGATACCATTCTTGTGGCATCTCTTCAAATTCCCAGATGAGCACAACCAGTCTGTGTAGCCTCTCAAATAGCTGATGTCCCTCATTTTTTAACAGTTCAGCAGTTATAGAATCCTCGCCAGGTGATTTGCCCTTCCTTTGAAACTTGAAGGCTACTTCTACTTCTTGAATTGTTGGAGGCTCGAAATCAAGCTCTGTAGTGCTAAACTGCACATCCTCCATGAGACCATCTACGCTGTCCACACTCATGAGCTCCTTAAAGTGTTCCGTCCATCGCCTCATCACCTCCTCTTCCTCACTTAAAATTCGTCCTTGCTTGTCCTTTAAAGCGTTGAGTCTTGGTTGAAATCCTGTTCTCATTGTTCTTACAGCTTTATAAAACTTTCTTGTTTCATTATTACATTCACATTCTTCAATTTTTTCTGTTTGTCGCTTCATATACATTTTCTTTTTCTTTCTTATTATTTTATTTGCTCTTTTCCTGCTTTTCCGATAAGATTCATTTGTTGTTCTGGTTCTCCTCTGCAGCATTAACAACCTATTCCTATTTTTAATTTTTATGGCGTCGATACATTCTTGGTCATTTCTTGCCAATGAAAACCGTTTTCTCTCTAATAACTTCTCCCTGCACCCGCTGGTTCGAGAATTACTTCTTTGGTGTCCTTCGATTCTTGCTCTATGTTTAGTGCTTGTTCTCCTCGGCTTTCTTCATATTTTCTTGCAATTCGTTCCCCATACTTTTTCTTTGTAAGTTCATCATTCAACTTGTCCGTATTCCATCTTGTTCTATTCTGTACTCTCATGTTATTAACATTTGCTAATCTCTCCCTACATTTTATTTTGACCAAAAAGTGATCCGAATCACAATTTACACCTCTAGACGCTGCTACGTCCTCTATTGATGTTGCATGCCTTCTAGAAATGAGCAAATGATCTATCTTATTCACAACTCCTGAACCAGGGACTTTCCAGGTTCCTTTGCCAATACAGCAATTAAAACAAATATATACTCATCGGGTTTGTTTGTGGGATTTGGTAAAAGCGTTAAACATACTAATTTTTTTAAAATTAAAAGTGAAAACCTGAAAAATTCCTTTTTTATTATATTTATATATGTCAGACAAATGAGTTCCGACAACTATATGTCGTCTTTCTCAGTTGCAATTACAAACATAAGAAAACATGGCAATATTGCTTATAAATTTAGCGAACAGGTCAATTTCTTAAAACAAGTCATTAGTTAGTTTGAGGAGTGGTGAATCGCACCACCCATTGTTGTCGTTGAGAAGTAGTGAAATTAGAACTAGAATAAAAAATTATAGAATGAAAAGTGAAATATAAAATAGAAACACATAGAATTGGAAAAAAGATAGGAAATATACTGAGTTAAAACTAAAATAATAAAGATAAAAGTGATTAATTAGAACTATCACTTCCCATCACTCTCTCAGAGTTGTTACGTGCAGTTCCCTCTTGCGCGTTGGGCAAATGCCAGAGTGAGTGATCTTCAGTTGCCGCACTTGCAATTGCCTCTGAAATTACAGGCATTTCAATCGTATAAAGGTGAGTACGTTTATAAAAAGTGACAAAAAGCAATCAACAGTGCTTAAGTGCAAAGGACAAAAGATCGTGCGTCATAAATCAACAATCAACAAGGATCATCACCTTCTTCTTTATCACGCATCCAAATAAGGACTCTACCACTCATCTCAATTTTCTAGGATTTTTAGATTTCTTTTTGACGTAAAAACGTCTTTCTTCTCGTTGGGTATGTACATTGTTCGCCAGTCCAACATTCTTGTGTTACGAAACACCGTCATTTTTCAATCGCTAATAACTACGAGACTAATAAAGCGATAACAACGGTTGAGGTCACAGTGGATGAAGCATATTTGTACGTATTTACTGTGCGGCGTTTGTTTTGCCAGTAACGTCATCGAGCTAGTGTAAGCGCCTACGCATCATTTTTGTTTTTAGCGTTGCGTAAAGTTATTTATGAGTGTGACGTGAGAACACGTTAAGCCAGAATGTTGATTTGGATGTCATTGTAAAGCATTTGTAAAGATGTACCAGGACCCAAAGTAAAACAATAAAAATATTGGCCGAAATATAGATAAAAATTGGTATGAATTTGAAAATGGAAAAATAAGTGAAATATGTCGTCTCATATGAGTCGTAAATATGCACCGAATTGTAAAAAACTCAAATTGGAGAAAACTTGCATCAAACCGAATTTAAAAACCAAAAATGTTTAGTGCCGAGCCATTGTCAGAGCTGCGGCGGCATCAAAAAAAATATGGAAAAACTGCGCAAAACAATAAATTTTTGATTTATCTATTCTGTAACCCTACAACTATATATAATGATTGTATTTAAGAGATTAATAATTTAAGAACACATTAGTACGAAACACTTATTATAATTTTTTTGACGTGAAAACGTCTTTTCGCACGTTAATTACGCTGACAGGCAGTCAAACTCTCTTGCGATAAAATATACAGTCAGAATTCAATCGCTTATAACTACGACGCTCGATAACAACGATCGAGAACCTTATGCATAGAGCATGCTTGTACGTGTTTACCGTGCAGCCTTTGTTTTGCCCGTGAAGTCATCGGGCTAGTGTAAGCGCCTACGCGTGATTGTTGTAGATTAACGTTGGGTAAAACTTTAAACGAGGGAAGCGTGAGAACGCGTTAGGACGTAGATTTGGTTGCAGAGAGCTTTAAAAGAGCTATTGGGACCTAAAGCAAGACAATAAACATATTTGCCGCAATATAAGTAAAAAAAGTATCAAATTGAAAACTGAGAAAAACTAAAAATATCGTTTTGTGCGTGTCATAAATATGCGCAGAATTTAATAAAACGCAAATCAGAGAAAGCTTGCACCAAAACGAATTTTAGAAACCTAAGATTCCCAGTGCCGATCAAGTGTCAGAGATACGGCAGCATCGAAGAAGCAATGTAAAAACGGCGTTAAATAGTAAACTTGTGATTTATCTATTCTGTCACCGTACCGCTCTATATAACCATTGTATAAGAGACATCGATTTAAGAACATACTAATAGGAAACACATATTATAATTTTATCCCGAAGTTTTCACGGAAAATCTACGGCGCGGACCTTAACTTCGCCTTTCGGTTTTTTGTAAAAACTTTTGTTTCATTGCTATTAGATATATTAAAATTGTATAGATTAAGATTTTGTTGTAGTATCCAAAGATATATTTATAATCAGATGCATTCAAAGTACCATGCAATAGTAATGAGGCTGATCATTTAATTGCAAATTGCGGGGATCCAGAAACATTAAATGATTTAATAAGTTTATTCAAAAATTCTTTCGCTAAATCTTTTAATGTCGATCGTGCTCGTGATGAGCTAAATTCGCTGAAACAGAGTGAATCTGTTTAAGCTAGGGCAAGTGAAATTTTGAGTCGCCGCTTAGAAACATCGAAGGAAAAATATAATTCGCAAGAACGTGTTAATGTCATGCTTAATAATGCTGCAGTTACTGGATTTGTTAGAGGATGAATAAATTCAACGCATAATGCTATTTTGTATCGGGAAAAGCCTACATCATTCACCAAAACTGTCGATGATGCATCTGCATTAGAACGTGAAACTGATAAATCAAATACCCTTATAAATTATAATCCAGTAAACAGAAATCAAATGTATAATCATCCAAATATAGTATTTTGACAACAGACAACGCTCGAGTCTGTTATTAATGTCGTAAACCTGGTCATTTTCGAAAAGATTTGTTGTAATTACTGTAGAAGAACAGGTCACATTTAAAAGTTGTGTTGGAAAAATATAAGGACACCATGAAACAAAATGAGGAATTGATGAAACCCAATAACAATTGAAATATTGTTTCGAGGCAGTCGTAAGATAATACCAAGACTTTAAATTCAAAACCAACTTCATGACAGGTAATGCGTTCACAATATACAGGATTAATTACGAGCTCCAAATAAATGATTTGTCACTATAACCTGTTATTATATTATACAATGTTGATTTTAGAAATAATAAAAAAGTTAATTTAAAAAAACCAAGAAACCCGCCTGACTGTAAAACAGAACTAAAAAGATGTAAACAAGACACATTCATAATATCTTATGTATTGCTAACATAAGTACTGATGTACATACATAGGTATTTAACTGGTCACTATTTGTAATAAACAGACAAAGAATAACTAATTGGAAATTGGAGACCTACACAGACTAACCAAACAATATGATAGCCTCCGGCTCTCAATTAGTTATTCTTTGTCTGTTTATTACAAATAGTGTCCAGTTAAATACCTACGTACATCAGTACTTCTGTTAGCAATACAATATAACTTTAGGTGCACTCACTATCAGCATGACACAAGTACAATTTTAATAGTACTGATTTATAGATTTAATTATGAATGTGTCTTGTTTACATCTTTTTAGTTCTTTTTTACATTCAGTTGGGTTTCTTGGTTTTTTTAAATTAACATTTTTTATTTTTGGCTTTTTACTTTAATATGAAGTCGGAGAATAAGTATTGCTACCTGCCTTTAGGCAAGTTTATAATGTTGTAAGGAGCTTTCTGCTGACGTCATATAACTTATGCAAACTATAGAGATGAAGGTTTACGTCCGCCATATTGTGTTTTGGCTCTCGTCACATAGCCTATGGCTCTGGGGGAGGGAATAGGAATATAATGGCACCTCACTCTTTAAAATCGGACAAGGGGTTTCAGCTACAGGAGGTAAATATTAGCAGGTAATATCCACCATATTGATTTTTGCTAACGTCACATGGTTAATGATACTCGGGGGAAGAATGCGAATCTAATGACATTCCACTCTTCAAAATCGGTCCAGCCGTTAGAGGTACAGGAGGTAAATGTTAGCAGGTGAATATTAGCAGGTAAGGTTCGCGATTTTGAGTTTTTGCTAACGTCACATAAATTTTGCCACTTGGAGGTAGAATGCGAATCTAATGACACCCCATTCTTTAAAATCGGTCCAGCCGTTTGAGGTACAGGAGTTAAATGTTAGCAGTTGAATATTAGCAGGTTACGTCCACCATATTGAGTTTTTGCTGACGTCACATCGTCTATGACACTCGGGAGAAGAATACAAACCTAATGACACATTGTCATTCAAAATCAGTCAAGCCGTTTAGGCTACAGGTGGTAAGAAAGAAACAGACATACATACATACATATTCGCGAAAAACATTACTCTCCTTTGGTTAGTCGGGTAAGAAGGCTTCTTCCCTTATTGATTCTGGCGCACAGTTGAACTTATTAAAAAATCATGCGGTAGATCCTAATGTAGTAACAAATAAAAGTCATACATTTACTATTAAACAGTCTGGGAAACAGCAAGCAACTTTGACATTTAATGATAAAATTCATGGAAGTTTGACTTTTGGTAAGGAAAAATTTGATTTTTGTAACTATTCTTCATATTACTTGCCACCTAGAACAAAAATATTACTGATAAAGGAGATAAAACTGAACCTGGTTATGTAAGGAGAATAAATATTGGTCCTGGACTTGGTGAAGTTTTAGCTACTCCAAAACGCGGATTTGTCAAAATATTTCCTATTAATTCTTTCATTAGTCTTGTGAATCTATCTCTACCACCTGCTGAAGTAAAAGGATTCCACGAATTACCGCCATTTTATAGGTCTGCTCGCACAGCTATTCCTCAAGAAAATATTGAAAATTCAAATGCTAAAAGATTGATTTCGTTAATGAAATTTTAGAATTTAAATAATTTGAACGATGAAGAAAAAGCTGGTTTCTTGGAGGTAATAGCTCAGTTTCCATTTGAATTTTACATTCCTTGCGATAAACGCAGTTCAACTGATGTACTTATATATAAACTAAACACAACAGATGAATTACCCATGTATACCAAGTAATACAGATATCCAGCAGTACACAAACAAGAAATTCAAAATCAGGTAGAAGGATAAAATTATTGAATCCTCAGTTTCTCCGTACAACTCTGTTGTATGGATCGTTCCTAAAAAAACTCGACTTAACTTAACTTAAACTTAACTTTAACTGATACGGAAATAAGATATTCGACTATTGAAAAAGAGCTGTTAGCAATTATTTTTGCGGTACAACATTTCAGACCTTGCTTGTATGGTCACAAGTTTACATTAGTCACAGACCATCGACCTCTCGTTTGGTTACATAGAACTAAAGATCCAACTTGAAAATTAATGAGATGACGTATAAAATTGAATGAGTATGACTTTGATATCGTTTACAAGCCTGGTAAAATTAATTCTAATGCTGACGCTTTGTCACGCAATTCTGTTGACATGGAAGTTGATTACCAAGTAGTTGGTATGATTCTGGTCATCATAAGTTGGAAGACAAGGAGCTTCTTTCTGGTGATCTGGGATCGGCGTCAATTAGCGCTGGTGGATTATCGGTTATGGATTATATTCAGAGTGAATGCTCCGGAGTCAATAATGACGATGATGTTCAGATCTTTATAGGTTCTATTTTCCTTGCTAGCGAGACAATGGAATCTGGAGGTATTACTCGTGGTTACTTAATACCATGTGATGCAGATAACCTTACTCGTTGTCGTCAAGTGCGACTGGTATGTAGCAAAACAAAGTCGTAGTAATTCAAAATCAAAGAAAGAATCATTTAAAGGGCCTTTGAGAAATTTAGTTAACAGCCTCAGCTAATAGAGAAAGAAACACAGAATATATTATCTGTAGAAAACAATGATTTTTGAGCAATCCTAGTAGGAATCAATCGACCTTTTTATGTATAAAAGATGAATTAAACGTGCGAAATGAAAATAACCGCAACGCATTTTTTAGGTATTCTCGTGAACTTACGGAAAACTGCAATTCCGATCCGAATTTCGTATACCTAAAAGAATTAGCCCCGTTACGGTCTCCATGGTAACTAGATTTCCGTGTTCACGGTTTTTTCGCGTCTACGTTCTGTGGAATAACCCTGATTATAATTCATTGCATTGCTTCAGAATACACCTTAATATCTGAGTCAAAGAACTGCTTGAAGAAGGTAAATTTACAGTAGAGGAATTAATTCAAAGTCAAGGAAAACATGGTGAGGCCTTAGCTACAACCTACGATGAATTCTTTCTTTTACAATTGCTTATTAAAAAATCCTGTTATAATGATACAGTGCTTAACCACATACACAATTCAATTGTATCGTTGAAACGGCTTACAGATTTAGAAATAAAAACTGCTAGTATATCCAAGAATTCCAATGATTTACTTCCAACTCTTTGGTAAATTTAAGAAAGATATATAAAAAGGATATTTTCGAGAACAGAATTTACATTTACAGGGGAAATTGAAAATCCTTCGGAATGAGATCGGAATAAAATCATAACTGAATGTCATGAGTTTACAGTCGGAGGTCATCCATGAGTAATTCGATTATATAATCGCTTAAGGGAAAAATTCTACTGGGAAAATATGAGACAAGACATAGAAGTAGTTCTAAGACCCTGCACGGATTGTCAGAAGAGTAAATTACTCAGAATAAAAACACGACGGATACTCCTAAGGCTGCATTTGATAAAATTAAAATGGTTATTGTAGGTCCACTTCCTCAAACAACCAAACGGAACCGTTATCTACTCACAATTCAAGATAATCTCACAAAATACTCTGATGCAATTCCAATACCCAGTATAGATTCGGTAACCATAGCTCTTGCTTTTACCGAGAATTATTTGTACGATTCGGGTGACCTCGCGTGATTCATACTGATCAGGGTAGTAATTTCATTAGTCGGGTAATGAAAATGTTTTGTCGGATATTTAAAATCTCGAAAGAGCTCATCATGTTTTCATTGAATATCTAAAACACTATTGCACGTCAACGGATTGTGATCAGTGAATTGAGTTTGGAATGTTTTCTTATAGCACCTCAGTGCGTGTGTCAACGGATTATACTCCTCATGAATTGATTTTTGGAAGAAAAGCTCGTGTTCCTACTGAGTTCGCAGTATGTGAAGTCCCTAAAATATACATCCAATATTTTGAAGATTAATTCGATAAAATTTTTACGACTCAGCTATTACGGCTATGGAAGAAGCAAATAATTTAAATCAAATTTCGATCCAAAACATACTATGATAGGATGTTAAATCCGAAATCCTTCAATGGTGGAGACTATGTTTATCTGCCAAAGAAACCAGTTAAATTTGAATTCGATGCACAATGGGTTGGTCCATATCAAATAACTAAAATGCTTGGTGCCTTAAATGCATTGTTAGCCTAAAAGGGAAATAAAAAGATTGAATGTCTGTAAAGTCGGTTTACGGACGATAATTTTACGTGAAAACGTCATAAGAAAACATTGATGAAAAATTGCCTACTTTTATGAATTGAATTGAATTATTTCACTGAATTATCATTATTTTATAGAATACAAAGAAGGAGCTAATTGAAAATGTAAATTTTTTCAATAAATTTTTTTACTTAAATTATGTAGATTAATTATCAGTAACAATATGCTATGTATTAACAATTTATTTATTCGCACATACGCGTATTAGTTTGGATTCATGAGAGATCCTTGAATCCACAAAAATACGCGTATGAAGGAATCTCTCATGAATCCAATCTCATACGCGTATTAGTTTGGATTCATGAGAGATTCTTGAATTCACACTAATATGCGTATGAACGAATCTCTCATGAATCCAATCTCATACGCGTATTAGCTTTAACGTATTGTACGAATCTCTCATTCGTCCGCTCAGCTCAGGCGGAACGTGACAATGAGTGACGATTTTTCATTTGTGCAGCCGGCCATCGATTTATAAGACGTTATCACGTCAGAAGAAAATATTTCATGTGAATAAATTGAAACTTGCTCACATTCATCTAGATCCAGTAGAAGTCGATGATAATTAATAAATTATGCTGAAAAATTTACAGATAACAAAAATATTGTATAAAATTTTAGATGAGATGAATTTTATTATAAAATAATTGTACTTTTAATAGTGTTACTTCTAACGCTAATTAATGTCATAATTAGTAACTATAGATGAATAAAGTTATTACCATTGGTAGAATCTTAATTGTTAAGGGGGAAGGTGTGATATCTTGCGATATCTTCCTTCAAACAAAATCGTGAAACAACACTGAGGTTTAGTCGTTGGTTTATTTGTTTATTTTAGGTTTGCTTTAGTGCATGGAATATGGTAGAGCATTCTTTCAGAGATTCTCTTAATATGTTTTGGTTATGTTTAGTTTAGACTGTTTCGGCGTCTTTGTTAATAATAAAATGTCCACTTTCAATTATAGTAATTCATTATATTATTGATTTAGGATTTCATAAGTGCCTACTCAATTTGTTTATCGGTCCAAATGAAGATTTATGTTTTGTTTACGTTAGTTAGTTAGTTCATTGAAATTGTTAACTTATGGATTTGTTAATTTATTGGATATTTAATTTATTGAAATTTCATTGTTCTTTGTTTAAATTAGTTTTATTTAGGATAAATTAAATAGTAAAGAGTAGAGCCACAAACGAGTGGGGATGAAGCACTGGACATGGAAGGCAGCAGAGTTTTGGGAAGAATTCAGTTAGAATGCAGTCGACACGCGTGTTGGAACGATTTCATGTTAATAAATAGTGTACAAAACCTTAAAAAAGTGTTTCTATAATTCTTTGGATATAAATATAGATTTCATTGCACTTGAGTAGATGGGCAAACGGGCCAAAAATTGTATGTTCGGTACATTACAAGGAATGTGGTACTTCGTCATTGATATCAAATTTTTAAACGGACTTTTAACAGCTTTGCAGAAATTTAAAGGCTAACATTTAGGGACTTTTCGATACTTTCATCTTTATATATAAATATTTGGTGATAATTATGTCAATTCTTTATTTCTGTTTTATCGATTATGCACAAACACAAAATATAAATAAAAAAGTGGTTCTGGCTGGGAAAGTCCTTTGAAGTTAATCATCGGGTGGGTAAACTTTGTTTTCTGTTTTTTTTTTTTTTGCTTTTTTTCTAACGTCACAGTTATGTACGAAAAATTACGTTTGTTCCTTTTTGTATTTTTATAGAGTACAGACTTCATTATTTCGCAAGTATATTGACGCAGTTTATTCATTATTGGAACGACCTGGGACGATCGAGTGATTTTTATATAATAATAACAGTAGTAATAATAAATTAATAATAACAAGAAAACTATGCTAAAATTAAAACAAAATATTACCGAATCCCAGTTAAAAGTAAAATGAACATGCTTGCCTGCCGCTTCTCGTTCGATGACCGAAGTCAAGTATTGTGTATCGAGGATAGTACTTGGATGGAGGACGGCTCAACAACAACGCGTCATTTTTATACAATAATAATATGAATATTAGTACCAAAAATAATAATTATTATAATGAAATAAAAAATAAAATAGGATTGAAATACAAAAATCGACATATATAAGAAATGTATG
The DNA here is from genome assembly GCA_963971475.1 of Chrysops caecutiens. Classification (NCBI taxonomy): domain Eukaryota; kingdom Metazoa; phylum Arthropoda; class Insecta; order Diptera; family Tabanidae; genus Chrysops; species Chrysops caecutiens. The sequence goes on along the minus strand of OZ020567.1, from coordinate 57,768,977 downwards.
TTCAATCACCTGGACCCTGAATTGGAACGTCGCGTAGTCCAGATATGGATCAATTATATATTACGTATTACATCAATCGCTCGAAAGAGTCTCCAGAAAAAAATTTTTCGTTTCAATTAATTATTTTGTTGTTCTTCATTTACAGTTTTGATTTATGTAGTAACCAATTTTATATTTTTATCAAATCTTAATTTTATAATTCCTTTAATTTTACTAGCAATTATAATTTTTATTTTAATCCATTAATACCCATATATAAACCAGCAGATTTTCAAAGTAAAAGCATTAATTTGTCTAGCCCTCATAGGACATAATGTAACAAAAACAAAAAAAATCCTTTTATATCCTTCAGTATCATTCTTATCCAGTAAATTACTATAGGTATATTTTCATTACAACGTCAGACTCCTGAGCATCACAAATTTGCATTGAAGCAGAGGGTATTTATAATAACTAGGAATGCCTGTGGCAGTCGGAAATCGACTGCATACTCTAGTAATTAAAAGATTCAAGTTTAAGAAATTTAAGAATGAGCACGTTTCGGCAATCCTCCATGTCAAAGAGGCAATGAAAGATCAGGATGGGAGCGTAAATTTTACGACTTCAAAATATACGATTAACATGGCCCGAACCTCAACACTTCTATATCAAAGCACCACAAATCAGAGAAAGATGATTAATAAAATTAAGAATTAAGTTTGAAAAATATTATCAGGATGTATCAACACTACTATCAAAATGTTTAGCAGAATCTAGCACATTTTACCCTAACATCTAGCGTAAAGTTGAATCTAAATCTGGTCACACTTAAAAGAATTGTACACAACAAAGGCATATCTCCATATGGCTCACTCTCACGTATATGCAGCAACAATAAATGCACTGAAATTATTTTTTTTAATTACGGGCAAACTAGTTGACCGATTTCAATCAAAAATATACTATATTCTGCGCATCTTCGACAAAACGTCTTTTAAGTTGTGCAACTTTATTAAAATCGGAAATGTAGTTGGCCCATACGACAGTCTCGGTAAGGAGTGCGTCGAGGCAGAGAAGACGGTGGAGCATCTATTGTGCTCCTGCCCAGTATTGGCCGAGAGCAGGAGGTAAATATTGGGTAGGGAATCCTTCAGAGGGTTGGAGGAGATAGCGTGCATGGATATTCAACTATTGAGGAATTTTGCCAAGGTGTGGAAATGCCTCAGGGCAGAAGATAAAAGGATAAAATAATAAGAGAGGAAGGGGATAACAACATTCAAAGGGCATCACAATCTCCCACCACCGAGTGGGAGTGGGTCGCACAATTGGTGTGATCACTTCACCCTGTTAACCTAACCTAGTTTATCAAGTTAAAAAATTACAAATTAAAGTAACCAAATTATTACTAAATTTATTCACAAGAATACAAGCAAAAATAAAGAAAATAAAGAATAAATTAATAAAAAATAATAAGAAAAAGAACTGTTTGGCATAAAAAGCTGGGAAACGTGGAAAAATCACTTTTTATATATATTTTCAAGTTTATTTTCTAGTTCTTATTTCAAAAATGGAATTTTATGTTGCACACATTGTTCCATGTTTTCACAGGTTTTCTTACGTTAAAAAAGTAAGAATTAATTCATATTATCAATTTATATATTAATATTTCCTTAGTTCTGAAAGTATTAATATAATTATGCTGCGTATAATGAGAACATTTTACTACTATACCTCATAATAATATAAAAATATTTTATATGTTTAAAGTAGAAACAAAAACACCATTCTACACAAGAAGGTGTAGAACCACCATGAATAATGAAATTGGTTATATATAATTAAAATTGAATAAAATATTTCTAACAAAGACAAACACTTTACTGTTAATAACAATATTATTTCAACATTTTCAACACATAAACACTAAATGTAATAAATTTTCGTGGTGCGTAATTCTTTTGCTTATGCTCCTATCAGGTCCGAGGAACATGCCTTAACCATTGGAGTCGAGGATCCAAATTTACAAGAATTTTGCAATTCAAATTCAAAGTCATAAATTCAAATTTTGTGCTTTACAAATCTCGTAACCATTGTATTTCTTTCGGGATTCGCCGCACAATTTTTGAGTTCAACGACCCCGAATTCATGGTTGCATTGTGCAACGAGTCCCGAAGGACTTTTTTGGGAAACACACAATGCGTAAAAAGGAACCGAAAAGCGTAGTCAAAGTCCGCGCCGTAGATTTTCCGTGAAAACTTCGGGATAAAATTATAATAAGTATTTCTCATTTGCATGTACTTAAATCAATCTCTTTAATTCAATGGTTGTATAGAATATAGATAAATCGCAAGTTTATTATATAACACCGTTTTTTCATTTCTTTTTCGATGCTGCCGTAGCCCTGACACTTGATCGGCTCTGGGAATTTTAGGTTTCTAAAATTCGTTTTGATGCACGCTTTCTCTGATTTGCGTTTTATTCAATTCCGCGCATATTTATGACACATATTCATGATATTTTAATTTTTCTCAGTTTTAAATTTGATACCGTTTTTTTACTTATATTTCGACAAATATGTTTCTTGCTTTACTTTAGGTCCTAATAGCTCTTTTAATGTTCTCTGCAATGGAAACCGAATCTACGTCCTAACGCGTTCTCACGCTTTACGCAATTTATAGTTTTACCCAACGTTAATCAACAACAATCACGCGTAGACGCCTACACTAGCCCGATGACTTCACGGGCAAAACAAACGCTACACGATAAACACGTACAAGCATGCTCCATGCATAGGGTCCTCGATCGTTGTTATCGCATTATGAGCGTCGTAGTTATATCTGCAACTTGTTGATCTGTTGATTTGTATTGAAGTTCGGCATCTTTGTTTGCAATCACTTCGCGAATGAAATGGTCCTTAATATCAAGATGCTTCATTCGCTTTCGTTCTTTTGGTTCGTCAACAATTTTGATGCATGACTAATTGTCTTCAATATCACTGTCAAGGACCCGGACAATCAATATTTAGCTCCATCAATAAGTTTTTGATCCATTTGAGTTCACAAATTGCCTCGGTTAACGCAATGTATTCGGCCTCTGTCGATGAAAAACTAACTGTTGGTTGTTTTCGTGATGCCCAGCTGACTGTGTTGCCAAATAACTTGAACATGTAGCCTGATGCTGACTTTCCATCGTTTTTGTCATCTCCCCAATCCGAATCGCTGTAACCTACTAAAGTTTCCGCCGATTGCTGTTTTTTGTAGACCAATTTTAAACCGACGGTCCCACGAATGTACCGCAAAATGTGTTTCGCATGGTTAAAATGTCTTTCATCACAACAACCCTGGAATCGACTGAAGTAACCGGTCGCAGCACATAAATCCGGCCGAGTTGTCTCCGTTGCGTACGTTAGATAGTCAATCAATTTGCGATATGGATGGTTCGAGCAATTTTTGTGGTCACCGTGTTCCAAATGCAAACCTTTTTCGATTGGTGTTGATTTTGGCTTGCAATCTTGCATACTGAACTTTTGCAAGACGTTTTTCATGTAAATTGGCTGACTCATCACAATTGTACCTTTCTTGACATCTTGTTCGATGTGTATCCCCAAAAAGGTGCTTGGTCTTCCCATGTCAGTCATTCGAAATTCGTTTGAGAAAGTATTCTTCATCGTGTTGATCAACTTTTCATCTGAGTCTACTTTCTTGTCTTGTACATCTCGAGGCGTATGTTTGATAGTTGAATGATATCTATTGTTGTATACTCTAATGGATTTTTGTGAAAGCCTTTTTTTTGAAAAGTTTTTGTAGGTTTGTTTTAGTATTCGATATATTTCCGCTATGCTACTATGAAGTCTTTCAACGTCTGAGTTTCCGGTATGTGAATTTGGTTTTGTACGGTGAAGTGAAATACTCTCTTCTTGTAGAAATTGTTTAATTTGGTTTGCTTTGAATTCGTTGTTGGCCACTATTGTTTGAGGTTTACCTACTCTACTGAAATGAGCTTCAAACTGTTCAATTATGGATATATGCGTTCGATTCGCTAAGTAATATGCAGCAGCGAATTTCGAGAATTTATCGATAACCGTCAGAAAGCTACACTTAATGTCTATGTGAATGATATTGTTAATATTCGATGGAATTGGAGTATACTTAAATTTTGGTTTTATTGGCCTTCGGTCGTTTTTGATTTCACATTGGCTATGACAATTTGAATGAGTTCCAACAGTTTAGGATAATATATTTTATTCTTGATTTTATTGTATGTTCCTACTATGCCTGAGTGAGAGCTCTCCCTCACATGTTAAAAAGAGATTTGCTTGACTGCCTCTGTTTCTGTTTTGACCTTTTGTGCCCTATACGTGCATTTAATAAACTTTACCTGGCTGTCATTAGAAAAAAGTTCTCTTAACTTTTCCTGTACTACATTATATTGACTATCTCGTAACTCTGAGTAAATCCCTGTTTTTCCTTTTACAATATATCTTCTTAAGATATCGTCTAAATTATGGAAATCATGTTGTGCAATATAAATAATTCTTCAACCTAACAAAAATTATATTTCTTCTGTTTTGTTGTGGGTCAATATTAATTGATTTTTGTATTTATTGACAATTTCCTCTTTAATTGGAATGTGGTCTGAAAGTTCTTCCTCCGCAGAGTGAATTGTTGCCATAGTTGCATCATCTGAATCTTCCTCAGTACTAAATACTCTTCTGTCTGAATCAATGTCTTCTTTTGCAACCTCTACAGAGTTTTTCTGAGTTTCATCCTCGCTATGTTCAATGTGGCTGAGAAAGTCTGCCACTTTATTTTCTTTACCTTTCAAGTATGCGATTTCGAATTGGTACTCTCGCAATTGGAGCAACCAGCTTTGATGCCTTGGTTACATATCTATACCTCTATACTTCGCATGAATATATTTTATTGGTTGATGGTCTGTAAAAATTTTAAACTTCCTACCATACAGATAAGGTCTGAATTAATTAATGGACCAACTTATCGCTAAGAATTCCTTGTCTGTGGCAGAATAATTGTGTTCGTATTTATTTAAGGTCCTCGATGCAAAGCAAACAGGATGGCCTTCTTGTGATAACTCGGCTCCCATTGCATAGCTGGATGCATCAGTTGCTAACGTAAAGCTTTTATCGAAATTGGGGTACTTCAGAATGGGGTGACTTGTTATCAGCACTTTTAGTTTTTCGAAGGCTTCAATGTAATTTGATCATTGATATTTATCTTTGTGTCCTTTAAATATTTTGTAATTGGTTGGGCTACTTTAGCGTAGTCCTTAACAAACTTCCTATAAAACCCTGTCAATCCTAAGATCCTTTTTATTTCTTTTTGTGTTTTAGGAATTTCAATATCTTCGACAGCTTCAATTCTTTATGGGTTGGGTTTTAATCCGTCTTTTGTTAAAATGTGCCCTAAGAATTCGGTCTCTTTGCGCATAAAGTTACATTTGTCTGCTTGGATTTTTAAATTTTTAGACTCTAAAACCTTGAATATGTCCGAGATGGCTCTAATGTGTTCCTTGAGAGTTCCTTATTATTATTATTATTATTATTATTATTATCATTATTATTATTATTATTATTATTATTATTATTATTTTTAATATTATTATTATTATTTTTATCATTATCATTATTATTATTATTATTATTATTATTATTATTATTATTATTATTATTATTATTATTATTATTATTATTATTATTATTATTATTATTATTATTATTATTATTATTATTATTATTATTATTATTATTATTATTATTATTATTATTATTATTATTATTAATATTATTATTATTATTATTATTATTAATATTATTATTATTATTATTATTATTATTATTATTATTATTATTATTATTATTATTATTATTATTATTAATATTATTATTATTATTATTATTTATATTATTATTATTATTATTATTATTATTATTATTATTATTATTATTATTATTATTATTATTATTATTATTATTATTATTATTATTATTATTATTTATATTATTATTATTATTATTATTATTATTATTATTATTATTATTATTATTATTATTATTATTATTATTATTATTATTATTATTATTATTATTATTATTATTATTATTATTATTATTATTATTATTATTATTATTATTATTATTATTATTATTATTATTATTATTATTATTATTATTATTATTATTATTATTATTATTATTATTATTATTATTATTATTATTATTATTATTATTATTATTATTATTATTATTATTATTATTATTATTATTATTATTATTATTATTATTATTATTATTATTATTATTATTATTATTATTATTATTATTATTATTATTATTATTATTATTATTATTATTATTATTATTATTATTATTATTATTATTATTATTATTATTATTATTATTATTATTATTATTATTATTATTATTATTATTATTATTATTATTATTATTATTATTATTATTATTATTATTATTATTATTATTATTATTATTATTATTATTATTATTATTATTATTATTATTATTATTATTATTATTATTATTATTATTATTATTATTATTATTATTATTATTATTATTATTATTATTATTATTATTATTATTATTATTATTATTATTATTATTATTATTATTATTATTATTATTATTATTATTATTATTATTATTATTATTATTATTATTATTATTATTATTATTATTATTATTATTATTATTATTATTATTATTATTATTATTATTATTATTATTATTATTATTATTATTATTATTATTATTATTATTATTATTATTATTATTATTATTATTATTATTATTATTATTATTATTATTATTATTATTATTATTATTATTATTATTATTATTATTATTATTATTATTATTATTATTATTATTATTATTATTATTATTATTATTATTATTATTATTATTATTATTATTATTATTATTATTATTATTATTATTATTATTATTATTATTATTATTATTATTATTATTATTATTATTATTATTATTATTATTATTATTATTATTATTATTATTATTATTATTATTATTATTATTATTATTATTATTATTATTATTATTATTATTATTATTATTATTATTATTATTATTATTATTATTATTATTATTATTATTATTATTATTATTATTATTATTATTATTATTATTATTATTATTATTATTATTATTATTATTATTATTATTATTATTATTATTATTATTATTATTATTATTATTATTATTATTATTATTATTATTATTATTATTATTATTATTATTATTATTATTATTATTATTATTATTATTATTATTATTATTATTATTATTATTATTATTATTATTATTATTATTATTATTATTATTATTATTATTATTATTATTATTATTATTATTATTATTATTATTATTATTATTATTATTATTATTATTATTATTATTATTATTATTATTATTATTATTATTATTATTATTATTATTATTATTATTATTATTATTATTATTATTATTATTATTATTATTATTATTATTATTATTATTATTATTATTATTATTATTATTATTATTATTATTATTATTATTATTATTATTATTATTATTATTATTATTATTATTATTATTATTATTATTATTATTATTATTATTATTATTATTATTATTATTATTATTATTATTATTATTATTATTATTATTATTATTATTATTATTATTATTATTATTATTATTATTATTATTATTATTATTATTATTATTATTATTATTATTATTATTATTATTATTATTATTATTATTATTATTATTATTATTATTATTATTATTATTATTATTATTATTATTATTATTATTATTATTATTATTATTATTATTATTATTATTATTATTATTATTATTATTATTATTATTATTATTATTATTATTATTATTATTATTATTATTATTATTATTATTATTATTATTATTATTATTATTATTATTATTATTATTATTATTATTATTATTATTATTATTATTATTATTATTATTATTATTATTATTATTATTATTATTATTATTATTATTATTATTATTATTATTATTATTATTATTATTATTATTATTATTATTATTATTATTATTATTATTATTATTATTATTATTATTATTATTATTATTATTATTATTATTATTATTATTATTATTATTATTATTATTATTATTATTATTATTATTATTATTATTATTATTATTATTATTATTATTATTATTATTATTATTATTATTATTATTATTATTATTATTATTATTATTATTATTATTATTATTATTATTATTATTATTATTATTATTATTATTATTATTATTATTATTATTATTATTATTATTATTATTATTATTATTATTATTATTATTATTATTATTATTATTATTATTATTATTATTATTATTATTATTATTATTATTATTATTATTATTATTATTATTATTATTATTATTATTATTATTATTATTATTATTATTATTATTATTATTATTATTATTATTATTATTATTATTATTATTATTATTATTATTATTATTATTATTATTATTATTATTATTATTATTATTATTATTATTATTATTATTATTATTATTATTATTATTATTATTATTATTATTATTATTATTATTATTATTATTATTATTATTATTATTATTATTATTATTATTATTATTATTATTATTATTATTATTATTATTATTATTATTATTATTATTATTATTATTATTATTATTATTATTATTATTATTATTATTATTATTATTATTATTATTATTATTATTATTATTATTATTATTATTATTATTATTATTATTATTATTATTATTATTATTATTATTATTATTATTATTATTATTATTATTATTATTATTATTATTATTATTATTATTATTATTATTATTATTATTATTATTATTATTATTATTATTATTATTATTATTATTATTATTATTATTATTATTATTATTATTATTATTATTATTATTATTATTATTATTATTATTATTATTATTATTATTATTATTATTATTATTATTATTATTATTATTATTATTATTATTATTATTATTATTATTATTATTATTATTATTATTATTATTATTATTATTATTATTATTATTATTATTATTATTATTATTATTATTATTATTATTATTATTATTATTATTATTATTATTATTATTATTATTATTATTATTATTATTATTATTATTATTATTATTATTATTATTATTATTATTATTATTATTATTATTATTATTATTATTATTATTATTATTATTATTATTATTATTATTATTATTATTATTATTATTATTATTATTATTATTATTATTATTATTATTATTATTATTATTATTATTATTATTATTATTATTATTATTATTATTATTATTATTATTATTATTATTATTATTATTATTATTATTATTATTATTATTATTATTATTATTATTATTATTATTATTATTATTATTATTATTATTATTATTATTATTATTATTATTATTATTATTATTATTATTATTATTATTATTATTATTATTATTATTATTATTATTATTATTATTATTATTATTATTATTATTATTATTATTATTATTATTATTATTATTATTATTATTATTATTATTATTATTATTATTATTATTATTATTATTATTATTATTATTATTATTATTATTATTATTATTATTATTATTATTATTATTATTATTATTATTATTATTATTATTATTATTATTATTATTATTATTATTATTATTATTATTATTATTATTATTATTATTATTATTATTATTATTATTATTATTATTATTATTATTATTATTATTATTATTATTATTATTATTATTATTATTATTATTATTATTATTATTATTATTATTATTATTATTATTATTATTATTATTATTATTATTATTATTATTATTATTATTATTATTATTATTATTATTATTATTATTATTATTATTATTATTATTATTATTATTATTATTATTATTATTATTATTATTATTATTATTATTATTATTATTATTATTATTATTATTATTATTATTATTATTATTATTATTATTATTATTATTATTATTATTATTATTATTATTATTATTATTATTATTATTATTATTATTATTATTATTATTATTATTATTATTATTATTATTATTATTATTATTATTATTATTATTATTATTATTATTATTATTATTATTATTATTATTATTATTATTATTATTATTATTATTATTATTATTATTATTATTATTATTATTATTATTATTATTATTATTATTATTATTATTATTATTATTATTATTATTATTATTATTATTATTATTATTATTATTATTATTATTATTATTATTATTATTATTATTATTATTATTATTATTATTATTATTATTATTATTATTATTATTATTATTATTATTATTATTATTATTATTATTATTATTATTATTATTATTATTATTATTATTATTATTATTATTATTATTATTATTATTATTATTATTATTATTATTATTATTATTATTATTATTATTATTATTATTATTATTATTATTATTATTATTATTATTATTATTATTATTATTATTATTATTATTATTATTATTATTATTATTATTATTATTATTATTATTATTATTATTATTATTATTATTATTATTATTATTATTATTATTATTATTATTATTATTATTATTATTATTATTATTATTATTATTATTATTATTATTATTATTATTATTATTATTATTATTATTATTATTATTATTATTATTATTATTATTATTATTATTATTATTATTATTATTATTATTATTATTATTATTATTATTATTATTATTATTATTATTATTATTATTATTATTATTATTATTATTATTATTATTATTATTATTATTATTATTATTATTATTATTATTATTATTATTATTATTATTATTATTATTATTATTATTATTATTATTATTATTATTATTATTATTATTATTATTATTATTATTATTATTATTATTATTATTATTATTATTATTATTATTATTATTATTATTATTATTATTATTATTATTATTATTATTATTATTATTATTATTATTATTATTATTATTATTATTATTATTATTATTATTATTATTATTATTATTATTATTATTATTATTATTATTATTATTATTATTATTATTATTATTATTATTATTATTATTATTATTATTATTATTATTATTATTATTATTATTATTATTATTATTATTATTATTATTATTATTATTATTATTATTATTATTATTATTATTATTATTATTATTATTATTATTATTATTATTATTATTATTATTATTATTATTATTATTATTATTATTATTATTATTATTATTATTATTATTATTATTATTATTATTATTATTATTATTATTATTATTATTATTATTATTATTATTATTATTATTATTATTATTATTATTATTATTATTATTATTATTATTATTATTATTATTATTATTATTATTATTATTATTATTATTATTATTATTATTATTATTATTATTATTATTATTATTATTATTATTATTATTATTATTATTATTATTATTATTATTATTATTATTATTATTATTATTATTATTATTATTATTATTATTATTATTATTATTATTATTATTATTATTATTATTATTATTATTATTATTATTATTATTATTATTATTATTATTATTATTATTATTATTATTATTATTATTATTATTATTATTATTATTATTATTATTATTATTATTATTATTATTATTATTATTATTATTATTATTATTATTATTATTATTATTATTATTATTATTATTATTATTATTATTATTATTATTATTATTATTATTATTATTATTATTATTATTATTATTATTATTATTATTATTATTATTATTATTATTATTATTATTATTATTATTATTATTATTATTATTATTATTATTATTATTATTATTATTATTATTATTATTATTATTATTATTATTATTATTATTATTATTATTATTATTATTATTATTATTATTATTATTATTATTATTATTATTATTATTATTATTATTATTATTATTATTATTATTATTATTATTATTATTATTATTATTATTATTATTATTATTATTATTATTATTATTATTATTATTATTATTATTATTATTATTATTATTATTATTATTATTATTATTATTATTATTATTATTATTATTATTATTATTATTATTATTATTATTATTATTATTATTATTATTATTATTATTATTATTATTATTATTATTATTATTATTATTATTATTATTATTATTATTATTATTATTATTATTATTATTATTATTATTATTATTATTATTATTATTATTATTATTATTATTATTATTATTATTATTATTATTATTATTATTATTATTATTATTATTATTATTATTATTATTATTATTATTATTATTATTATTATTATTATTATTATTATTATTATTATTATTATTATTATTATTATTATTATTATTATTATTATTATTATTATTATTATTATTATTATTATTATTATTATTATTATTATTATTATTATTATTATTATTATTATTATTATTATTATTATTATTATTATTATTATTATTATTATTATTATTATTATTATTATTATTATTATTATTATTATTATTATTATTATTATTATTATTATTATTATTATTATTATTATTATTATTATTATTATTATTATTATTATTATTATTATTATTATTATTATTATTATTATTATTATTATTATTATTATTATTATTATTATTATTATTATTATTATTATTATTATTATTATTATTATTATTATTATTATTATTATTATTATTATTATTATTATTATTATTATTATTATTATTATTATTATTATTATTATTATTATTATTATTATTATTATTATTATTATTATTATTATTATTATTATTATTATTATTATTATTATTATTATTATTATTATTATTATTATTATTATTATTATTATTATTATTATTATTATTATTATTATTATTATTATTATTATTATTATTATTATTATTATTATTATTATTATTATTATTATTATTATTATTATTATTATTATTATTATTATTATTATTATTATTATTATTATTATTATTATTATTATTATTATTATTATTATTATTATTATTATTATTATTATTATTATTATTATTATTATTATTATTATTATTATTATTATTATTATTATTATTATTATTATTATTATTATTATTATTATTATTATTATTATTATTATTATTATTATTATTATTATTATTATTATTATTATTATTATTATTATTATTATTATTATTATTATTATTATTATTATTATTATTATTATTATTATTATTATTATTATTATTATTATTATTATTATTATTATTATTATTATTATTATTATTATTATTATTATTATTATTATTATTATTATTATTATTATTATTATTATTATTATTATTATTATTATTATTATTATTATTATTATTATTATTATTATTATTATTATTATTATTATTATTATTATTATTATTATTATTATTATTATTATTATTATTATTATTATTATTATTATTATTATTATTATTATTATTATTATTATTATTATTATTATTATTATTATTATTATTATTATTATTATTATTATTATTATTATTATTATTATTATTATTATTATTATTATTATTATTATTATTATTATTATTATTATTATTATTATTATTATTATTATTATTATTATTATTATTATTATTATTATTATTATTATTATTATTATTATTATTATTATTATTATTATTATTATTATTATTATTATTATTATTATTATTATTATTATTATTATTATTATTATTATTATTATTATTATTATTATTATTATTATTATTATTATTATTATTATTATTATTATTATTATTATTATTATTATTATTATTATTATTATTATTATTATTATTATTATTATTATTATTATTATTATTATTATTATTATTATTATTATTATTATTATTATTATTATTATTATTATTATTATTATTATTATTATTATTATTATTATTATTATTATTATTATTATTATTATTATTATTATTATTATTATTATTATTATTATTATTATTATTATTATTATTATTATTATTATTATTATTATTATTATTATTATTATTATTATTATTATTATTATTATTATTATTATTATTATTATTATTATTATTATTATTATTATTATTATTATTATTATTATTATTATTATTATTATTATTATTATTATTATTATTATTATTATTATTATTATTATTATTATTATTATTATTATTATTATTATTATTATTATTATTATTATTATTATTATTATTATTATTATTATTATTATTATTATTATTATTATTATTATTATTATTATTATTATTATTATTATTATTATTATTATTATTATTATTATTATTATTATTATTATTATTATTATTATTATTATTATTATTATTATTATTATTATTATTATTATTATTATTATTATTATTATTATTATTATTATTATTATTATTATTATTATTATTATTATTTATTATTATTATTATTATTATTATTATTATTATTATTATTATTATTATTATTATTATTATTATTATTATTATTATTATTATTATTATTATTATTATTATTATTATTATTATTATTATTATTATTATTATTATTATTATTATTATTATTATTATTATTATTATTATTATTATTATTATTATTATTATTATTATTATTATTATTATTATTATTATTATTATTATTATTATTATTATTATTATTATTATTATTATTATTATTATTATTATTATTATTATTATTATTATTATTATTATTATTATTATTATTATTATTATTATTATTATTATTATTATTATTATTATTATTATTATTATTATTATTATTATTATTATTATTATTATTATTATTATTATTATTATTATTATTATTATTATTATTATTATTA